>CM066040.1:239005049-239413680 GCA_033557465.1 Ichthyophis bannanicus
GCCACCATTCTGAGACCGAGTTCAGAAGGCAGCGCAGCCACCGGGTCGGGTCCCGACGCCGGTTCCCCGGGGGAGAGTCCTCGATGAGGACAGTGGTTACCTGTCTCGGCTGCTCTGTATCCCGTCGAGGAAGCTTCTCTGGACGCTCCATCTCCAAGGATCCAGGTTGGCGCTCGGGGCTCCGCAACCGGTCCCAGGAGGGACCTGACCATTCACAGCCATCCAAAGATGCCACCTTCAAGGATTTTTTCTTCTTTTCATGTTCCCGTGAGGGAGAACCCCTCTCCAAGGAACCTCTACGACGCTCGGGCTCGGAGTGTTCCCCCCGAGACGTAGAGGCCTCAGATGAGGTCTGGGCCCAGGAAGGTACGGACTCAGCAAAAATCCTATCATGCTGCTGCTGGCGGCTTCTCAGGGCCTTCGAGGACATCTTCCTACATGGGCCACAGACCTTCGTGTCGTTGTCAGACCCGAGGGCGGAGACAGCAGTCATGTGTATCGGTGAGGGACATTAGTACACCGATCACATATTTTGAACCTGCTGGTAGCCATGGGGGGGGAAAAGGGCCCCTGCGAGGTCAAAGACCCGGGCTGCCAGTGAAAAAGAAAAAGAGCGTGAATGCTAGTCACTAAGGACAAAAAAAAGAAAAATCAAGCCAGACTCGATACGGTGTACCAAGCTGAAGGCGGGAAGGAGAACCGATGTCGAACCAGCAAAGAGGAGAAATGAATTTCCTAACTTTATAAACTTTTTCCCACAGTGACTATGGGAGCACGTCCGTTGGGCTCCGCAGAAAAAAGGAGACTGAGCAAGATGGCACCCTTGCGTGGGAAGGGGACTGCGCATGCGTGATGCAATTCCCAAAAGATTTCTTTGAAAGCTGGGGATTTGCTCCGCACGAGGGCTCCATCGTCACCCATGGCACCGATGTCACCCATATGTGGGGACTGACTTCCTGCTTGTTCCCAGAGAAATATCGATACACCAGGAAGATGCATTACAACTGTTTGATAAACTGAAGAGTAGCAAATCACCTGGACCGGATGGTACACATCCAAGGCTGTTGAAAGAACTGTAATATGAGATTGCAGACCTACTATTAATAATCTGTGAACTATCATTAAAATCATCCGTAATACCTGAAGATTGGAGGATCGCCAATGTAACACCAATTTTTATAAAGGGTTCCAGAGGTGAACTGGGAAACTAGACTGGTGAGCCTGACGTCAGTACTGGGAAAAATGGTAGAAACCATTATAAAGAACAAAATTACAGAACATGTAGATAGTCATGGATTAATGGGAGACAGCCAACATGGCTTTAGCCAAGGAAGGTCTTGTCTTACTAATCTGTTATGTTTTTTTGAAAGTGTGAATAAACAGGGAGACAAAGGCGAGTCGGTCGATATAGTGCATCTGAATTTTCAAAAAGTCTATGACAAGGTCCCTCATAACAGACTCTTGGCAAAAATAAAAAGTCATGGGATAGGAGGCAGTGTACTATTGTGGACCACAAACTGGTTAAAAGATATTAAGTAGAGGAGTAGTGCTAAATGTCCAATTTTCCTAATGGAGAAAAGTGAATAGTGGAGTACACCCGGAATCTGTGCTGGGTCTGCTGCTTGTTAACATTCGTAAATGACCTGGAAATGGGAATAACGAGTGAGGTAATCAAATCTGCAGATGACACAAAATTATTCAAAGTTGTTAGAACCCATTAAGATTGCAAAAAAATTGCAAGAGGATCTTGATAAATTGGAAGACTGGGCATCCGAATGGCAGATAAAATTTAATGAGGACAAGTGCAAAGTTATGTACCTAGGAAAGAACCACCCAAAACTATGGTTACACGATGCAAGGTTCCACATTAGGAACCACCACCCTGGAAAAAAGATTTAAGCGTCATTGTGGATAACATGATGAAACATGTGTTCTACAACTGGGGCCCTTGCACTGATAACACTCTAGAACAGGCCTTGATAAATTGTGTGGACTAGTAGCCAAACCAGACTCTTAGGAGCCAGTGCTTGTGACCTCTTCATGCCCCCCTTCCTCCCCTGGTTTCTTCACTCTGGTCTCATATTCTTGAGTCTCGCAAGACCAGCGTGTTACACCATGTGTCATCTTTAGATAATAGCTATAGCTTCTGATAGCAAGTGTCTGTGTGAGTGTGTGGTGCAACAGTGATGTACAAGTCTGGGCGTGGGATATGGTGGTGGATGCCTTTGTGTGGGTAAGATGCAAGGCTATGGTGCATGTGTGTGGTGTGCAGGAGGTTCCTGTGTGTGCATGTAGCATGGGGAGCTGAGATATGTGCCTGTCTAATGGAGGTAAAATGCCTGTATGTGCATGTTCGTTCTTAGGGGAGGGGAATGCACCTTTCGCTAAATAGGCATGGTGCCCTTTTGTCGCTATGCATTCATCTCTTTCACCTTGTACTTTTCCCCTTCCCTCTCAAAGCCCTCCCCACTCTGTTCCCCCTTCCAGACTCTTCCCCTTCCCCCCTAGCACGTTCATCCCTGCCTTCCATTCCCCAATCTTTTCCTTTGTTTTTTTTTTGTTTTTTTTAATTACGGCCCGTTAATACTTTAGTTCATTCCCCCCTCCCGTTTAAGGTTTTGTTTTTTTTTTGTTTTGTTTTTTTAAACTGTAGCCTCCTACCAGCTCTCCTCTTCTGCCCATGAGAAATTGGATCCCCGCCAGCAGAAGAGAAGGGGAAGGCTGCAATTTCAGCCCAAATGTAAGTTGTCTGCCCGCGGGTTCCCTTCTTCCACGGACAGACAGCTTGCATCTGTGCCGCAATCACGGCCTTCCCATTTTCTTCTGTCCGCAGGAGATGGGATCCCCACAAACAGCCAGAGCTAGTCCCGGCTGTGATTGTGGCCTCTGGCAACACTTCTGCTCATGGGGAATGGGATTCCCACAAGTAGACAAGCCTAGTCATACTTCTGCCAGATCCACATGCTGCTGCACAGATATTCAGAGCCACAGATGCCAGGTCCAATTTTTTTTTAGATGCCATGGCAATCTGGCATTTGTCAAGCCCTGCTCTAGAACGAGTAGGTTCTCTACGAACCTCTGCTACTGTTGGGATAATTAGCAATTCCTACTGGGAAGAACACAGTAACTATGTTTGCTAGTACTTAAATATGACAGCTCATTTCAGATGATGATAAACTATGAATTACTTTTAATACCATACATATGTATTTACATGATATTAAGAAGGTATTCTGCATATCAACTGAGGATTCTGACAGGTTTTTAAACCGTCTCACTCCAAAACTGCTCCTAAATCTATTTTTCTGATGACAGAAATACTAATAGGACAAATAGCTGCTTTAGTCATTAGTAAATCTAGAAAGAGACACTAATGCGTATTTCATAACATCAAAAAAATTACATTGTCATCATAGCTTATAAAAGCTCAGTATAATTTTTTTCTTCTATGACAAAGTACTCTAGTTAAATTGAAAGTCTTTCATTCAGTGAGAAAATGCACTATCATCTTGAACTTGGATATAGTCATTAAAGTATGTGGATTCTAGGAATAAGAAAAAAAGCTGAGCCAATATAAGGCATAAAGAAATGCAGGTAGTTAAGAGTCGCATGATGCTCAAGGACATATGCCTGCTTTCCACATATTCTTTCTGCAGATACAAGATTTACAAGTGGATAATGCAAAGTTTGTTACCTATAAACATTTCATTTGAATTACAATAAAATTTCTGATGAGAACATGAAATTCATGGCCGACATTTAAAATGACCTCTAGATATGCCGTGTAAAAAGATCTGAACATATTAATTTATAGACTGAACTTTGTAGCCTGAGTAATTCACTTAAAAGGAGAAAGTGAACAAGAAAACAGTTACCAAGCACAATCAGCTGTGCATAGTTTCCTATATATGACAACTCCATTTGCTAAGGTTTTTATACAGCTGAAAAGTTTGCTTGTTGGCAGGCATCAATAAAACAATTTAGTTTTTAAAGTCTTAAGTGTCATTTACCCTTGCAAGATCTTCTATTTCAGAACTAAAATTTATTTCTCCTTCCATCATCTCTTCCTCTTCTAAAGTCTGTTCATCATCAAGATCATGAACCATCATGTCAGCTGATGGGTCGAATTCATGGTCATCTGATCCAGCTGAACCTACTGTTTTAGAATATTTGAAGAGAGTGATTTGTCAAATTACATGAGAAAAACATTTAAAATTACAATTCAGTTAAAATCATGTAGGTTCTAAAATTCAAGCAAAAATATGACATTTTACTTAGCGAAAAATGTGCTTTCCTTGAGTCCACTAGGCAGTCCAGGCAAGTGGACTGTGTTCCCCTACTAGCAGAGGTGGACACAGAAAAATCCTGATGCTTCCGATTACCTCATTTATTTATTTATTTAGACAGATTTGTATACCACCATATTCTACAATCAAGTGGTCACATCGCAATTGGAGGGTTACATTTAACATGAGGGTACTTAACAACATTATACAATGAATTTGTATGTCTACAGCAGTTGGGATGAGTGGGAATCGAGTTGGCGGAGGTAGCTGCATTACCGTTTGGGTGGAAACTGTTGTCTGTCTGCTCATAGGTTTCTGTAAAGAGCAGGGTTTTAAGGGCTCAGGCTCATCCTGCATATCTGGAGCAGCTAGGGGCATACAACCACAGTATTTGTACCCAAGCCATACATAAGAACCCCTGGCCACACAAGCCTAAATGAGGGCAAGAAGGACTAACTGTCACAGAAAAATAACTATATACAGAGCACCCTTCTGATAGGTGATCTGCCAAAAGGAGTGTAGCCTGTAGGGCCAAACTGCAAAATAATAATATAACAGATAATTACAGATCATAGAAAATCATAGCAGATCCAAGGCAGTGGGTCATGAACTAACCTAGCAAATATCAAGGAAAGGAACATAAAAACATAAGATATGCCATACTGGGTCAGACCAAGGTCCAGTAAGCCCAATATCCTGTTCCCAACAATAGCCAATCTAGATCACAAGTACCTAGCAGTTTCCCCAGAAGACACAGGGTCCACAATGCTTGTACTGGGGCAAACAGTGGATTTCCCGGGTCCTCTTTAATAATGTTTTCTGGACCTTTGCTCCGGGAACTTGTCCAAATCTTTTTTAAACCCACTTTCACTAAAAGCTTTTACTATAGCATCCGGTAATGAATTCCAGAGCTTGATTACACATTAAGTGAAAAAATATTTTCTCTTATTAGTTTTAAATGGGTTATACTGTAGCTTCATTGCATGTCCCCTGGTCTTTCTACTTTTTGATGGCGTAAACAATCATAGTAACATAGTAACATAGTAAATGACGGCAGATAAAGACCAGCATGGTCCATCTAGTCTGCCCAGCACGATGACTGCCACTCCATGCATGCCACCCCTCCCCACATCCCTGTTTAGGGGTGAACCCACCACTCCATGCAGGACACCCCTATTTGTTGAGAAATTAGATGGTTCAGTTTATTTTGATTTTATCCTTTTGCTGTAAAGGGATCCAATGTGTCTATTCCATGCCACTTTGAATTCCGTCACCATGTTTGCCCCCACCACTTCCATCGGGAGGGCGTTCCAAGCATCCACCACCCTTTCTGTGAAAAGGTATTTCCTGACATTGCCTTTCAATTTACCACCTTGCCGCTTCCTGTTATGCCCTCTAGTTTTATAGCTTCCCCTTCTTTAGATCAATCTATATTTACCCATTCCACTCCATTCATTAATTTATAGACCTTTATCGTTTCTCCCCCTCAGCTGTTTCTTTTCCAGCTTGAAGAGCCCTAACTTTTTAAGCCTCTCCTCATATGGGTATCCTTTCCATTCCCTTTACCATTTTGGTGACACTCCTATGTACCTTTTCTAATTCCGCTATATCCTTTTTAAGATACGGCGACCAGAATTGCATAAAATATTCAAGGTATGGTCGCACCATGGAATGATAAAGAGACATAATATCCTTTGTTTTATTCTCCATGTCTTCCCTTATGATTCCTAGCATTCTATTTGCCTTCTTGGCTGCCGCCGCACACTAGGCAAAGGGTTTCAACATGCCATCCATGAAGACACCTAGATCTTTTTCCTGGGTAGCGGTTCCTAATGTGGAACCTTGCCTCATATAACCATAGCTTTGGATTGTTATTTCCTAGGTGCATAACGTTGAACTTGACAACAATAAATTTCATCTGCCACTTGAACGTCCAGTCATCCAATTTATGAAGGTCATCTTGCAATTTTTCACAATCCTCTTGAGTTTTAACAACTTTGAATAAAGCATAGTTACTCACCTGTAACAGGTGATCTCCGTGAACAGCAGGAATTTAGTCTTCACATATGGGTATCGTCGGTACCGACGGAGCCTGCGCGGGAATGCTCCCCAGTTTCCAATTAGAAAGCTTTTGGGAGCATCCCACAGCACCTGCATGCTGCCTTTCCGCCTTTCCCAACTGTCTCTCTCCATGTGAGTTTAAAGCTGAGACAAAGAGAGAGAGAGAGAGAGGGAAAGAGAAAGATAGAGAGATACAACTCCTAGGGGAGGTGGTTGGGTTGTGAAGACTAAATTCCTGCTGTTCCCGGAGATCACCTGTTACAGGTGAGTAACTATGCTATCTCCAGGAACAAGCAGGAATGTAGCCTTCAGATATGGGGACTCCCTAGGTTTAGATGCCAGGGAGAGACCCCAGAAGTTGTGTGCCCCTGTGAAAGGGCTCCACCTCCCCCCATGGATCTCTGGCATCCAACCAGGGATGGCGGGTAGGAGTTGATTTGGTATGGAACAGGTGTTGGAGAACAGCCTGACCAAACAAGGCATCCCGGCAGGAGTCCTTGTCCAAGCAGTAATGGGCTGTGAAGGTATGAACCGAGGCCCAAGTGGCTGCTCGACAGATGTCATCGATAGACACAGAGTGCAGATGAGCCACTGAAGCTGCCATGGCTCTCACATTGTGAGCTGTGATATGGCCCTCCAGAGGAAGATTCTTACTCTGATAGGCAAAGGAAATACACTGTGCAATCCAGCTGGACAGTGTTCTCTTGGAGACTGGAAGTCCCAAATGAGAAGGATCAAAAGCAACAAAGAGTTGAGAGGACTTTCTATGTTGCTGTGTTCTTTGCAAGTAAAAGGCTAAAGCTCTTTTACAGTCCAAAGTATGAAGATTCCTTTCTGCATTTGATGCATGAGGTCTTGGAAAGAACACAGGCAGGTAGACCGCTTGGTTAAGATGAAAAGGCGAGACCACCTTTGGCATAAAGTGTGGATGAGTCCTAAGGACTATCTTGTCATGATGGAACCTTGTATAAGGTGGACCAGCCACTAGCTCCTGCAATTCACTGATGTGGCGTGCTAATGTGACTGCAATGAGAAAGATAACCTTCCAAGAAAGGAATTTTAATGAGGTAGTAGCTAAGGGTTTGAAAGGTGGCTTCATGAGCTGACCAAGAACCAGGTTTAAGTCCCATGCACTGGTGGTGGCCTAATGGGAGGCTTAGTTAGAAGAAGGCCTCTCATAAATCTTGCTATAAGAGGATGGGAGGAAATAGGTTGTCCATTTAGAGGCCTGAAAGAAGCTGCAATAGCACTCAAATGGACTCTTACTGAGTTAGTCTTAAGTCCTGCATTGGATAAATGAAGGAGATACTCCAGTAATGATTCCAGAGCATTGCAAGGGGGTTAAGACCCTTCTGCGAACACCATATGGTAAACCTCTTCCACTTAAAATCAGGCGTAGGTCCGTGGCAAAAATTTTAAGAACAGCAAATGTGTATAAGACCTATTAATATGAGTAGTCGTTCTCATTACAATTTCCTCTGTCTGTCTCTCCCTTTGGCTGTTCTTCCGTTTAGAGGTATGTCTGTATTACATGTTAACCTGATTTAGTCTTGTCCTTCCCTGTTACCTATCAATCCATTGCTTATCACTTTGATATTTTGATAAGGTGATATAAAACTGGATGCATTGTTTTGTCTTTGTAGTCTGATATGTCTAACCTGATGTAGTCTTGTAACCGCTTTGATTGAAGGAAAAGGCGGTATAAAAAACCTGTTAAATAAATAAATAAATAAAAGCGTCTTGTGGAAGGCGTCCTGGAAGCATAAAGGACATCCTTTACTTGCTGAGGGATTAAGATCATGAAGATCTAGGCCTTCAGCAACCAAGCTCTGAGATGCAGAGACTGAGGATTGGGATGCCATAACATTCCGTCCTCCTGTGACAGGAGATCTGGAGCAGATCCCAACTCCAGGGAGGGGGCTTGAGAGAGATGTAGAAGCAGAGGGTACCACACTTGCCGTGGCCAATGTGGAGCTATGAGAATCATATGCCCTCTGTCTCTCTGAAGCTTGAACAGGGTTTTGGGAATTAGGGGAATGGGTGGAAAGGTGGAAAGGAAGTTTTGACCCCAGTGAAGGAGGAAGGCATCCCTGGCCTGAGAAACCTGAGCTGGAATTCTGGAACAGAACCGGGGAAGTTTGGCATTCCACGGACTTGCAAAGAGGTCTATGTCCAGGGTTCCCCAAATTTGAAAAATCTTGGCCACCTGGTCTGCATGTAGAGATCATTCGTGTGGAAGTAGAATTCGGCTGAGTCTGTCTGCCCAAAAGTTTTGTATGCCTGGAAGATACACTGCCAGGAGATGAATCTGATGCTCTCTGGCGAGGGCCCATAGTCGCAAAGCTTCGTTGCAAAGCGACAGAGAGCCTGTTCCTCCCTACTTGTTCACATAGAACATGGCTACTTCATTGTCCGTATGAATGAGGACTGTCTTGTAGCTGAGCAGGGTGTGGAACACTCGAAGAACAAGGAAGATTGCTCTGAGCTCTAAGAGATTGATATGTAGATGAGACTCCTGTGGAGTCCAAGTGCCTTGGGTGGAGAGGTCTTGCAGATGAGCTCCCCAACCCATTGGTGAAGCATCTGTTGTGAGAGTTGCCTGGGGTAAAAGGCTGTTGAAATGGGGACCCCAGCAACAGGTTTTGAGTAGACTGCCACCATTGAAGAGACAAAATTAGACGATTTGTGTTTGCTATTTTTGTCTGACAGGCTCCTTGATGCCTGAGTGGATAAAGTCCACTGGGCTGCTCTCATATGGAGGCGAGCATAAGGGACAACATGCACTGTGGATGCCATGTGGCCTAGTAGTTGTAACATTTCTCGGGCAGTGAAATGAGGTTTTAGCACTGCTTGAGAAGCTAACTGCACCATGCGAAGACAATGGGCCTGGGGAAGATAGGCCCTTGCTTTTCTGGTATCCAGCAAAGCTCCTATGAACTCTAGGGACTGAGTAGGAGTTAGACTGGATTTTAGGATGTTTATGACCAGACCCAAATACTGAAGGATACGCATTGTGCAGGATAGGGAAGTCCTGGCCTCTGACTGATGGGGCTCGAATGAGCCAGTCGTCTAAGTAGGGGAAGACGAATATACCTAGAGTACGGAGAAATGCTGCTACCACAGCCATGCACTTCGTGAACAGTGAACACTCTTGGTGCTGAGACCAGGCCAAAAGGATGCACCCTGTATTGGTAGTGCTTTCCTTGAAAAAGGAACCGAAGGAACCTTCTGTGATTTGGATGGATGAGAACGTGAGTGTACGCATCCTTGAGATCTAGTGAACAAAGCCAATCCTGACTCTGAAGGTATGGCAGCAGAGTTCCCAGAGAAATCATCTTGAATTTCTCTTTGAACAGGAATTTGCTCAAGTCTGAGGTCTAAAATAGAATTATTTTTTTTTTTAACGAAAAGAAAGAAAAGAGAACCGGTGGTACCGGTATAGCGTCGAGGAAGGCAGACGCGACTACAAAAAGAAAGAATAAGGAAAACATTTTTCTGCGGTGACAGGAACAACGATCTGCTGGCTCTGTGGAAAACGAAGAACTGGAGAGAGGCAGTTGGGAAAGGCGGAAAGGCAGCACGTGGGCGCTGTGGGATGCTCCCAAAAGCTTTCTAATTGGATGCTGGGGAGCGTTCCCACGCAGGCTCCGTCAGTACCGACGATACCCATATGTGAAGACTACATTCCTGCTTGTTCCTGGGAGATATTTGTGTCATCTGCAAATTTGATTACCTCACTCATTATTCCAATTTCCAGGTTATTTACGAATATGTTAAAACACAGCAGACCCAGCACAGATCACTGGGGTACTCCACTGTTCACCTTCCTCCTTTGGAAAAATTGACCATTTAGCCCTACCCTCTGCTTTCTCTTTTAACCAGTTCCTGATCCACAATAGTACACTGCCTCCTGTCCCATGACTTTTTAAATTTCATCAAGAGCCTCTCATGAGGGATCCTGTCAAAGGCTTTTTGAAAATCCTGATACAACCGGCTCACCTTTGTCTACCTGTTCATTCACACCTTCAAAAGAAATATGACAGATTAGAAAGACAAGACCTTCCTTGGCTAAAGCCATGTTGGCTTTCTCCCATTAAACTATAACTATCTACATTTTCAGTAATTTTGTTCTTTATAATGGTTTCTACCATTTTTCCCGGAACTGACGTCAGGCTCACCAGTCTGTAGTTTCTCGGATCATCCCTGGAACCCTTTTTAAAGATTAGTGTTGCATTGGCCATTTGCCAGTCTTCAGGTATTACAGATGATTTTAATGAAAGTTCACAGATTACTAATAGTAGTCCTGCAATCTCATATTTCAGTTCTGTCAACACCCTCTGATGTATACCATCCAGTCCAGGTGATTTGCTACTCTTTATTAAATAGTTGTAATACATCTTTACGATTTATCGATATTTCTTTCAATTCTTCCGATGCATCTCCTTTAAATACCATTTCAGTCATGGACAACTGCCCTACATCATCTTCAGTAAAGACCAAAGCAAGGAATTAATTCAGTCTCTCCGCTATGGCCTTGTCCCCTTTCACCCCTCTATCATCTAATGATCCAACCGACTTTTTTTTTTTTTTTTTTTTTTGCGCTATGAATGTACTTTAAAAAGCTTTTATAATGCAATTTTGTTTCCACAGCAAGTTTTTTTTTCAAATTCTCTCATTGCCTGCCCTATCAATGGCCTTGCATCTACCTTGCCAGTGCTTATGTTTCCAGTTTTTGTCATTTGACTCCATTTTCCATTTCCTCTAAGATGCTTTTATGGCTACAACAGCCTCTCTGACCTCACTTTTAAACCATGCTGGCAGTTTTTTGAACTTCATTCCACTTTTCTTAAAGCGTGGAATACAGCTCGTCTGGGTTTCCTATCTTTGTAAACAATGCCCATGTTTGATGTAAATCTTTAACCTTTGCAGCTACTATTTTTATTTTTTAAACTATTTACCTCATTTTATAATTTCCCTTTTGAACGTTAAAAGGTAGTACCGTTAATTTCTTTGCCGTCCTTCCTCCATTTATTAAATCAAACATGATCATGCTGTAATCACTATTACCAAGTGACCCCAACTCCCTTATCTCTTACATCAGATCTTGTGTTCTGCTAAGGACAAGGTCCAAAATTGCTTCCTCTTTCAGTTAATGAACCAGCTGCTCAAAGCAGTAGTCATTTATTTAATCTAGAAACTATCTCCCTAGCATGTCCTGCTGTGATACTGATCCAGTCAATACTGGGGTAATTGAAGTCACCCATTACTTGATTTTTTTAAGCATTTCATCATCCATTTGTTCATTCTGGGCAGGTGGTTGGTAATACACCCACACTATCATAGCCTTCCCCTTTTTATGTGGGATTTCAATCCATAGAGATTCTACAGTGTATTTTCTTTCCTGCAAAATTTTAATCCTGTGCAACTCAATGCCTTCTCTAACAGAGTGCTACCACCTCCACCAATTTCATCTACTCTATCAATGAGATATAATTTGTACCCAGTTTTCACAGTGTCCCACTGGTTGTCTTCCTTCCACCAGGTCTCTGAAATATCAATCATATCTTACCTCTCATTTAGTGCTATATATTCAAACTCTCCCATCTTATTTTTTAGACTTCAAGCACTTGCATATAAGCATTTTAGAGGTTGCATTTTATTCACATTAATCTGGTTATCGATAGACAGGGGTAATTTGGAATCTTTACATTAGATATGCCATACTGGGTCAGACCAAGGTCCATCAAGTCCAGTATCTTGTTTCCAACAGTGGCCAATCTAGGTCATATGTACCTAACAGTTTTCCCAAAAGACAAGTTCCACAATGCTTGTATTGGGTCAAGCATTGATATCCTGGGTCCCTTCTTAATAATGGTTTATGGACCTTTCCTCCAGGAACTTGTCCAAACCTTTTTTAAACCCAGCTACACTAACAGCCTTTACTACATCCTCCGGTAACAAATTCCTGAATTTGATTACACGTCGAGTGAAAAAGTATTTTCTCTTATTAGTCTTAAATAGTTTACCCTGAAGTTTCATTGCATGTCCTAGTCTTTCTATATTCTGATAACGTAATCAACCTATGTTTACCCGTTCCACTCTGTTCATTAATTTATAGACTTCTATCATATCTCCCCTCAGCCGTCCCTTATCCAGGTTAAAGAGCCCTAACCTTTTTAGCCTTTCATAGGGGTATCCTTCCATCCCCTTTACCATTTTGGTGGCTCTTCTCTGAACCTTTTCTAATAATGCTATATCCTTTTTAAGATACGGCGACCAGAATTGCACACAATATTCAAGGTGGTCCCACCATGGAACGATATAGAGGCATTATAATATCCTTTGTTTTATTTTCCATTCTTTCCTTATGATACCTAGCATTCTATTTGCTCTCTTGGCCGCCGCTGCACACTGGGCCGAGGGTTTTAACATGTTATCCACGACGATGCCTAAATCTTTTTCTTGGGTGGTGGTTCCTAATGTGGAACCTTGCATCGTGTAACCATAATCTGGGTTGTTCTTTGCACTTGTCCACATTAAATTTCATCTGCCATTTGGATGCCCAGTCTTCCAGTTTATCAAGATCCTCTTGCAATTTTCCAAAATCCTCTTGGGTTTTAACAACTTTAGTTTTGTGTCATCTGCAAATTTGATAACCTCACTCGTTATTCCATTTTCCAGGTCATTTATGAATATGGCAAAAAGCAGCGGACCCAGCACAGATCCCTGGGTTACACCACTATTCACCTTTCTCCATTGGGAAAATTGGCCAATTAGCCCTACCCTCTGCTTTCTATCTTTTAACCAGTTCCTGATCCACAATAGTACACTGCCTCCTATCCCATGACTCTTTAGTTTTGCCAAAAGTCTCTGATGAGGGACCTTGTCAAAGGCTTTCTGAAAGTCCAAATACACTATATCAACAGACTCACCTTTGCCTACCTGTTTATTCACACCTTCAAAAAACATAACAGATTAGTAAGACAAGATCTTTCTTGTCTAAAGCCATGTTGGCTGTCTCCCATTAAGCCATGACTATCTACATGTTCAGCAATTTTGTCTTATCTGTACTTAAGGGCATTTTGGTTAATTTTGTCTTTATTAGAACCTGTTGATATGCCCTAATTTCTATCTTTTGCTAGTATCCTTCAAGGACACATTCTTCCAAACCATGCACTCTTGGGTGGCTGTCGGCTTTCCCCTATTATCTAGTTTAAAATCTTTTTTCCAATTTTTAAAGCACATTATCCATTAAAGTGTCATATCATCCTGCTAGGGCAATCCAGACAAGCGAGACATACCAAAGCTATGCCTCCACTGGGCAGGAAAATGACAGTCACCTTCAAGACTTATGCACTGAAGGCTGTCTGCGCTTGAGTGTGGATATCCAAGAGGTAATGCTTGACAAAGGGTAGAAAGCAATTACTACACTTCCGCTTCACGGATGTCTACAGGAGTGACTAAGCTGTGCGCCACCAAAAAAAGTCTGAACCAGTGTGGAAACCAACACACAGGCCGAGGCTATCATCTCCTTTATCCAGCAGCCCAAGGCAGACTTCTAGGCTGCTTTGCCCTTTCATGGGCCTGCAAAAAGGACAAAGTCTGTGACTTTTGGAAGGAGTTCGAGACTTTCAAGTACCAAAAAAGCATCCTCAAAGTCCACCAGGTGAAGGTCCTTATCCTTCCCCTAGCATTGTTCCTTTGGGAAAAACGCATACTCACTCACCTGTAACAGGTGATCTCCGGGAACAGCAGGAATTTAGTCCTCACATATGGGTATCATTGGTACCGACGGAGCCTGCGCGGGAACGCTCCCCAGTGTCCAATAGGAACGCTTTTGGGAGCATCCCTCAGCACATGCGCGCTGCCTTCCCGCCTTTCCAACTGTCCCTCTTCAGTTAAATTTGTAGCTGAGTGAAAGGATAGAGGGAGAGAGGAAAGAGACAAAGAGAGAGAGAACTCCTAGGGGAGGTGGGTGGGTTGTGAGGACTAAATTCCTGTTCCCAGAGATCACCTGTTACAGGTGAGTAACTACGCTATCTCCAGGAACAAGCAGGAATGTAGTCCTCACATATGGGGACTCCCTAGCTGAAGATGCCAGGGAGATATCCCCAGGAAGGTACCACCGTGGAAGGTGAGAATCCTTCCTCCCATGGATCTCTGGCATCCCACCAGGGTTGGTGGGCAGGAGTTGGTTTAAGTTTGAAAGAGATTTTGAAGAACAGCTTGGCCAAAGGCGGCATCCTGACGGGAGGCTTTATCTAGACAGTAGTGGGCTGTGAAGGTGTGTACCGAAGCCCAGATGGCTGCTCGACAAATGTCATCGATAGACACAGAACTGAGATTATCCATGGAAGCTGCCATGGCTCTCACATTGTGAGCTGTGACATGGTCCTGAAGAGGAAGACCCTTACTCTCATAAGTAAAGGATATGCATTGGGCAATCCATTTAGATAAAGTTCTTTTGGAGACTGTAAATCCCAAATGACTAGGGTCAAAAGCTACAAAAAGTTGTGAGGACTTTCTATGTTGCTGTGTTCTTTGAATGTAAAAGGCTAAGGCCCTTTTACAATCCAAAGTATGAAGGTTTCTTTCTGCATTAGAGGCGTGAGGCCTTGGAAAAGATACAGGAAGATAAATTAATTGGTTTAAATGAAAAGGCGAAACCACCTTTGGCATAAATTGTGGGGGAGTTCGAAGAACCACCTTATGATGAAACCTAGTATAAGGAGATCAGCCACTAAAGCTTGCAATTAACTAATGCGACGGGCAGAGGTGATTACAATCAGGAAGATGACCTTCCAAGTCAAAATCTTAAGGGCTGTAGTGGCTAAAGGTTCAAAAGGTGGCCTCATGAGCTGCCTGAGAACTAGATTTAGATCCCATGCTACCGGTGGTGGCTTGATGGGAGGTTTAGTTAATAAAAGGCCTCCCATAAATCTTGATAGGAGTGGATGAGAGGAAATTGGTTGTCCATTTAGAGGCTTATAAGAAGATGCAATTGCACTAAGATGGACTTTTACCGAATTGGTCTTTAAGCCAGAATTCGATAAGTGAAGGAGATACTCTAGTATCAATTCTAAGAGTATGACCAGAGGGTTTAATCCCTTCTTGGAGCACCATATAGTAAAACGTTTCCACTTGAAGGCATAAGATCTTCTTGTGGAATGTTTCCTAGAAGCCTAAAGGATATCTTTTACCTGCTGGGATAGGTTGAAATCCTGGAGGTCTAAGCCTTCAACAACCAGGCCGTGAGGTGCAGGAACTGGGGATTCGGGTGTCATAGCATCCCATTCTCCTGGGAAAGGAGATCTGGAGCACGCCCTAACTCCAGAGGTGGCGCTTGAGAGAGATGCAGAAGCAGGGAATACCACGTTTGGCGTGGCCATTGTGGTGCTATGAGGATCATGCGACCCCTGCCTCTCTGAACTTTGAAGTGTGTCTTGGGGATGAGGAGAATGGGTGGGAAGGCATAAAGGAAGCCCTGACCCCAGTGAAGGAGGAAGGCATCCCTTGCCTGACAACTGTGAGACGGAATCCTGGAACACAACCGGGGAAGTTTGTCATTCAGTGGACTTGCAAAGAGGTCTATGTCTGGAGTGCCCCAGAGATGAAATATCTTTGCCACCTGGTCTAGGCGGAGTGACCACTCGTGAGGTAGCAGTACTCGACTGAGTTTGTCTGCCCAAAGGTTTTGAATGCCTGGAAGATATACCACTAGAAGGTGAATTTGATGCTCTCTGGCGAGGGCCCGTAGTCGTAAAGCTTCGTTGCATAACAAAGAGCCTGTCCCATCCTGCCTGTTCACATAGAACATGGCTACCTGATTGTCTGTCTGGACTAGGACTGTCTTGTAGCTGAGCTGGGCGTGGAACACTCGAAGAGTTAAATAGATTGCTCTTAACTCCAGGAGGTTTATGTGTAAACCAACCTCCTGTGGAGTCCAGGTGCCCTAGGTAGAGAGATGATTCAGGTGTGCTCCCCAACCCACCTGTGATGCATCTGTTAGGGTGGCCTGAAAGAGGGGTTGATGGAAAGGAGACCCTGTCGTCAGATTTTCTAATGACTGCCACCATTAGAGGGACAAAATTAGTCGTTGAGAGATTGTTATTTTGTCCGACAAATGACATGTGGCCTGTGTCCACTGTGTGGAGAGGGTCCACTGAGCTGCTCGCATGTGGAGGCAAGCATATGGGACTACATGAACTGTGGATGCCATGTGTCCCAGTAACTGCAGTAGCTCCCGAGCAGTGAGGGAGGACTTTGCTGCTTGGGAAGCTAACTGCATTATGCGAAGACACCAGGCTTGTGGAAGGAAAATCCTTGCCTGTCTGGTATCCAGACAGGCTTCTATGAATTCAAGGCATTGGGAAGGAACTAGTTGAGATTTAGGGAAGTTTAATTACCAATCCCAAGTATTAGAGGATTTGCATTGTACGAGACAGTGCAGTGCTGGCCTCTGTCACTGTGGAGGCTCGGATGAGCCAGTCGTCTAAGTAGGGGAAGATCCCCAGGGTTCGTAGAAATGCAGCTACTACTGCCATGCATTTGGTGAATACCCTTGGTGCTGAAGCCAGACCAAAAGGAAGAACCCTGTACTGGAAATGTCTTCCCCTGAAAATGAAACGTAAAAATTTCCTGTGATCTGGATGGATAAGAATGAGTGTATGCATCCTTTAAGTCTAGAGAGCAAAGCCAGTCCTGGCTTTGAAGGTATGGCAGAAGAGTTCCCAGAGAAATCTTGAATTTTTCTCTCAACAGATATTTGTTCAATTCTCTGAGGTCTAGAATGGGTCTGTGTCCCCCTGTTTTCTTTGGGATAAGAAAATAGGGGGAGTAGAACCCGGCACCCTGTTGAAGAATGGGTACTTCCTCTATTGCACCTTGGGCAAGAAGAATGGAGACCTCGTGATCTAGCAGATTGTCTGCAGAGGTTTGTGAATTGAACTGCTTAAGAATTGTAGGAGGGGGTAAGCTGTGAAAATTAAGTTTGTACCCTTCCCCTACAATGGACAAAGTCCAAACTTCTGCTGTTATTTGATGCTATCTGTTGACAAAGTGGCACAACCTGCCGGGAATATTGTGGGGTTGAGGACCCCTCAGAGGCAGGAAAGCAAAGCTCTCTAAGGAGGAGTCAAAGCCCTTGAGGGGGCTGAACCTGGGGAGCTGGTTGGGCTCTCAGGCCTTTTGGTTTCTTTTGTCGTCTAGTTTGTCCCTTTTGGGCAACCTGACCTGGAGCTTGAGTCTGATGGGTATAGGAAGGATAAAACTTCCTCTTTTTGCTAAAAGAGGGTTTTTTATAAGGCTTTCTTTTGGCTGGAGTGGCTGTAGACTTTGACAATCTAAGGTAGAATTGTCAGCATCTAACTCATTAGCCTTCTCCTGCCAGTTCTTGCCGAAGAGATTTTCTCCCATGCAAGGAATGTTGCCTAACTTGTCCTGTACCCACGTCTGATACCTGTAGCCAGGCAATTTGTCATGCACCAATGGCAATAGCAGAAGCTCTGTTGATGCATTCAAAGCAGTCAAAGGCTGCACGATTGACAAACTTGGAGACATCCTGAGCATGCTTAACCAGAGTAAGAAAGTCTTGTCTCTTATCATCTGGGAGAAATGGGCTCATAAGTTCCAAGTCTCCTGTGATTTCTTTGAAGAACATTCCCATATATAGGATATATGAGCTGATCCTAGCTTAAAGCATGGAAGCTTGAAAAGTTCTGCGTCCAAAAGCATCCAGAGTCCTGCATTCACGACCTGGAGGAATGGATGCATGTCTTTTAGCACTTTTCATCCTACGCATGGCTGACTCCACTACCATTGAATGGTGTGGCAGCTGAGTTTTCTGAAATCCAGGACATGGTGGGACTCAATACATAGTATCAAGTCTAGAGTGAGGAGAAGTAGTCAGAGGTGTCTCCCACATTCTGAGCATCAAGTTATGCAGAATTTCATGGATAGGCAGAGTAGCTGCCTCCTTAGGAGCTTTAGGATATTGGAGGATTTCCAATTCCTTTGCTCTGGGTTCCTCCTCAGGAGCTACTATGATTGAAAGACCTTTAGCCATATCACGTATGAAATCCTGAAATGACATGTCCTCTGGGGGTGACATTCTGCGTTGGGGAGAAGAGGGATCTTCTAAGAGAAACCCTATAGTGCCAGCAGAATTGTCAGTCTTCGGAATCGGAGGACTCGAAGTATTCCTGACTCCGATGCTCCTGTGACCCGGTACCACTTTATCCACTCCAGCCAAAGGTGGAATAGGAAGAGTTACCATCGGGGCCGGTACCGTTGGTACCAGCATCGTCGGCATCGGTGTCTATGTCGGCACCGGTGCCCTTGGGAACACCAGTACCACAGCTGAGAGAAAAGCTGCGATACTGCGTTCGATAGCAAGAAATCTCTGGTCTATCGACGCTGCCGATGCCTGGGTGTCAGTACCAGTAAGAACAGCCGGAACCCCTGAGCAAGGCACAGGTAGTTCTTGAGAGATTGAAGCCTCAAGAACATCCTGAAGCCCCATCGATGCATTGGAAGCCGAAGCCTCCCGCCGGGGCTGTTTTGCCAGTGTGGTTCCCTCAAGGGCAATTCCAATGGCCTCTCGATGCTTAGCAGGAGAGCTACCCTTTGAGGACTGGCTTTTGTGTTTAGTTACCTGAGATCCATGGAAGGAAGAGGCGGCCCTTGACGATGTCGATGCAATGGATCTGGCATCTGAAGAGAAGAGGGTGCCGTGCTTTGTGGCCCGATTCTGTCTTCCTCTTTTAGTCATCCGCATGCAGGACAGACAGTTGGAGAATGATCAGGTCCTAAACATTTTAGACACCAATCATGGGTGTCAGTTATAGAAATGGTATCGCAACACTTAGAACATTTTTTAAAACCACTAGTTGGCTTTTCCATGGTTTTGGACAAATGGGGCCTAATGCCCAAAATGGCGCCTAGAACCAAAACAGGAAAGTTTCTGAAAAGAAACAGTGAAAGTTTTTTGTTTGTTTTTTTTTTAGGAAAGAAAAGAACCGGCGGTACCGGTAGGCGTCGTGCGGTAGGCAAGCGCAACCACAAAAAAGAATTTTAAAGACGGAATTTTCTGCGGTGACAGAGAATAGGTCCTGTTGGCTCCGCAGAAAACGAAGAACTGAAGAGGGACAGTTGGAAAGGCGGGAAGGCAGCGCGCATGTGCTGAGGGATGCTCCCAAAAGCATTCCTATTGTACGCTGGTGAGTGTTCCCGCGCAGGCTCCATCAGTACCGACGATACCCATATGTAAGGACTACATTCCTGCTTGTTCCTGGAGATAGGCAATTACCACATGGTTGACGTGGAAAACAGACAACTTTAGGCAAGAAAGTAATGGACTGTAAATACATGACCTCCTCCAAAAAGGACAGATAGATATCTTGGTACAAGGCCTGCAACTCGGATACATCCCGCTGAGCAAACTGCAATCAAAAAGACAGACTTAAGGGAAAAATCCTTGAGCATAGCCCTCCTCAAGGGCACCAATGGCTCAGCTACCCAAAACTCAAAAAGCAAACAGATCCCAAGAAGGAACCACTGAGCACTGGGAAGGATGCAAGTATTTAACTCCCTGCAGGAAATGGGCCATGTCTGGGTGCAAGGCCAGGGAGCACACCACCACCAGCTGTCTAAAACAAGTCAAGGCTGTCACCTGAATTTCTCAGGGATCTGACGGATAGGCCCTTGTCAAGTTCATCCTGGAAAAAGGAAAGCAGAGCTATGAAGTCCACAATGTCAGGGCTGACCTTGTGCTCAAGGCACCTGTGCGTAAAGATGCCAAACACACACTTAGGGAAGACAGGTGGAAACTCTTCTCGCCTTTAGAAGCGTGGAAACCACAGCAGAAGAATAATGCTTATGCGCTCAGCATCACCTCTTAAGAGCCAAGCCGTACGCGAGAAGGGATCTGGATCATGCAGCAGAACCAGCTCCTGCCTCAAAAGCCCCCGCATCAACACAATGCACAAAGAAAGGACCCTGGGGAGGCACTTCGGATCCTCAGACCATGGTCTCAGCCAATCCAGTGCCAGCAGCACCACTTGACCCTGATGGCCCTCTACATGACAAAGCACTCAGCCTACAAGTGGCCATGGAGGAAACATACAGCAGAATCTGCTTTGGCCAAGGTTGAACTAGGGAGCTCACAGCCCTGAAGCCCACCTCTTTGCAGCAGCTGAAGAACCTGTGCACCTTGGCTTAAGTCACCATCAGATTTGACCAAGATCCTCTGGAATGCCAACTGGCTCAACTCCCACCCGCTGGGATCAAGGGAGTGCTGACTGAGATAATCTGCTTCTACGCTGTCCACTTCCACAATATGCAGTTCTGGGGTAGGGGATACTACTCCGCCCAAGACAACAGGAGGGTAATTTCCTGGGAGACCCCAGATCCCTGCATGCCCCCTTGATGACTGTTATAGGCTAACATTGGGCACTGTCTGAGAAAATCCAAACTGCCTTGCCTCGGACTATGACCTGGAGATGCAAGAGCCAAGCGAATGGCCCTCACCTCCAGCTAATCAATGGATCAAGCTGTCTCCCATCTGTCACAGCAACCCTGGGCAGTCTGCCCCAGGCAATGAGCTCCCCAGTCAAAGTTAGTATCAGACAGCAAAAACCACTGCAGATTGTCCAGGGGGAAGGGCCTTTTTGAGCAGATGACCAGGCTGCTCCCAATATTTCAATTTGGCCACCATCATTAGGGGAAGAGAATGTCTGATGTCTATGTCCTGGAGCAAGACCACCAGCAGGACAGCAAGGATCTTTGTAATAGATGCATGTGAACTTGCACCCAGGGGACAATCTCGATTCTCGCCACCACTGACCCTAGGAGTTGGAGGTAATCCAAAAAGTCTTGGGAGTCTGCTGCCTTTGAAATACCCTCAGCTGAGAATGTAGCTTCTCTGCCCTCTTCTCGGGCAGGAAAATCCTTCCTGAGCCAGTATCAAACTGTGATCCTAGGTGCTTTAACAACTGGGTAGATTCCAGGTAGCTCTTGTCATAGTTGATCACCCAGCCCAGACTCTCCAGAAAACAGCCCCACTCAGGCAGACTCTCACAGAGCTTCTGAACGTGACCTGGCCCAAATAAACCAGTCATCTATTTAAGGATGCACACAAATGCTTTCATGCCATACGGTGGTAGCAACCACAAACAATCTTGGTGAACATCCTCTGGGCAGTGGAGAGACCAAAGGGTAAAGCAGCAAACAAAGTACACGCCAAGAACAGAAAAGAGCAGGAAGTGCTACTGAATCCTTGCAAATAGGAAAGTGGAAGTATGCCTCAGTCAAATACAACAATGTAAGAAACTCTTCACTGCACTGCTTATATACACAACCTTCAATATCTCCATGCGGAAGAGAAAGGTAATTAGGTGAACACAGATACCCTCGACAGCCAAAAATCAGGTAGGACCCCCCATCCTTCTTCGGCACCAAAAAGTAAATGGAATATCAGCCCTTGACCTTTTCAGCAGGCAGCACTGGCATTACAGCCTACAGGCAGAGGAGCTTCTCCATAATATTTATTTATTTATTTAACAGTATTTTTAAACCGCCTTATCATATTAATCAAGGTGGTATCACAGCAAACAATCGGGTAAAGTGAGTGTGTTAATCATGCAGTGAGGGTGCAATTTAGTTGAGTGTGTGTTGTATCGTGTGCTAGATTGGGGTGAGCTATGTACAAGGTGTGGTGTGTTGCGTGCTAGAATGGTTTGAGCTATGTACAGTGTGGGCTATATACAGTGGTGCAGTAAAACATTATCTGTACAGGCAGCAATATGTGCTGTTATACATTCTCTTAGGTTATGTGATGTGACCATAGTGTGAACCATAGTGTGACCATAGTGTGACCATAGTCTGAACAGTGGCCTTCCTGGCTGTAGACCCGCATGGAGGTAATTAGGAAGATATTTTGGATAGATCCCTGCATTTCAGCACACAGTCAAATTGAATGCAGTTGAGCCAGTCCAAGGTCACGCAAGCCCATTCCTGGAAGAAATGATGAAGCTGGCCATCAACAGAAGGCACCCTGGAATAGGTCCCCAACCTCTTTGCACCTGCCAGGAGAACACAGATTTGGAGAGCACCTCATGGGGCCCACGAGTCCCTCAAAAAGATGGAGTCTGGGAATCTGAGCTGGAAGAAGGGAAGAACAGTCTCCCCAGGTGATACTTCTAGGAGTCCCTGAACTCCCGTGATTCCTGGTGGCAGGAGGGAGGAAAACATGATGAAGAAGAGGAGAGTCCATGCTTCCCAGGCCCTTTAGGTCGATCCTCCAGAAGACAGACAATGTGGTTTGGATGCTCCCAGTTTCTCCAAGTCCTCCCAAAACACAAGCTTTCCCTTAAATAGAAGTCCATATAACCGGAATTTGGACGCTGTGTCTGTCGTCGAATGGCAAAGCCAAAGCCAGTGACATGCCACCATGGAAAAGGGAATATCTTTGGCCACCAAGCAGACCAATTCATACATAGTGCTCGCCAAGAAAGCCACTGCTGATTCCAGAAACATCAAAATGTTATCTTTCGGGAGCTACCGGATCCAATGCAACAGGGCATGAGCCATAAGCCTTCCGCAAACTGTCTGGAGAATAAGGGAGGCGGCCAAAAGATGGCTGTTTAGGAAGGCCTCAACCTTGTGATTCACTGATCCTTAAGGACCATACCACCCCTCCACCATAATCATAGTGCATTTAGTAATGGCCATCACCTGCGCAAAACCAGAAGCCAAAGTCTGTTATTGAATGAACAACGTTGTATCTACCGTCTACAAACAGTCAGCCCTGGAGGACTTAATTCCCAAATAGATTGGTCAGTGTGTATGTAAAACAGGTTTTCATCAGAATAATGTAGAATGTATCTATCAGATGGCTGCTTTCCAGGATGATATAGTTGCTTATTTAAGCCATTCAATAAAATTTTTTTTTTGAGCAGACAGTTGATTGGTTGGGTTTCCCTCCTCCTCCTTTTTACTACCCATAAGAGGGCCGTGTATGTGCTTTGATACGCATGCGCGGCGTTTTTTGTCTTTGATCCTCACTTTGTAAGGTAAATTCTTCAGCTTTGTTCGTGAAATTCAATAGTTAGCCTCACATTTGGTCTATATAAGTAAAGGGACCGATCCTTACTATATCTGTTATTAACATGCATTTTAATACTGATTAATATTTTCTGTTTTTTGAAGCAATTTATTGAGATTTAAAAAACAACTTGCATGACACGCCGAGAGAGTAACACTTCCCCCGATGAAACCGCGGCAGCAGTGAAACGCAACAGCGCTATTAGTCTGCATCGGGAGCTAAGAGGCTGGTTCTGATTTCTTCTGATTACTAACAGATAAGTTGTTTGGATTTTTTAAAAGTCAGAAGTCTCTTCTTTAGAACATCATTAACGACGAAAAGTTTCACCAGATGTCATAAACTGATAAGAGTCTGCAGAGCTCATAAATCTTTAAATCTGCTTTTCAATAATTACAGTTATTTACTGGACTTTTAGGTAAAAAAAAGAAAAAATGGATTGTAAGGGTCCTTGATGTAAGGAAGGGGTAAGGGATTTCTCAGGCTTTTCAGCAACTGTGGCCTGTAGCTACCCTCCCCCATTCATTCTGAGACCCAGATCCATAACAAAAAAATATCATTATATGCTTCTTGAGATAACACCACATTTTTTGATAATGATTGTGACCATACTTTTGGTATATGAAAACAGATTGCATCAGTATTTGCATTAATTTGGGCAATTGTTCTATTTTTATTGGTGATATTGCTCTATAAACCCTTAAATGATGGATTTGTCTGGAGCAGAACCTTGGCAGCTGGTTGTTCAGTGGACTGGCAAACAGGTCTATGGAGGGAAGCCCCCATATCAAGAAAATCTTTTGAACCACTAAAGGATGTAGCTGCCACTCGTGTGGTTGCAGAATCCTGCTCAATCTGTCGACCAGGGAATTCTCCTGGCCTGGAAGATAGACTGCTTTGAGGAGCATGTTGTGCTTCAGGGCAAAGGAACAGAGGTCCTGGGCCTCCTGGCAAAGGGGCTGGGAACCAGTTCCGCCCTGTTTGTTTACATAGAACATGGCCACCTGGTTGTCTGTCTGGATCAAGACAGACTGTTGTGCCAGGGAAGCAGTAAAGGCCTTGAGGGCCAAGCGGATAGCTCTGAGTTCCAGTAGATTGATCTGCTGGGACGCCTCCCAATGAGACCACAGGCCCTGGGTGCACTTGTCTAGGCAGTGTGCTCCCCAACCCTGCAGAGAGGCATCGGTGGTCAGTACCACTGTATGAGGTGGGATCTGAAAGGGCACCCCCACCAGCAGATTGGGGGGTGTAACCACCAGTTGAGGGAGGCCAGGAAACGGTGGGACACTCTGATCCTGTCTCTGAGACTGCCTGAGGCTTGTGACCACTGAGTCCGAAGGCACCACTGGGCAGGCCTCATATTGAGCCTGGCATTGGGGGTCACCTGTACTGTCGACGCCATGTGGCCCAGAAGCCTGAGACAGAGTCTGGCGGAGGACAGGGACCTGTGCAGAAACTTGCTGGCGAGGTCCATGAGCCTTTGTGCTCGGTCCACTGGTAAGAATGCTCTTGCCAGCTGAGAATCCAACCTTGCTCCAATGAACTCCAAGTTCTGGGAGGGGAGCAAAGTGGACTTTGCAAAGTTGATGACAAAGCCCACCTTTTGGAGCAGTTCTATTGTCCTGTTGGTGGCCTGTTGAACTTCTAGGGAAGTCTGGCCTCTGATGAGCCAGTCGTCTAGGTAAGGAAACACAAAGATGCCCTGATTTCTCAGGTAGGCTGCCACCACTGCCAGGCACTTGGTAAACACCCTGGGAGCGGAGGTCAGTCCAAAAGGCAATACTCTGTACTGATAATGGTTTCCTCCCACAATGAACCTGAGGTACTTTCTATGGTCTGGATGAATAAGGATGTGAGTGCAAGCATCCTTTAGATCTAAAGAGCAAAGCCAATCTCCCTGCTGGAGGGAGGGCAGAAGTGTTCCAAGAGTAAGCATCTTGAACTTCTCTTTCACTAGAAACTTGTTCAGGTTTCTGAGATCCAAAATGGGTCGAAGACCACCGGTTCTTTTTGGCACCAGGAAATACCTGGAGTAAAACCCGTGACCTTGGAAGTGGGGAGGCACAGGCTCCACCGCCTTGTCCAGCAACAGACCTTTTAGCTCCTGGAAGAGAAGGGCTGTATGCAGGGGAGGCTGGAAAGGTTCCCCTGGGAAGTGTGGCCGAGGCAGTTGGTGAAAGTGCAGGGCATAGCCTCGATGGATTATGTCCAGCACCCAACTGTCTTGGGTTATCAAGGGCCACTTGTGGGCGAACAAGGCTAGGCGGCCTCCTGTGCAGGGCTGGGTCTGCAAGGGAGGTATGGCTATGCTCAAGGAGTCAAAAACTCCCACCCTGCTGAGTGGGAGCAGGGGCTGCAGGCTTGGGGGTCCTCTGCCTACAGGGCCCATTACCCTGGCCCTTGGCTTGCTGACCCTGGGGGGCAGCTTGGGCAGCCGGATATTGTGGGTACTGTTTGTAGGCAGTGCCCTTCCTCGGGTAAAAGGTCTTTTTACCGAGCCCTTCTTCTTATGAGAAGGGGCAGAGGTCTTCAACAGCCTTGTCCTCGTGAGGTGCTCTGTCTCGAGCTGAGCGGCCTTCTCGGCCACAGGCTTGCCAAAAAGGTTTTCACCTCAGCAAGGGACATCGACCAACTTGTCCTGAACCCATGGCTCGAGGTCCGATGACTGCAGCCATGCCTGGCGTCGGGCCGCGATGCCGGCTGCCACTACTCGGGCCGAAGCCATCGTAGGCAGCGTGGGACATGAACTTAGAGCATTCCCGGATCCTCGAAGACAAGGACTTAAAACTCTGCAAGGGTTCCCCGGAGAGACCAGCAGAGAATCTGGCCAACTCCTTGGCCAGGTCTCGTAAATACATGCCCATGTACAGCTGGCAAGTCTGGACACGGCAAGCAAGCATCGAGCCCGGAAAGCACTTTCTACCGACGCCATCAAGGCTTCGGGCTTCCCTTCCAGGAGGCACCGCGGAGTGCATCTTCTGACTCTTCAGATGATGCATTGCCGATTCCACAACCATGGAATGGTGTGGTAGCTGTGCTTTCTGGAAGCCAGGACTCTTTCGGAGCCGATAGATGGAATCGACTCGCTTGCTCAAAACTGGCGCCGAGGCCAGTGCCTCCCACAACCGGAAGAGGAGCCGTTCCAGCATCGGAGGAACCGGAACAGTAAAGGCCTCCTTCAGAGGAGAGTCATACTGCAAAGCATCGAGCTCTTCGGCTCCTCCTCGGGGTCAGTCGAGATAGCCAGGGCAGCGGCCATATCGCGGACAAACTCAGAGAACCTAGTATCCTCCGGAGGGGATCTACTCCGGGGCTCAGACTCTGGTGAGTCCGAAGGGACACACCAAGTCTTGAAGGTATCAGGAGACTCCTCGTCTTCGGTCTCCCAAGCAGACTCGTCCGATGTCGAGTCGAGGTCCGACCCCGCGGGGTCTCTAGGCACCCGCCCCGACGTCGGTGGCACCGGCGTCGAGACCCTCGGTCCCGAACGGGAGGTTGAGGGAGACCTCGACCGAGGACAACTTCGAGCCACAAGGGACTCTAGTATCGGCTCGGTCTCCGGGGTCGACTTCGAAGTCGATGTCCCGGTGGTTGGGGCAGATGCGCCAGACAGGCTGGCCATCAGTGCCCGCTGCTGATCCATGAAGGCAGACATTCTGCTCTCCAAGGCCGTCAACCTGAGACTCAGCTCGGGTGACGCAGCAGCCCCAGACTCGGGCCCCGGCAGCGCTGGGCCAGACGTCGGTACTCGGGGAGGCGAGTCCACGAGGACAACAGGACTTACGTGTCCAGCAGACTCCGGCTCCATGCGAGGAACTTTAGTTGGCTTCTCCTGGTCCACGGGCCCGGGACGACGGTCAGGGGTCTTAGACCTGGCCCTCGAGGGCTCAGGGACCTCCTCCGATGCCGCCTTCGCAAGCCGCTTCTTCCTCTTACGTTCCCGGTTGGGGGACCCCCTGTCTGAGGAGCTCCGATGCCTCTCGGGATCGGAATCCCAAGATGTCGAGGCCTCAGACGAGGTCCGAGCCCGGGCAGAGGCCGAGTCCGAGAAAAGCCTTTCACTTTGTTGCCGACGACTTCGGAGGGCCTTGGAAGACATTTTTCCACATGGCCCGCACGTTTTAGAATCGTGGTCTGGGCCAAGGCACCGAAGGCAGCAGTCGTGTGTGTCGGTGAGAGACATCTTCTTACACCGATCACACTTTTTAAAACCACTGGAAGCCATCGGGGAGAAAAGGGTGCCCGCGAGGTCAAAGGACCGGCCTTCCAGGGAAAAAGAAAAAGAATTGGCGCGAGCGCCTAGCCACTAAGGGCAAAAACTGAAAAAGGAAAAAAGGGATTCGATACCGGTGTACCGAACCCGGCGGGAGGGGAACAGATGTCGAATCAGAGGAAAAAAGCGAAATAACGCCAAGAAAAAAACTTCTCTTTTCCGGGAAAAAAAGACACACGTCCGATGGGCTTCACAGAAAAAAAGAGACTGAGGTAAGATGGCACCTTTAAGCGGGAAGGGAACTGCACATGCGTGCCAGCATTCCCAAAGGCTTTCATGGAAAGCTGAGGAAATGCTCCGCTGGGGCTTCATCGGCATCGATGACACCCATAAGTGAGGACTGACTTCCTGCTTGGTCCTGGAGAATGATTGTTTATGCCATCAAAAGATAGAAAGACTAGGGGACATGCAATGAAGCTACAGTATAACCTATTTAACACTAATGAGAGAAAATATTTTTTTCACTCAACATGTAGTCAAACTCTGGAGTTTGTTACCGGAGGATATAGTAAAAGCGGTTAGTGTAGCCAGGTTTAAAAAAAGGTTTAGACACGTTCCTGGAGAAAAGATCCATAAACCATTATTAAAGGGGACCTGAGAAATCCACTGCTTGCCCCAATACAAGCACTGTGGAACCTGTGTCTTTTGGGAAAACTGCTAGGTACTTGTGACCTAGATTGGCCACTGTTGGAAACAGGATACTGGGCTTGATGGGCCTTGTTCAGACCCAGTATGGCATATCTTATGTTCACCGAAAATGAAAAAAGGACCGGGGGGGGGGGGGGGGAAAAAAGGTCACCGAAGCAAGGGAGGCCTCCGGCGGCGAGAAGGTGACCGGGAAATAACTGGCAAAAGAAAAAACCACACAAAACACAGAGGGCTAGAAAAAAAATCAACTTTAACTGGGGATGACAGATATGACGACTGCAAGGTTCCATGGAAAAAAAGAAGACTTAGGTAAGATGGCACCCCTGGCAAGAAGGTGACCACACATGCCCAGTCTAACTTCCAAAGGATTTCTTTGAAAGCTGGGGAGTGAATCTGTGCAGGCTCTGTCAAAGCAGATATCACCATAGGTGAGGACCAGCGTCCTGCTTATTCCCAGAAAAATGACCTTAGGAACCTGTGGCCCCAATTCGAGGGTTCTTATCCTGAAAGCCCCTTTCACCATTGCCTAGGACCATGGAAAGGTTGGAAAAGAGAACTGCAGAGCTGTCCTAATATCCCCCTAAGGCCTAAATAGGGCATGGCCAAGAAAAGATGGATCCGATAGGGTTCTCAGCTGTCCTATGGGGGAACCACTATTCTATCTTCTTCAGACTTACCTTGCAGCAGCCAGGACTCACTAGAGTCCTTCAGACAACCCCTGTAGGGGAAGGATGGGCTTGCAGAGGATCAGAAAAGCACAAGGATGAAGCGGAGGACATCTCTAGCTGCCCATGAAAAGAGCATTCAGGGTCCCCACAGGCTATACTTGGGCCCCAAATCCCACTGCAAGAGCCTGAAAAACACCTAACCAAATGAATACAGCTGAAAGGTCCCCAGGCAAGTGGCTAGGGCTATCCTGCCATGTACTACTCTCACCAGGCCCAACTAGCCCCCCCTGAAGTGGGTGCACAGCTCACCGATGGCCAAGAAAGGAGCAGCAGGGGCAACAAGCATGGCATCAGGCATTGTCCCGGGCCCCTCATGGAAGGGGGGTGGTGTCTCAGGATGTTAGCCAAAAGGTGCCCTGGGCATCACAGCCCAATCAAGAGCAAAAAACTACAACCACTGCATTAGGTCACTTAAAAATCACAGAAGCAGAAAAGGAAAAAGCTGTCAAAGCCACAGAAGGAGAGTCCCAAAAGGGAATCCTGAGGCCTGCTGGCTGAACCAGAGAAACCCTATCAAGGAGGCCCTGGGATGCTCACCTAGGTCTGGAGAGGCCTGACTGAAGGTGATTTGTCTGTCTGCAACTGAAGCTGCTTTATTCAAAAGCAGAAAAGAGCCATTTGAACTCCCACTGAAATCAATGGGAAAAGAGGACTTCAAAAAACATTTTTGAAGACAAAATAAAACCAAATATCAAATAAGGACAGCAAGAGGAAGGGGGCCTGGTCCCAATTTTTTAACCTTCCCTTCCCCTCAGGGGCCCCATGGGGTGTTCCTGCTCCTCTTTTGGCCCACCAGCACTAGTAATCCTAAGGAAACATGGAAACGGGGTAGCTGTCCAGTCAGGAAGACATGGGCATATCAACACTCCGAGCCATTAGGTCTTTCGGGACTCAATCCAAGGCCTCTGCACCAAAATGTAGGCAAGGAGTGTCAGGCCTATCTTCATTGCTGTACCAGTCCACACACCTAGCCAACTGCTGGAGGCAAACAATACTGGCTTCTCTCAGTGCTACACCAGTATATATACTAGCAATACATCACTGAAAATTGCTTGAGTCTGCCTCCATCTGCAGGGCAAGGTTGAGCATGACCCACTTGTCTGGACTGGTCTAGCAGGATAAGGAAACTATTTTTGAGGTAGCTGATCAGCCAACCCAGCCTTTCCAGCCACTAAATCACCTGGTACTTGCCTGCTATGGACTTCTCAGGAGTCAGATCGAACCAGTCAGTGCCACAACCACTGCCATCATTGAGAAAGCGTGAGTGCCATAGCAAGACTAAAGGAAAGGGTCTGGAACCAGAAGTGATGGCCCAGGATGCAGAAGAGGAGCACCAGTGGAGTAGCAGCCTAGTGATTAGGGCAGCAGCCTGGAACCAGAAAGACCAGGGTTCAAATCCCACTGACTCCCTTTCGACTTTGGGCAAGCCACTATTGCCTCAGGTACAAATTTAGAGATTGTAAGCCCTCCAGGGACAGGGACATATTATACCTAGGTAACAGAATGTAACTCGCCTTGAGCTACCACTGATGTTCCCTGATTGGAATATGGAAATACACCTCGGAATGATCAAAGCAACTGACATGACGGCCAGAGTGGCCATGCAGAAATAGGACACACTGAGCTTGGCACTGACCACTTTCAAATCCAGAATGGAACTGAATGAATTGTCATAATGTCTTTCCTTGGTACCATAATGTAAATGAAATACTGCCCTGACAGTTCTGCTGAGAGCATGGATATGATAGCTTATAACTGCAGGAGGCACTGAAGAGTTTCCTCAATTGCTGCTCTCTTGGCTACAGAGCTGTAAGGAGACTCCAGAATAACAAACTCCAGCACATGCCCCTTTTTAAGGATATTGAGGACCAACTGGTCCGATCAAAATAGCTGGAGATGCACACTAACTACCTGTCTCTTGAAAGGGACCTGCTAGATCTCAGAGGGCTTACCAGATCCTGAAGAGACTCTTGCTGAATCCCGCAAGCACTGGGATCCATGAAAGGACTGACCCTTTTTGGATTTAGACCCACATGAGGAATAGGTCGTGGCAAAGCTCTATTTGGCACTGAAACACCCCCACGCGAGGATCGCCTAGAATTCTGGGCCTATCTTCCAGGAGCCTCTGTGGGCAAACTCCCCACAGTTCTTCACCAACTAAGTCTTCCGCAAAGAGCAACCTACTCTTAAAAGGGAGCTTGCTCAGCCATAGCTTTGACATAACATTAGCAAAGCAATTCTGAAGCCAAAGCCACCTTTGAGCTACCATAGCCATTGCCATGGCCTTAAAGGAGAACCTAATTAAGTTGTACAGGACATCACCACAAACATTCCAGACTCCAATCTCGGAATATCCAAACTGTCCATCAAATGTTAGATCAAGCACAAGAGCGCCTGGGTGACCATGCCCGCCCAAAGTGCCATCTGGGTACCGAAATCCAAAGTTATAAAGGTTTCCCACTCTCCTGTTAGGAGTCCGCCATCTTCCACTGGCATGATTGTGTGCTTAATCACTGCCGTGACCACAACCACCACCTTGGTTGTGGTCACGGCAGTGATTAAGCACACAATCAATTAACCACCACCTTGGTTGTGGTCGGTTGATATTGTGTATCTGGACTTTCAGAAAGCCTTTGACAAGGTCCCTCATCAGAGACTTTTGGCAAAACTAAAGAGTCATGGGATAGGAGGCAGTGTACTATTGTGGATCAGGAACTGGTTAAAAGATAAAAAGCAGAGGGTAGAGCTAAATGGCCAATTTTCCCAATGGAGAAAGGCGAATAGTGGTGTACCCCAAGGATCTGTGCTGGGTCCGCTGCTTTTTGACATATTCATAAATGACCTGGAAAGTGGAATAACGAGTGAGGTTATCAAATTTGCAGATGACACAAAACTATTTAAAGTTGTTAAAACCCAAGAGGATTGTGAAAAATTGCAAGAGGATCTTGATAAATTGGAAGACTGGGCATCAAAATGGCAGATGAAATTTAATGTGGACAAGTGCAAGGTTATGCACCTAGGGAAGAACAACCCAAACTATGGTTACACGATGCAAGGTTCCACATTAGGAACTACCATCCAGGAAAAAGATTTAGGCGTCATTGTGGATACCATGTTAAAACCCTCGGCCCAGTGTGCAGCGGCAGCCAAGAGAGCAAATAGAATGCTAGGTATGATAAGGAAAGGAATGGAAAATAAAACAAAAGATATTATAATGCCTCTATATCGTTCCATGGTGAGACCGCACCTTGAATATTGTGTGCAATTCTGGTCGCCGTATCTTAAGGATATAGCGATTTTAGAAAAGGTTCAGAGAAGAGCCACCAAAATGGTAAAGGGGATGGAAGGATACTCCTATGAAGAAAGGCTAAAAAGGTTAGGGCTCTTTAACCTGGAAAAGAGACGGCTGAGGCGAGATATGATAGAAGTCTATAAATTAATGAACGGAGTGGAACGGGTAAACGTAGATCGATTGCTTACCTTATCAGAATATAGAAAGACTAGGGGACATGCAATGAAGCTACAGGGTAAACTATTTAAGACTAATAAAAGAAAATATTTTTTCACTCAACGTGTAATCAAACTCTGGAATGTGTTACCGGAGGCTGTTAGTGTAGCTGGGTTTAAAAAAAGGTTTGGACAAGTTCCTGGAGGAAAGGTCCATAAACCATTATTAAGAAGTGACCGAAGATATCAATGCTTGACCCAGTACAAGCATTGTGGAACTTGTGTCTCTTGGGAAAACAGCTAGGTACATATGACCTAGATTGGCCACTGTTGGAAAAAGAATACTGGGCTTGATGGACCTTGGTCTGACCCAGTATGGCATCTCTTATGTTCTTAAGGACCTTAAAAAGCTCTTCCATCTCCCCTTGGGGCAGAGGATGCAACCAAGCCAAGACCTCCATGTCCCTCAGTCCCAGCTCCCGTGTCACCCACTGAGAGGGCATGAGCTTTTGCAAGGGCTAAGAAAGTGGCTAAAACCCCACAGAGGGGGATAGCATCCACTTGAGAAACCTATATTGTAAGGGATCCACAATAAGCAAAATCACCATGGCATCCTGAAAAAAGGTAGCCAGATCCTCCCTATGAAAAAGGCAGAATCACTGACAAATCTTCTCCCTTCCGATAGGGAATGCACCCCCTCTGCTACCCTCACCCATTAGAGACAGGGAATACGCATCTTCCCAGCATTCCCTCGGGGATCAGGCTGGGCTCCCAGAGGAACGGACAGATAAAAATGAAGAGCATGAATGCTTAAGATCCTTACTGTCAGAGGAGATGACCTTGGAGGCCCCATCCCCCATCGGGAAGGTCAGGGCCTCAGGGACCCCCCCCCCCCCCCTGTGAGAGGGGGCTGCCAGGCAGATAACAGACTGAAAATCTTTGAGCTGGTTCAGAAGCTGCTATTCAAAGCCAGCTAAAAACAGGCCCTAGGACTCTGCAGGACTCACAGGGTCCTGCTCTCCAGAGGATGTGGCTGCCTTACAATGCTCCGCATCAGCTGGGAACACGCAATCATCCACGATGGTTGCTGTCCCCACCAATGAGAAAATTGCAAGAGATTCTACAGAGGGAGCAAAATAGGCATTGGGACCTAGGCCCATTGTCCCAGCATCGCCAAAAAAAGTGCCCCGAGGCTTCTCCATCACATTCGGGGCAAAAAGCCAGCCACAGAGCTCATCTAACGTGAACCGCAAGCAGCATACCTCTGTGCACCATGCATGGTTTGCAGTGCTTAAATGCAATAGAAGAAAAAAAAATATGAAAAAGAGAAAAAGGGGTGAAAAAGGAACACTCATTCAATAAGGAAATCCTCTCACCTGTCAGGTCTGCTAGAGAAACCTAAGGTCCTCCCCAGTCAGCTACAAAGGACTGGGAAAGCCCAGCTGTCTGAAAGGATGTTTTTTTTCTTTTTTAATTTGAAGCTACTCTACTCAACAAGCAGCAAGGACAGAAAGTCAATTAAAGCAATACAAAAATCAGGAAAAAAGAGATAGCTTGCAAAAAACAGGACAGCGAGAGGAAAGGCAGGCCTGGGCCTAGACTTACCAATCCCCTGCAGGGCCACTGTGAGATCCTCCTATGTGCTCTCTGGTCCACTGGTGCTAGAATCCATTGCTAACAGTGCTGGGCAGAGGGAGTCTGTTGGCTTGATTAAACAATGAGCGTGTCCAACTCCAAGCAAATATTGGGCCAAGGACTCCACCACACAGGCCAAAAGACCAAGATCTGGACCAGGGGAGAAATACCCATCTGCACCAGTCTTCACACCTTGTCACCTACTGGAGGTAGATAAAACGTAGTTACTCACCTGTAACAGGTGTTCTCCAGGTACAGCAAGAATCAGTCCTCACATATGAGTGATGCCAGCGCCAACGGAGCCCTCGCAGAAGCATCTCCCCAGCTTTCAAAGAAAGCCTTTGGGAGATGTCACCACGCATGTGGAGTCCTCTTCCCACCCAAGGGTGCCATCTTAGTCAGATGACATAGCTAAAGCCAACAAAAGAAGATGGCAAAAATCATACAGCAACTCCAAGCGGAGGAGGGAGGGTTGTGAAGACTGATTCCTGCTGTTACTGGAGAACACTTCTTAAAGGTGAGTAACTACGCTTTCTCCAGGAACAAGCAGGAAGTCAGTCCCCAGCTACAGGCTATCAAGAACCTGTAGAAAAAACACAGACTAGCCATGAGCAGCCGCAAGAAAGTCTGAGGAAAGGCTCTAAAGAGCCAGCATCCAGGGAGAACCATCTCTCCGGTAGCCTTAACAAGAAGGGTTGGAGGGTAGGAGCTGCCTGAACACCGAACAGATTACAGCATACGGCCTGGCCAAAGGTGCAGTCCTGTCGGAACTCCCTCTCCAGGCAGTAGTGAGCTGCAAAGGTGTGAACTGAGGACCAGGTGGCAGCCCGGCAGATGTCTGCCATAGGGACAGAGCACAAGCTTGCAACAGAGGTCGCCGTAGCCCTAACATGTGCCATGACGCAGTGCTCCAATGAGAGCCCAGCTTGATCGTGGGCAAAGGCAATGCAATCCGCCACCCAGATGGACAGGGTCTGCTTGGTAACAGCCTCCCCCAGTCAACTGGGGTTGTAGGAAACAAAACTGAGACTCTGCCATGGCTCTGGGTATGTTTCAGGAAGGAGAGAACCCTCTTACAATCCAGAGTTACAATCCAAAGTATGGAGAACAGCTGTTGCCTTGTCAGCGTAGGGACATGGAAAGGCAGCTGGAAGCACCACCTCCTGGTTGAGGTGGAAAATGGATACCACCTTTGGAAGGAATTTAGGGCGAGAGTGAAGCACAACCCTATTCTTGTAGAACCTGGTGTAAAGTAGCTCGGCCACAAAGGCCTGGACCTCGCCAACTCTACAGGCAGAGGTGAGCGCCGCCAGGACGACGACCTTCCAGGAGAGATGACTTAAATGGCAGGTAGCCAGAGGTTCAAAAGGCAGTTTGGTGAGCTGCGTCAGAACCACGTTGAGGTCCCATTCTGCTGGGGGAAGGCAAATGGGAAGCTTAGAGAGAAGGCCCCGCATAAATTGGGTAATGAGAGGCTGTACAGAGAGGTTTGCCCTCTATGAAATGATGGTGCACAGAGCGCGCTCAGGTACACTCTGATGGAGTTGGATCTAAGTCCAGTTTGCGAAAGGTGAAGCAAGTACTGTGACATCATGTGCACCTGGAAAGAGAATGGGTCAACCTGTTGCTTTACACCCCATATTGAGAAACTGTGCCACTTTAAGGCATAGGCTTGTCTCGTGGCGTTCTTACGAGAGGCCAGGAGGACTTCCTCTACCTCCTTTGGGAAATAGAAGGGTGCCAAGTCTACCCATTCAGCAGCCATGCTGTAAGTGACAGGGACCCCAGGTTGGGGTGAAGGAAGCCTTCCTCCTGGGTTAGTAGCTCCAGGGCGTTCCCCAGAGGGACCAGGAACTCTGTCGAGATGTGGAGTAACGGGGCAAACCAAGGCTGCCTGGGCCACCAGGATCATGGAGACCTTATCCTGTAGGACCTTGAAGAGGGCTCAGGCAATTAGTGGTGTGGGAGGGAGACATACAGAAGGCCCTCAAACCATGAAATGAGGAAGGTGTCCGCCATTATCTGGGACGGATGTGGTCAGGGGCAGCAGAAGCAGGGCAGCTGAGCATTGGTTGGACTGGTGAAGAGGTCCAGACTTGGGATTCCCCAGAACCGGAACAGCCAGCCACTGTGCCATTCTGGGGTCCAGTTGCCATTCATGCAGCTGGAGGACCCTGCTCAGCCTGTCCGCTAGAGCATTGTCTTGGCCCGGAAAGTATACCACCCTAAGAAGCATTCCCCAACTCATTGCGTACAAGCAGAAGGCTACTGCCTCCTGGCAGAGACACTGGGACCCTATGCTCCCCTGCTTGTTCCGTTTGGACTAGCACAGACTCGTTCCGCAGGCAGTGGTGGAAGGCCTTGATCACCAGAAAAACAGCCTTGAGCTCCAGCAGGTTAATCTGTTGCTGGCTCTCTGCTAGGGGCCAGTTTCCCTGCATGCGCAATTCCTTTCAGTGGGCGCCCCAGTCCAGTAGGGATGCATCCGTGGTGAGGACCCTCTGGGGGTTTGGGGGCTGGAAGGGCATGCCCTCCTGCAGGTGCTGTATGCCCTGCCACCAATTGAGCAACTTCGCTAGCTGACAGGACACTAAGACCCTGTCCCAGAGCCTGCCTGTGGCTTGTGTCCACTGTGAGCAGAAACACCAATAAGCTACCCACATGTGGAGGCAGACGTTGGGAACCACATGGACTGTGGAAGCCATGTACCCTTATAGGCAGAGCATGGACCGTGCTGACACTGCATGATGGCCCTGAGGTGATCTGCCCTGTCCAGGCAAAGAAAGGCCCTGGCCTGGAGAGTGTCTAGACAAGCTCCTATGAACTCCAGGTCCTGCGTTGGATGATGAGACTTGGGGTGGTTTATCATGAACTCCAAATGCCACAGGACCTTGATAGTCCAAGCCATGGCCTGTTGCACCTCAGTGGCCATGTCTCCTTTCATGAGCCAGTCATCCAGGTATGGGAAGATGAAGGCCCCTTGGAAACGGAGGTAGGCAGCCACCACTGCCAGGCATTTGGTGAAGACTCTTGGCATGGAAGCTAGGCCGAAGGGTAGTACCCTGTATTGGTAGTGGTCGCCCCCGACCATGAACATAATAAATGCCATACTGGGTCAGACCAAGGTCCATCAAGCCCAGTATCCTGTTTCTAACAGTGGCCAATCTAGGTCACAAGTACCTGACAGATACCCAAAGTCCACAGCTTCCACAATGCTCGTCCTGGGGTAAGCAGTGGATTTCCCGGGTCCTCTTTAATAATGGTTTATGGATCTTTCCTCCAGGAACTTGTCCAAATCTTTTTTTAAACCCAGCTACACCAACAGCTTTTACTACATCTTCCGGTAACAAATTCCAGAGTTTGATTACGCATTGAGTGAAAAAAACCTTACGTACTGCCTGTGACCAGGATGAATAAGGATGTGGGTATAAGCATCCTTTAGGTCCGAGGAGCATAGCCAATCTCCCTGCTGGAGGTAGGGCAGCAATGTTCCAAGGGAGAGCATCTTGAACTTCTCCTGCACCAGGACCTTGTTCGGGTTTCGGAAGTCCAAAATGGGCCTTAGGCCCCCTGTTCATTTTGGGACCAGAAAATAACGGGAGTAGAATCTCTTGCCCCTGAGGTAGAGGGATACTGAGTTCCATGGCTCCATCCCTGATGAGGCCTGCGAGTTCTTGCAGTAAGAGGGCCTGGTGCAGGGGAGTCTGAGGGGCTCTCCTGGAAAGAAAGGAGGGATACATCCGGTCCAAGTAAAAGTGGTAGCCTTCTCTGACCACTTGGAGCGTCCAGGTGTCTGTGGTTATGGCCGACCACCAATGGGCAAAGTGGATCAGACACTTCCATGTTGGCAGCTGCTCCCCCCCCCCCCCCCACCCGTAACAGGAAAACAACCTGCACCCTTGACCCCATCCCATCCAAATGGATTCCGGAGCCCTCACTAACCCTCCTCCTCATCCTGATGTCTATGTTTAATTCCTGTCTTTCACCCGGGTCTTTCCCAAGCGCCTGGAAACATGCCCTTGTTTGTCCTCTTCTCAAGCAGCCCTCCCTTGACCCGACCATCCCTGCCCATTACTGCACCATATCTAATCTCCCATTTATCTCAAAGATTCTTGAAAAAGCAGTTTTTTTCCCAGCTCTCCACTCACCTGGACTCCACTCACTTTCTTCACCCACATCAATCCCGTTTTCACCCTGGCTACAGTACAGAGTCCATGCTTCTGTCCTTTTATAATGGGCTCCACATCTCTCATGACCGGGGTGATGTCTCTAGCTGTCACTCTAGATCTCTCTGCTGCCTTAGATCTTGTCGGCCATTCTATTCTCCTCTCTCGTCTCAGGGATGCTGGTCTTGGGGGCACAGTCTCACTGGTTTCATTCTTTCCTTCACTTTCATGCCTTTTCCATCGCCACTGGCTCCCGCACTTCTGCCTCTGCACTGTGGTGTTCCCCAGGGTTCCATGCTTGCATCGCTCCTCTAATATCTTCCTGGCCTCTTTTGGTGCAACAGGCTGGTATCTCAGCATATTACTATGCCGATGATGATATTCTTCTCTATTACAATTCCCCTATCAACCCAGACCTCTCACCTCTCAATTCCTGTTCATCACTCATTGCCAGTTGGCTGACCATGAATCTCCATCTTAACTCTTCCAAGACATCCGCGATGTTGTTTACTTTCGGTAACTCCTGTCCCACAATTCCCCCTCTTCTTGACTCGCTGATCCCTTTGGTGCCTTCATTGCATTACCTTGGAACAATAGACCCTGACCTGTCCTTCCACACACACATTTCTGCACTAACCCGTTACTCATACTTTTACCTTTGACAAATCTGTTCTGTCAGTACAGTTCTGCCTGCTGCATCCCTCACCACTCTCCTCTTCCTGGTAATTTCACAAATCGACTACTGCAATATAATTTATGCTGGCCTTCCTCAATATCAACTCCACCGTCTTCAGATGATCCAAAATACTGCTGACCGGATACTTTCCCACACCTCCCGTCACACTCATATCACATCCTACCCTATTCAGTTACATTAGCTTCCTGTCTCATCTCATTATCGTCAAGCTCTTAATTCTGACTCACAAAACTCTTTATACACATACTCCTCAGTACCTGTTCAAATTCTTAGTTTCGGCGAGCGTCTCATAACTTTCAGTCCATTACATGTCAACTGCCTTGCCCTCCTCTCCCCAGCCCGAGTGCATCTCGAGCAAACCTGACACTCAGCCTTTTTTTTTTAGCTCCCTCCCTTTGGAACTCCCTTTCTCCCACACTTCGTCAAAAACAGTCCTACCCCAAGTTTAAGTCACTCCTAAAGAGCCACCTTTTTAGTGCCGTCTACAACCTTCCCCCCTCCTGGCTCTCCATACCCCTCCCCCCCCCCCTTTTTCTCTGACAATTTTTCTCTCTTCCTCTCCTGAACTCTGGTGTAATTGTTTGCTTTCCTGTCTGAAGATATAGTTCCATTCTGTTTCTGGCTTTGGCTACTTTTTCTGTTTTACTTTATTGTAAACCACCCGGATAGTACCTAAAGGTATGGTAAATCAAGCGCTCCAATATAAAAATAAAGGAGAGGCTATGCTCAGGGAGTCAAACAACAGACTCAGCCTGAGCAGGAGCTGGTGTTTGGGGCTTAGAGCCCTTAGACTTATGTTGGCCTTGGCCCAGTCCTTTGCCCTGGTGATTTTGCTGCAGGGTCTGGGGAGGGGGGGGGGGGGTCTGGTATTGAGGATAGCCTCAGTAAGGCTGGCCTTTTCTGTGAAAAGGGAGCCTCTTCCCTGACTGTTTCTTCTTGCGAAGGGTGGAAGTCATCCTGGAGAGCAGAGTTCTTGTGACATACTCTCTCTCTATCTCAGCCGCCTTATCCTCCATCAGTTTACCAAGATGTTTTCACAGAGACATCTAGGAGATTCTCCTGTACCCATTGCTCGAGGTCTGATGCCTGGAGCCAGGTCTGGTGTTGGGCACAGATGTCTGCAGCAGCCAGCCTCACGTTAGACTTGAAGCTGTCATAGGTGGCTCGAGACATGTACTTTGAGCACTCCCCAATGCACTTCGTGAGGGTTTGGAATCACTGGAGGTGATCTCCATTGAGACCCACTGAGAAATCTGCAAGTTCTTTTGCTAGGTCTCAGAGATATATGCTGATAAACAGCTGGTAGACTTGCATTTGGCAACCCAGCATCGAGCCCTGGTAACATGTGTCTGAGGGTGTTGAGGGCACCGAGAGTACAGGACTCCCTGTCCGGGGGCACGGAAAAGTGAGTCTTCGGGCTTTTCTGTCAGTGCATGGTCTACTCCACCACCATTAAAGTGTGAGAGAGTTGCACCTTCCGAAAGCAGGTGCCCCGCTGAACCCAGTACTTAGGGTTGAGGCATCTGCTAACTATCAGCACAGATGCCGGTGTTTCCCACATCCGAAGGAGTCGCTGCCTGAGGATGGCAGGGACGGGGACCATCAGGGCCTCCTTAGGTAGAGCCTTGCATTGGAGGATTTCCAGCTCCTCCCTGCGAGGGTCCTCTTTCTGACTCCATGGTGAGAGACAAGGCTTTTGCCATGTCTCAGACAAACCCGAGGAACGATGTGTCCTCGGTTGGGGACTGGCGCGTGACACCGGGGAGACTGATCTCAGGGGAAGCCTTGTCCTCAGACTCCCAGTCCGAGCAGTCTTTCAAGGACTCGAGGCCGAACTGCTCCTGAGGCTGTTGGGCTCTGTTCGGGTTTTCGGTGACCTACAGCAGTTGCTTGGCCGGAGCCACAAGTGCTTGCTGGGGAGGATCTTGCTTCCAAGGAATGGAAGCAGGATAGAGATCCTCACCAAGGATCGGCTCGAGGCTCTCAAGGATAGTCTCTGCAGCCCTGGGAATCCTCTATATTGAGGTCCCTGTGGTCTCGATGTGAGCCATGGTGGGCCTGGGCATTGACGCTTGCTGCGAGGCAAGGAAGGCAGTCACACTGCGTTCCAATGCCATCATCCTGGCTTTCCACTCAAGAGTTGCAGCCTTTGACAGGGACACTGGTGTGACCAGGTCCGGCGTCAGTGAGGAGAGGGAGTCTTCGATGGGACAGGCCTTGGGGGGTCTGTGAAGAAAAACTAAAAAATGGTTCTGAGACTCCATGCCAGGGCAACGGAGCTCAGAGGTGGGAAAGGGACCGGTACTAACCGGAGAAAGAAGGGCAGTTTGATGCACCAAAAAAAAAAAAGCAGCAACTTTTTTCGGGGGAAAGAAGACTGTCTCTTTCTGTGGAGCCCAACAGATGTCAGAGTAAGATGGCACCCCTAGGGCGGGAAGGGGACCACGCATGTGTGCTGGCATCTCCCAAAGGCTTTCTTTGAAAGCTGGGGAAATGCTTCCGCAGGGGCTCCATCGATGCCGACATCACCCATATGTGAAGGCTGACTTCCTGCTTATTCCTGGAGAATACTGGCTTCTCTCAGTGCTACACCAGTGTATATACTAGTGATATAACAACAAAGTTGTTTTAGTCTGCATTTACCTTCTGGCTGGTGAGCAAAACCTACTTGTCTGGACTGGTCTAGCAGAATAAGGAAAATACATGCCAATGCCAATAACTGCTGCTTGGGAATGTGTGGCAAATAAGGCACACTTACATATAATGGGAGTGCGCAGTGGTCCATTTATACTGGAAAGGGCTTGTTAAATTAATAAAAAATTACTACCAAAATGATCTTCCCTTGAATGCTAAAATCTTACTCTTACACTGTGTTCCATTAACTATAGAAGGTAGAGTGAGAAAAAGATTATAATCTCTCAGTACCTGCAAAGAGAACATAAGATATGCCATACTGGGTCAGACCAAGGTCCATCAAGTCCAGTATCCTGTTTCCAATAGTGGCCAATCTAGGTCATACGTACCTAGCAGTTTCCCCAAAAGACACAGGTTCCACAATGCTTGTATTGGGTCAAGCAAGAGAAATTGTATTAGAACAGCAGAGGGATGCACTTCCTCCTTTTAGCTCACTATGATGGCATATCTGGAATATTTATTTCTTCCCTATGTTAACAGCTCTTCAATGTAATAGGATGCAGCAATTTGAAGGTACATGGGAATCTTAGCTTCTACGGTTGACGACTCAATAAAGGACGGTACTTTCGATATGGTCTACTACAGTATGCCCATTTTGCTTCTACTGTTCATTGAGGAGATTCCAGCTCAGTATATGTATTCTGGTTTCATATATGATTTACACTATTAGAGATTCAGATACAGGGAGGTGGGGGAGGAATGAGTGTTTGGAATTTTGTTCTGGTTTGGTTTTATGCGTTATAAAATGTAAACTAGACCTATGAAAATATGTCAAGCTTCATTAAGCTACTGTATGACAACTGGAATGCAATAAAAACTTTAAAGTACACCTCCCCCACACAAGAAAAACCCAACCAACCACAGTAAACACAATTGCCATACAAAGTCATTCTATGTTTTAATTAAACTAATCTATATTGTTAGTGTTCACATAGTTTAAGACAACTACTTCAAGGTATAGGCAAGCAGAACAGCTGATCATCAAGTAATTTGTTATGGAGTTTACTATATTGACTGCAAAATGTATTTCCTGAAAAAGTAGATGGCAAATGAATAGGAAATACACTTAAAATCTATACATGGTAAACAGAATAATAAAACTACAGTGTTTACCTGGGCTTGAAGTCCCAACAGAAGGCTTTTAAAAAGAAAAGAAAAAATATTATTTCATATAAAAATAAGCAAAGATCAGCATCATATAATCTGCAGTAATAACGCAACAGTTGTAGTCATTATTGGCACCCTTGCACTTCAACTCCTTAATGTCCAATATCCAAAAATAGTGGCCAGGAAATGGCTTTCAACTATATATGCACACATTTTAGACACAAAAGAATCAATTAAAAAAAGACCAATTGGAAATAGTTTAAAATCCGGGACACTGCCAGGACATTATTGGCACACTTATAAAATATTCAGATCAGTTTGAACAGAAGAACCAGTGTCCCCACTGCAGTAAAACTAGATGCACCTATGATCAATTGTCAGTACTCACATGACTTGAAGCAACCAATGAATGATGGCTCTAATGTTCAAAATGGCCACATTCACTCCATGTTTCATTTTCACAATGGTGAAGAGAGCTGCCTGAGATAGTCAGAAAAGCCATTAACAAACATCAAACCTCAAAATGATACGAGGCCATCTCCAAAGACCTTGGGAATCCTGTGTCTAGATTTTGCAATGTTAAGACTGTTTCTGCTGTACCAGTCAAGAACCTCCCAGGACGTAGTGGGAAGAGGAAAATTAATCCAAGATGTCTTCAAAGGTTAGTGCGAACTGTTGGAAAAACACCACATACACAACATCCAAAGAGCTTACGGCTGACCTGGAACAATATGGAGTGGTGGTTTCAATCTACACCATACACCACACCCCACACATTAAACAAAGGACTTCTTGGGTAAAGACCAAGGAGGACCCCACTGCTCAAAAACAGACAAAAAGGCATGCCTGATCTTTGCCCAAACCAACTTTGAGAAACCACAATCCTTCTGGGAAAATATTCTGTGGACAGATGAAATCAAACTTGAGTTCTTTGGCAATGCAGACCAGCGATAGATTTACAGGCAAAGAAATGAAGCTTATAAGGAAAAACACACCACTTCTAAAGTCAGGGCCAGCCCATCCATCATGCGGGAACTTCATCCCACACTGCTCAGCTCCTGGCAGGACAGGCTGTTGAGCTCCCAGCAGGGCCAACTTCAGAGGGAGCTGGGGAGGCTTGAGACCCTGGCTCACCTCTGTACAGCCTACAGAGTGACGAGTGGCATTTTCCTTCATTCCGGCAGCTGTGTTCTCGTGTAGCCTGCTGGCATGCCAGAGGTTAAAGGGCATTTCCTGTTTCCTGATACTCAGTGTGCTAGCAGGCTACACATGAACTCAGCTGCCGAAGTGAAGGAAAACGCTGCTCTTCACTCTGGCAGCTCTGCAGAGCCAGTCATACAGGTGTGGGGCTAGGACTTGAAATGGGCTGATGGGAGGCTAGGATGGGATTGCAAATGGACTGATTGAGGAGCTAGGATGGGACTGGAAAAGGCTGATGGGGAGCTAGGACTGGAAATGAGCTGATGTGGGGGATGGGAGAAAGGGTCTAGAACAGGGGTGGGCAAACGTTTTGACTCGAGGGCCGCAATGGGTTCATATATTGGACCCTGGGGCCGGACCAAGAGTAGATGGACAGTGTGTATGTGTGAATTAATATAAATTAAATTTAAATTTGTAACATTAAATGGATCGCTCCTCACTAGCAGGCGCGCGGAAAGGCAGTTGACGTCATCTGACGTGACGTCAACTCCCTGCCTGCGCCTGACTAGACCATGCCTCCCTACTTCCTTCTGTGGGTGGGTCTTTTGGTTTCTGAAGCGTGGTAGCCAAAGTGGGGGCTGTCCCACCCGCTTCATCAGAAAAGATGGGGTGGGCAAGATATGAGCGAGATTTAAGATTCTGAATCACCTCACATGAATCTGCAGTTATTGCGTGCCGAAGCATCAGGAAGTGGGATATCCAGATCCTCCCAAGTGACCAGGAGTTGTTCAGAATGCTCCCTCATGAACGTTTTCATTAGTTGCAAAAAAAAAAAAAAAAAAAAAACCCCACAAAAAAATCAGCACTTGATGCACTCTTGGAGCGTGGGTCTCTGTAGAGCTTGGAGGAGGGACTCGCGCATGCATGCATCCCGTTTACAAGGAGGGCCCTTCCCCTGAGGGATCCCGAGGTCTCTTACCTCTGGAGGGGGAGCTGCATTGATGAAAGGCTGAACAGGACACATTTACTGCTGCTCTGCCACTTTTTTCACATGGACTTTTGCTCTTATGCTTCGTGAGACCCCTCTTCCAGGCACGCGGAAAGGCAGTTGACGTCATCTGACGTGACGTCAACTCCCTGCCTGCGCCTGCACGTACGGCTCAATCCGTACTCCGCCTACGGCCCCGCCCCCCCACTAGCTGCTGGCCGGCCCAGCCACTACCATGCCGTCCATACAGGCTTATGAATGTTGGGAGGGGCCGGATTAAAAGGTCCGCCGGGCCTTAGTTTGCCCATCCCTGGTCTAGAAGGAAGCAGATGCTAGATGGGGCTGAACTAGAAGGGAGCTGATGGGGGGGGGGGGGGGAGAGACTAGAAGGGGCTGAGGCCCGGGGAGTGAGGATGGAGAGGGGAAAAGATATTTTGTGTGGGAGGAAATATCTACGTTGGTCGGGTATTGGGAGAGTAAATGAGGATTGAGGATGGGGGGTGAAATTTGAGTGGATGAAAAAAGAAGAAAGAAATGGGCTAAAGAGCAAAAGGGAAAAGATCAGTATGTTGGAGCATATGTAGAGAGAGAATGGAAAAAGCTAGAAAAGAAAAGAAAAATGGACAACACAGTGGAGATTTAGCAGAAGGCACAAAGAAAACAGAAGAAAGTAACTGGGGTAGTGCAATGGAAAAAATAAAATGCCCAAAAAGGTAGAAAAATACTATTTTATTTTGAATTTATTAACTAGAATATGCCAGCTCTGGGAAATGTGCATCACTAACATCTTTATTTATTTATTTTATTTATTTAGTATACATTTGTATACCGCTACTTCCAGCGATCAGCAGCGGTTTTTTGATTACAGATTGGAAATTGTCAAATCATGACAGGAAATTTTTGAGGTATAAACACATTGATTAGACAGGAAAGCACAGCACACAGAGAACTATTTTACAGGGAACATGGGCTATGGAGTGTTAAGTGGCTTGCCCAAGACCACAAGGAGCACCTGTGGGACTAGAAACCCCAGTCCTTCCGGCCCAAGGTTGCTGTCCTCCAGTGGGATTTGAACCCCCGACCTTCCGGCCTGAAGTACCTTGACCCAACCACTAGGCTACTCCTCCAGGCCTTTGCGTTTTGTTTAGTACGAGACAAAATGGTTTTATTTCTCCAGTGTTTTTGTACATTCCAAGTTCGGCTTTTGAGGTTCCCAGTTTAATTGTCTTCATATTTCTAAACTGTAATCCCTTGTTTTGCTTTGCTGACTTATCTATGTTTTGCATGTGTAACCGAGCTGCAGTATTCTGTTCATGTCATTTCTATGTGACAGTCCCACTTGTTCTCTTTCCCCAATAGGACATGTATTGGTATTCTCCAAGATGTATTGGTTTAATATTTGCAGTGTTGCCTTTTGATAGGTAGGGTTTGGTGCTTCGAGTCCTGGTAGTGCTATTATGATACGGCGCATTTGCTATGGGTTCTAAGTGAGCAGGGTTTATTAGTACTGCCTGGCAGTTAGCAATGGAGTATAATAATGTAGAAATCTGGTAATCTTTATCTTCACTGCCCATGCAAATGGTATTCAGACACTCATTAAGAGGCATGTTTATAAGTGAATGCACATTCACAAATATTTATCAGCACAAAGTGCAGGAATGGTCATTTATTTCTATTGGTGCAGTGACACAATGCATATTAATATTTAGTAAACATGCCCCTAAGTCATTGCCAGGTCAAGAGGCTTGTGAAGGGCTCCTTTGAAATCAGTTTTAAATTTTAGTTGGCAACATATACATTTTAAAATAAATTAAATTTATGCAAATGAGGTACTGCAATGAGTCTGCGCACATGGCCCCGCACCTCCCTAGGGCCACCCCTGCCTAAAGTTAAATATGGTGGAGTTCCAAAATGTTATGGGGCTGTTCTGCTGCCTCAAACTGGAGGCCTGGAATGTATTACAGAAATCATGAAGTCTGAGGACTAACAAGTACTTTGGAGCAAATTGTGCTACCTAATATCAGAAAGCTAGGCCTGTGTCAAAGGTAATGGGACCTCCAGCAGGACAATGACCCAAAAGTACAAAATAATGGTTAAAAGGGAACAAATGGACCATTAAACTGGCCAACAATGAGTCCTTATCTCAGTCCAATTGAGAACCTTTGGAAAAGCATAGTTTCTCACCTGTAACATTTGTTATTCGGGGACAGCAGGAATCAATCCTCACATATGGGCGACGTAGGCACTGACTGAGCCCATGTAGAAGCTTCTCCCCAGCTTTCAAAGAAAGCCTTTGGGAGATGCAAAATGCATGCATGGTCCACTTCCTACCCAAGGGTGCCATCATGCCTCAGTCTAATGACATAGCTAAGATGGCCAAGGAAAAAATAAAACACAGTAAAGAAGCAACTTCTAGGGGAGGAGGGAGGATTGTGAGGACCAATTCCTGCTATCCCCAGAGAATACCTGTTACAGGCGAGTAACTACACTTTCTCCGGGAACAAGCAGGAAAGTCAGTCCTCACATATGGTACTCCCCAACTACAGGCTACCAAGAACCTTTGAAACAAATGCCACGGCGACCTGTAAAGATGAGCTGTGATCAGCAGCAATTGAGTCCCTACTGAGAGGCTCTCGCAAGACCCAAGTATTTGGCAGAGAAGTTTAAATTAGACTTACCTGCTAATTGTAGTTCCTGAAGGAACTGCAGTCTAGTCCCAGAAACTCTAGGGTTGTCATCCTCTTCCAGCAGCTTGGAGACTGATACACGTCATTCTTTGATGACACTGGCATAAGGACTCAGGCACCGCCTCCTCTCACTCCAGTTATATCAGTCTTCAAGCAGCTTGAAGGTGTGAACCAGAGTAGCTGGCTCACTAGAGGAACAATTAAGGACATTAGTGTTAGTTTAAATTTCTTTTTTTTTCTGGAGTTAGATTACCTTTTATAGGGGGTATCAATTTATCTATTGGAAATTGGGTATTTTTCAGTTTTAAATTTAGACTGCCATCTGAACTTTGAGCTGCAGAGGGCCTCTCCTCCTTACTGCCTGGCTCTTACCGGTAGCGAGTTAAGAGCAGGCTCTGTCAAGTCCCGGGGGAAGTCCGGGGTTTAAACCTGCCTGGTTAAGACTGCCTCCTCCTGCGCAGAACAGATGTTATGCCTGTAAGCACTGAGGAGATTAGACAGTCGGGACCAGCATTTGCCTGCAGTTCCCTCCTGTTTCCTTGCACCTGCGAGGCTCTAGAGGAAAGTTACTTTGAAGGCAGTCTTCTGTGTTGGAACGGCTTGGGCCGGAGCTCCACAGTCGGGTAAGAGGCAGCAGAGGTCTCCGACCTTGTTTTTCAGCGTCCTGGTGATAGGTGAGTTTAAGATAGGCCGTGGAGGCAGCTTCTTGGCACCGCGTCTCGTTTAGGCGGGAAAACGCCGACAACGCGGTCGGGGGAACAACTCCGTGCAGAGCGAAGAAGCTTCTTTTTTCAAAACTGGTACTAGTTTTTAGGTCAGGGGAGCTCCTGCTTCTGTTTGATTTTTTTTTTTTTTAAACCAAAGACGGCTCTAACCCTTTCTGCAGGTTCAGAGCTGCAGCTCCCTTTTTTCAATTCTGGGATACTCTTTGGGATTCTTTGTCACTGGGGCTTAGGGCCAAGGAGTTAGGATGCCTGCAAAGACCTTATGTCTCCTATGTGGAGTAAAAAGGCAGAGGGGGTACGACTCCATTTCCCCCTGTTTGTTCACATAGAATATTGAGACCTGATTGTTGGTTTGAATCAGCACAGAGTGATGTTTGAGTTGGTAGCAGAAGGCTCGGAGGGCTAGGTATATTGCCCAGAGCTCTAGCAGGTTGATTTGCATCTGAGATTCCTTCTGGGACTAGCAGCCTTACTCTGAAGGCTCCTGCAATGCACTCCCCTAGCCCCTTAGAGAGGCATCCATGGTGAGGACCTTCTGGAAGTTGGGTGCCTGGAAGGGCATCCTGGCCTGAAGTTGACGTGGAATCTGCCACCATCCAAGGGAGTCCGCCAGCTGGCAGGTAACTTTCACTCTGTCCCTGAGCCTGCCTGTGGCTTGCATCCACTGTGAGTGGAGGCACCACTGGGCTGCCTTCATGTGCAGGCAAAACAAAATCATATAGAACCAGTGTAAAGTCTAATTAACACCTCCGAACTGGAGACCAAGGGCAAAATAACATGAAACAGCCTCCGAGATAAGTGCAGGCCTCAGTAAGAGGGGGGGAGGGGTGCACTAACAAAGTAATAACGTGGCAACCCCACAGATTAACTAACTCCCACAATTTCAATCAAAGGCCAACCAACTAAATTTTGAATTTTTAAAAGCATTTAAAAGAACAATAAACTTAGCTGGAAAAACACAGAAGACGACACCAAGGCTCCCAATTGCAAACAGCTGACGAGACGCCTGAATCTCAAGAGGCATAAATCCTGCTCAATGTGCTACAGAATAGCATAAAAATGTCAACTCGAGTTTCACCTATTGCTCCCAAGGCTGCTTCAGGACACTTAGATTAGCAGGAAAACTGATCCCTCTCCAAAAATGGCTGTATGCCAACTAAAGACTTAAAACAAAGGAATGACATCATAACAAACGAACCAATCAGCTACTCCCCAACCACGTGGGAAATACCACATGAATGCTCGCAATGAATGAATGAATGAATGAACTACCAGGTGGAGAATGAAATTAAACTGCTGATAGCCACTCAACGGAATCATTCAGGCCAACAGGTTGAACAGCCTTTAATCTGAATATCCATTTCTGTTCTAGACGAGTTAAATGGCGATCAGCTTGACCAGCTAAGAAAGCCTCAATCATCTGTGGGCAAACAGGGCTAATTGGTTGGCCTATGATTGAAACTGTGAGGGTTAATCTGTAGGGCTGCTGAGTTATTACTACATTAGTGCATGCCCCCTTCCCCCTCTTACTAAGGCCTGCCCTTATCTCAGAGGCTGTTTCATGTTTGTTATTTTGTCCCTTGGTCTCCAGTTGGGAAGTGTTTATTAAACACTTTACACTTTGGCTCTTTACGATTTTGTTTATTCTCACTGTATGAACCATTTCAAGTTTTCTTTAGTTTGTAGTTTCATGTGCAGGCAGGCATATGGGGCCACGTGTCCCAACAGGCAGAATAGGAGCCGGACAGATAGCGCCTGGCATCTGTGTACCTCTGAGGCTAACTCCCTGAGGCGGGCTGACCTCTACTGGGGAGGGGGGGGGGGGAGATGACTTTTGCCTGGAGGGTACCGTTGCGCCCCTATGAACTCTAGGCACTGGACCGGAATGAGGTGGGACTTGGGGTAGTTTATGACGAACCTCAGGTGCTGCAGGGTGTTGGTGTGCCCGGTGGTGCACTGTGCCTCTACAGCTGTGTCCCCCTTTATGAGCTAGTCGTCCAAATAAGGGAAGACTAAGGCCCCTTGGAGCTGGAGGTGAACTGTGACCACTGTGACGCTTTGTCAAGATCCTTGACATGAGGCCAGACCGAAGGGCAGAACCCTGTATTGGTAGTGCTATCCCTCCCCCCATCACAAACCAGAGGTATTTTCTGTGGCTGGGATGGATTAGGATGTGTGTGTAGGCATCCTTTAGGTCTAAGGAGCATAGCCAATCTCCCTGCTGGAGGAATGGCAGTAGTGTCCCAAGGGAGAGCATCTTGAACTTCTCCCTGACCAGAAACCTGTTGAGCTCTCACAGGTCCTGGATGGGCCCAAGACACCCTGTCTTTCTTGGGGACGAGGAAATACCTGGAATAGAAGCCTGTGCCTCAGATGTTTTGGCACTGGCTTGACTGCTGTCGTTGATTAGGCCTGCTAGCTCGGTGAGGAGCAGGATCTGGTGAAAGATAGGCCTGGTGGGCTTCCCTGGGAAGTACGAGGGTGGCACCCGTTGTAGGTGGAGGAGGTAGTCTTCCTTTATCACCTGTGGCACTCAGGTATCAGTGGTGATGGCTGTCCACCTGCGGGCAAACAGGGCTAGGTGTCCACCTGTGGTAGCAGAGGATTCCCTGGTACTAGGAGAGTTGCACCCAAGCAGTCAAAGCTCTTCCCAGGTTGGGCCGGAGCCAGTGACTGGGACTTCGGGGCCTGTTGCTTTCTGGGATCATGCCCCTGGCCTTTTTGTTGCTGGCCCTGTTGAGGGGCTAAGGAGGCCTGGAAGTGCAGAGTACCGCTAAAACCTCCCTTCTTCCTCTGGAAGAAGGGCTTTTTCCCCCGGGGCTCACTTTCTTCGGGGGCTGCATAGAGGTCTTGACAGCCTGGTTCTCATCACATACTCTGTCTCTATCTCCACTGCTTTATCCGCCATGGGCTTCCCAAATAGGTTTTCTCCTATGTAGGGAACATTATCAATTTGTCCTGCACCCATTGTTCCATGTCGGATGACTGCAGTCATGCCTGGCATCGATGACTCAAAGCCATCATAGGCTGCCTAGGACAAAAACTTTGAGCATTCTTTTACTGCCGAGACCAAGGTCTTGAACTTCTGTAGGGGTTCCCCATCGAGGCCTGCCGAGAATCCACCAAGCTCCTTCGACAGTTCCTTCAGGTACATGTCGATGTAGAGTTTGTAGGACTGGATCCGACACATTAGCATCAAGCCCTGAAAGGGCTTCCAGCTGAGGACATCAAGGGTTCAGGCCTCCTTGCCAGGTGGCATCAACAAAAGATTTTGTTTTGTTTTTGTTTTCTTACTCTTAAGCCGGCACATTGTCGACTATGACCATGGGAAGTTGGGCCTTTTGAAACCCAGGGCTTCAGTGTACCAGTACATGTCAAGGTGCCTACTAACAATTTCAACAGATGCTGGTGTTTCCCACATCTGGAGGCGGCGGTGGTCGAGGATTTTGGGCAATGGAACGGTGAGTGTTTCCTTGGGGAGTGCCTCATATTGGAGGGGGTATCTCAAATTCCTCGGTGCACTGGTCCTCCTTAGCCTTGGTCTCTGTAGTGAGGGCCTTGGCCATGTCCCGCAAAAAATTGAGGAATGCACCATCCTCAGATGGGGAACAGCATTAGGTCATCAGGGGAGACGGGTCAAAAGCACATCACTGTCACCTCGTGTCCAGGAACTCTTCGTCCTCTGTCTCCTATTTGGTCTCAAAGTAAGAGTATGAGCCCAACGCTACACGATCACCTCTGTTGAGGGCTGCTCTGTGGTCCTTGGCCTCCAGAGGATCCTCTGTCCGAGCCATCGGCACTCGCCGGGGAAGACCAGTATCCCAAGGAATGGGACCAAAACCTTGGCCAGGGGCTCCCTCGACGCCGACAGCGCTCGAGGACTAGCTTGACATTCCGGGAAGCCCTCGATGTTGAGGGTCCCGTCAACAGGGCATATGAACCAGACGAGCTGGACAGGAACGCCCACTGCATTGCCACTAGGGCAGATATATTGCTCTCTAGGGCTGCCATTCTGATCTCCATACCAGTTGGCTCCGCAGCCTTTGACGCAAGCACCGAGGATTTTGGGCCCGGCGCCAGTACTGTTGAGGGGGAGTCCTTGATGAGGATGGCCCTCTGAGATTAGAGGCCGGTCGACGGATGCCAACTCCTCCTTACGGGGCAGCTTGGCATGCTGCTCCTGCCTCGACTCCTCAGACTCATGCCTGGGACTGCGGGTCCTGGGGTGGAATTTCCCCTTTTTCTCGGATCCATCCTCTGAGGCGATCCTAGAGAGTTTCTTCTTGTGCTTCACTTCTGGGGAATTTCCACTCTGTGATTGCGGGACTCCAAGGAGGCTCTGGCTTCACAAGTTATTGGAGGAGGCCCTGGAGCGTGGTGTCACCGGAGACTCTGGAGTAGAGTCAGACTTCTCAAAAAACCTTTCTGCTGCTGCTGCCAGTTCAAGGCCTTTGAGGTAATGGTTCTGCAGAGCTCACTGTATGAGTCGTCGTGCTCCAGGCCGAGACATTGGAAGCAGCAGTCGTGTGGGTCAACGAGTGACATTTTGACACAGTCACACTTTTTGAAACCACTGGAGGCCATCGGAAAAAGGGGTTCCCCGCCTCCCTGCAGGGATCTGAGGCCTTTGAGTGAAAAAAGGTACGAACACTGGTCGAGGAACACCTCGATGAAAAAAAATGAACAAATAGACGAATCTGAGAAGCGACATCGAGGCAAGCTGGCTTGAGGGTGGGAAGGAACCAGTACGTAAACCAGACAAAACTGAATAAAAAAATCTGACTTTTTCCGGAGAAAAATTGGACTTCTGATGGGCTGTGTGGAAAAAAATGATTACGTCTAACTTGCACAGGCATCTTTTTTTGGTTGAATACCTTTGAAAATACTATTAAAATATTATGACGAAATACAGTTGGAATATTTCCATTTCTCAAGATACTGTACACAGCATACATAAAATGCAAGGGTGCCAATAATGTAGACCACAACTGTATTCTATAAAACACACGAGTCTTCATTTTACTAAACATTTTTGTCAAATTCAATTCTCAAGCAGCTTAATCACTGGTTTATACTTCCTTACAAAAACTTACATGTAACTGCAACATGACCACCACATCAGCTTATTACTTTTAAAAATCAACAAAGACAATCAGTGGCAGTTTGATTTACAAGTTAAAAATACCTATTGAATACTTAAAAAGCCATATTGGAGCCAGGCTGGTGACTTGTAGCAGTGCTGAACACTCATGCAGAGCACTGAATTTAATTGCCAGGATTTCCACTCCCTGGGTTGACAGCCCATTAGGAGGAAGGCGTCTCCATCATGAAATGCCACTGGCGGCCAGTTACATACCGGTAGTTTAAACAGACAATTGTAAGCTGGAATAGTGACCCAATGTAAGCATTATTTAAAAAGGATGCCATATGCTTCCACTTATTGCCACCAAGAATCAACAACAGTATTTTTATTTACTTGTAGTCACATCTCCTGGCATTGACAAACCCAAATACATAGCATTACAGTAATCTAGTTGTCTTAATATAGTAGCCTGGACTGCACGTCTAAAATTTTCTTCTAATAATCATTTCACTTGGCTTAACATAGGGCCTATAATTGCAGGTACCTGAACACAGCCCTGGTGCAGGTCCCCAATCGAGGACACTTACTGGGCTAAGTTGGAAAGATATATAAAATAGTAGTTGTGAATGAAGACTGCTGGCCCTACCCCAATTGCAAATGATCAAGAAGCCTAAGCAACATCAGGAAACTAGCGAGTCCAAAGAAAGAGGAAAAAAAACCTTGTGCAAATAAATGTAAAAAAAAAAAAAAAGTCATGTTTAGAACTAAAGGAGCCTATTTTCAGAAAATATGTATGCACTGATCTGATAAAAGCTCAATGTCAAGACTCCTCATGCTCTCTGACATGTCTTGAAAATTTGGAGTGAACAGGACACACACACACAGATCCCTCCCTTAATCTCATATAAGCCTTCTTTTCCTTCAGAAAGTAGGATAAAACTAAAGCAGAAAGAAAAGCATTATCTTTGTCAACTTCACAACAGAATAGAGGGAACCTGGAAATGACCTACTCTTTCAAAGAAGCAGCTGTAAAATTGCCATTTCCTGACAGGCTCTAGGAGTGCACAGGCAAAGAATTATACAAAAGCAGTCAAGAATGTCTATCCGTCTGTCTGGGGGCAAAGTAACTCTACAAAAATTTAACAGAATGGAATGAAACTTGGCATGTGGAAAAAAAAACAGGTACAAAGACATGCTGAGTTTGAAAATGGGCCAAATCAGATCAAGGTTTCCAGAGAAATAAGCTTTCTCCCTTCCCCTGCAATAAACATGGCCCGATGCATTTGTTTGGGAGAAGTTGTTCCAGCCTCTGTAGCACAGAAAAGTGTAGTTACTCACCTGTAACAGGTGATCTCTGGGAACAGCAGGAATTTAGTCTTCACATATGGGAACGGAGTGGAACGGGTAAACGTAGATCGACTGTTTACGTTATCAGAATATAGAAAGACTAGGGGACATGCAATGAAGCTACAGGGTAAACTATTTAAGACTAATAAAAGAAAATATTTTTTCACTCAACGTGTAATCAAACTCTGGAATTTGTTACCGGAGGATGTAGTAAAGGCTGTTAGTGTAGCTGGGTTTAAAAAAGGTTTGGACAAGTTCCTGGAGGAAAGGTCCATAAACCATTATTAAGAAGGGACCCAGGATATCAATGCTTGACCTAGTACAAGCATTGCAGAATCTGTGTCTTTTGGGGAAACTGCTAGGTACGTATGACCTAGCTTGGCCACTTTTGGAAACAGGATACTGGGCTTGATGGACCTTGGTCTGACCCAGTATGGCATATCTTATGTTCTTATGGGTATCGTCGGTACTGACGGAGTCTGCACGGGAACGCTCCCCAGTGTCCAATAGGAACGCTTTTGGGAGCATCCCACAGCGCCTGCGTGCTGCCTTCCCCACTGTCCCTCTTCAGTTGAGTTTATAGCTGAGACAAAGGAGAGAGGGAGAGAGAGAAAGAAATAGAGAGAGAACTCCTAGGGGAGGTGGGTGGGTTGTGAAGACTAAATTCCTGCTGTTCCCGGAGATCACCTGTTACAGGTGAGTAACTACACTATCTCCATGAACAAGCAGGAATGTAGTCTTCACATATGGGGACTCCCTAGCTGAAGATGCCAGGGAGATGTACCCAGGAAGCTGCAACCCATTGTGAGATGGGCCATGCTTGGTGGGTAGGAGTTGAATTAAGTTTGAAAAAGATGTTGAAGAACAGCCTGGCCAAACAAGGCAACCCGGCGGGAGTCCTTGTCTAAGCAGTAGTGGGCTGTAAAGGTATGTACCGAAGCCCCAGTGGCTGCTCGACAGATGTCGACAGAGTGAAGGTTGCCATAGAGGCTGCCATGGCTCTCACATTGTGAGCCCTTACTCTCATAGGCAAAAGATATGCCTATGAGAAAAAAAACCTGTTCTATGTAAAACCAAACAGCTTGTTGCTCTGGTCTTTTGTTATACTGTAAACCGCGCTGATACTAAATAGTGCGGTATATAAGAGCCTGTAATAAATAAATAAAATAAATATGCATTGTGCAATCCAGTTAAAGTTCTTTTGGAAACTGGAAGTCCCAAATGACTAGAACCAAAAGCAACAAAGAGTTGAGAAGACTTTCCATGTTGCTGTGTTCTTTGTAGGTAAAAAGCTAAAGCTCTTTTACAGTCCAAGGTATGAAGGTTTCTTTCTGCATTGGAGGCATTAGGCCTTGGAAAGAATACAGGAAGGTAAACCACTTGGTTTAAATGGAAAGGGGAAAACACCTTTGGCATAAAGTGTGGATGAGTCCTAAGAACAACCTTATCATCATGAAATCTTGTATAAGGAGGATCAGCCACTAGAGCTTACAATTCACTAATGCGGCGTGCAGAGGTGATTGCAATTAGGAAGATGACTTTCCAGGAAAGGAATTTCAGAGATGTAGTGGCTAAAGGCTCAAAGAGTGGTTTCATGAACTGCCCGAGAACAAGATTCAAATCCCATGCCACCGGTGGTGGTCTAATGGGAGGTTTTGTTAATAGAAGACCTCTCATAAATCTTGTTATAAGTGGATGAGAGGAAATAGGTTGTCCATTTAGAGGCTTATAGGAAGCTGCAATAGCACGAAGATGGACTCTTACTGAATTGGTCTTAAGACCAGCATTTGATAAATGAAGGAGGTACTCCAGTACCAATTCCAGAGGTATCGCAAGGCGGTTAAGTCCCTTTTGAGGACACCATATGGTAAACCGTTTCCACTTAAAGGCGTATGATCGTCTTGTGGAAGGTTTTCTAGAAGCCTGTAGGATATCTTTTACCTGTTGAGAAAGGTTGAGATCCTGAAGGTCTAGGCTTTCAGCAACCAGGCCCTGAGATGCAGGAACTGGGGATTCGGGTGTCATAGCGTCCCATTCTCTTGAGAGAGAAGATCTGGAGCACACTCCAACTCCTGAGGTGCAGCTTGAGAGAGGTGTAGAAGCAGAGGATACGACGTTTGCCATGACCAACGTGGAGCTATGAGAATCATGTCTCTCTGAAGCTTGGATAGTGTTTTGGGGATGAGGGGAATGGGTGGGAAGGCATAGACGAAGTCTTGACCCCAGTGAAGGAGGAATGCGTCCCCTGCCTGACAATCTCGAGCTGAAATTCTGGAACAGAGCCGGAGAAGTTTGGCATTCAGTGGACTTGTAAAGAGGTCTATGTCTGGGGTTCCACAGATTTGAAATATTTGGGCAACATGGTCTGAGTGGAGAGACCATTCGTGTGGCAGCAGTACTCGGCTGAGTTTGTCTGCCCAAAGGTTTTCAATGCCTGGAAGATATACCACAAGGAGGTGAATTTGATGCTCTCTGGCAAAGGCCCATAGTTGAAAAGCTTTGTTGCATAACGACAGAGAGCTGGTTCCGCCCTGCTTGTTCATGTAGAACATGGCTACTTGATTGTCCGTCTGGACTAGGACTGTCTTGTAGCTGAGCTGGGCTTGGAATACTCAAAGAGCAAGGAAGATTGCTCTGAGTTCCAGGAGGTTTATGTGAAGACAAGCCTCCTGTGGAGTCCAGGTACCCTGGGTAGAGAGATTGTGCAGGTGGGCCCCCCATCCCACCTGTGATGCATCTGTTAGAGTGGCCTGGAATAGGGGTTGCTGAAAAGGAGACCCTACCAGAAGGTTCTCCAGTGATTGCCACCATTGGAGGGACGGAACAAGACATGAGTTTGTTATTTTGTCTGACAGGCAACCTATGGCCTGTATCCACTGAGTGGATAGGGTCCACTGGGCTGCTCGCATGTGGAGGCGAGCATAGGGAACCACATGTACGGTGGATGCCATATGTCCCAGTAGTTGGAGCATTTCTCGAGCAGTCAGGTAAGTCTTCACTGCTGCTTGGGAAGCTAGCTGCACTATGCGCAGACAGCGGGGCTGTGGAAGGAAAGCCCTTGACTGTCTGGTAATCTAGACGAGCTCCTATGAATTCTAGGGACTGAGTAGGAGCAAGATGAGATTTTGGGAGGTTTATGACCAATCCCAAATATTGAAGGATTCACATTGTGCGAAACAGAACAGAGCTGGCTTCTGGAGCCGTGGGGGCTCGAATGAGCCAGTCGTCTAAGTAAGGGAAGACGAATATCCCTAGAGTTCGCAGGAATGCAGCTACCACCACAATGCATTGCGTGAATACTCCTGGTGCCGAAGCCAGACCAAAGGGAAGAACTTTGTATTGGAAGTGTTTTCCCTGAAAAAGGAACCGCAGGAATTTCCTGTGATCTGGATGGATGAGAATATTAGTATATACATCCCTTAGATCTAGAGAACAAAGCCAATCCCGACTTTGAAGGTATGGCAGAAGAGTTCCTAGAGAGATCATTTTGAATTTCTCTCGGAACAGATATTTTTTCAATTCTCTGAGGTCTAAAATGGGTCTGTGTCCTCCTGTTTTCTTTGGGATAAGAAAATAGGGGGAGTAGAACCCTGTATCCTGTTGTAGAATGGGTACTTCTTCTATTGTTCCTTGAGCAAGGAGTGTTGCGACCTCCTGACCTAAGAGATTGTTGACAGGGTCTGAGAATTGAACTGTCTTATGATTGTAGGAGGGGGCATGCTGTGAAAATGAAGCTTGTACCCCTTTCGTACAATGGACAGAGTCCTATTTTCTGCTGTCATTTGGTGCCGTCTGTTGGCAAAATGACAACTTGCCAGGGATGGCTAAGGGTTCTAGACCGAAGGCAACACAAGGAGAGCAACCTCTTGCAGTAGCTGAGAAAACCACACAAAGTGCGGAAGGTGATGGGTGGTCACTAATGCTTTATTAATTTAAAAACGCCCCAACGCGTTTCGGCAGAGCCTTCGTCAGGGGGCTGAGAACTGCAAAGCAACAAATATATGAAAACAAATTACATGATAATGCATAATTATATAAATAATGATAAAAATAATAAGTTAGTAAAACATATGAACAATAAATATAAAAAATTATTCAATATACATCAAAAAGATAAGAACATAAATAAATATAAATCGTATAAACACAACCAAGGACTAAAAGTTAAGGGCTACACATAAAAGATAAAAAGGGTTCTAGACCGTTCAGGGGCAGGAAGGCTAAGTTCTCTAGGTAGGAGTCAAAGCCCCTGAGGAGGCTGAGCCTGTGGAGCTGGCTGAGCTCTTGGCCCTTTTGGCTTCTTTTGTTGTCTAGTTTGTTGCTGTTGTCCCTTTTGGGCAGCCTGAACTGGACCGTGCCCCTGCTGGGCATAAGGAGGATAAAACTTCCTTTTTTTGCTGAAAAAGGGTTTTTTTATAGGATTTCTTTTTGGCTGGGCTGGCTGTAGATTTTGACAATCAATCCAGGGTGATATTGTCAGCATCTATTTCACTAGCCTTTTCCTGCCAATTCCTGCCAAAGAGATTTTCTCCTGTGCAAGGGATATTTCCCAATTTATCTTGTACCCAAAGTTCCAAGTCGGATGCCTGAAGCCAGGCAATCCGACGTGCACCAATGGCAATAGCAGAGGTTCTGCTGATGCATTCAAAGCAGTCAAAAGATGCACAGTTTACAAACTTGGAAACATCCTGAGCATGTCTGACAAGAGTAAGAAAGTCTTGTTGTTTATCATCAGGAAGAAGGGGGCTCATAAGCTCCATGTCTCCTGTGACCTCTTTGAGGAACATTCCCATATATAGGATATAGGAGCTGATCCTGGCTGAGAGCATGGAAGCATCGACGCCCAAAGGCATCGAGAGTCCTGCATTCACGGCCTGGAGGATTGGAAGCATGCCTCTTTGCACTCTTCATCCTACACACAGCCGATTCCACTACCACTGAATGGTGTGGTAACTGAGTTTTTTGGAAGCCAGGACAAGGTGGAACTTGATACATTGTATCGAGCCTCCGAGAGTGAGGAGATGTGGTTAAAGGTGTTTCCCACATCCTCAGCATAAGATCATGTAGGATCTGATGAATATGCAGAGTAGCTGCTTCCTTGGGAGCCTTAGGGTATTGAAGGATTTCTAATTCTTGTGCCCTAGGTTCCTTTTCAGGAGTTACTGTGATTGCAAGGCCTCGAGACACATCACAAATAAAATCCTGAAAAGACACGTCCTCTGGAGGAGACATCCTGCATTGAGGAGAAGATGGTTCCTCTGGAAGAAGTACTCTGGTATCGGCAGAGTCATCAGAATCATCGGAATCGGAAGATTCGAAATATCTCCGATCCCGATGTTCGTGCAGAGCACAGTACCGGTATCAATCGAAGTCAGTATCGGGGTGTCCCAATACCGATCTGCCGATGCCGGAGATAGACTCAAGACTTGGCATGGGGTTATACCCACCGAGGCCAGTGCTGTCGGTACCAGTGCCTGTTGAACCATCTGTAGCGGTCTCAACGGTACCGAAGCCATGAGAAGAGCTGCCCGACTGTGTTCGATAGCGAGAAACCTCTGATCTATCGACGCTGCCGATGCTTGGGTGTCAGTACCGGTAGAAGCGGATGGAACCCGAGAGCATGGCACCAGTAGTTCTGCCAAGGTGGAGGCCTCGAGAACATCCCGGAGCCCCGTTAGTGCTTTGGAGGCCGAAGCCTCCTGCCAGGGCTGTTTCGCCGGTGAAGTTTCCTCAAGGGCAACGCCAATGGCCTCTCGATGCCTAGAAGGAGATCTACCCTTTGAGGACCAGCTAGACTTATGTTTAGTTACCTGAGATCCATGGGAGGAAGATGAGGCTCTGGAAGATGTCGATGCAACAGACATCGCATCTGAGGCAAAAAGGGTACCGAGTTTTGCAGCTCTATTCTGCAGGCTCCTTTTAGTCATCTTCCTACAGGAGAGGCACTCCGATGGAAAATGGTCAGGGCCTAAACATTTAAGACACCAGTCATTGGTGTCAGTGACAAATATGGTACCGCCGCACTTAGAACATTTTTTAAAACCAGTAGCTGTTTTTTCCATTTTTAAGGAAAAATGGGCCTAGTGTCCAAAATGGCACCTAGCACCAAGGAAAAAAGGTTTCTGAAGAAAAATACCTCAGAAACTACTGTATATACAGTGGTGTGCAAAAGTAATCACTTGTAAATTTGACATCTTTTCAATTTCGTGACCTTATATCTTAATTTATTTTTCCTCTTAGTGGCTTTTTCTGTATATCTCATAAGTGACAGACCTGGCTATTAGGGCCAACTTTTAGTATTGGTTTGGCCCTTATTTTCTGAGTTTGTTCCACATAGTTGTCCTGTTGATAGATTTTCTGTGAAAATTGCATAATGTACATCGTTGGCCAACGATATATTATTGTAAGTATACTTTAAAATATTATGGACACACGCCAGGTTTCCTTCAAATTAATGTATGTGGCCTTGAAAAAGGCTGTTTTTATGTGTCAGTGATGGCTCAGTATTTGATGGGCCACCCTTTGTTCTTGATCACCTGCACCTTGTTGGCACCTTGTTGACTGCACCTTGTTGGCATTGAATGAACCAGTCTGACAAGGTGATCGTTGGTGACAACGCGGTTTCAAGCTGCAATGAGTGACTCAATCAGCTCATGATTTGATGTCTGATGCCTCTTGGATATTTCCAAGGCCACCTTGTGCCACAGGTTCTTGATTGGTTTCAGATCTGGAGACTGGGCAGGCCAGTCCATTGACAATGTTGTTCCGCTGCTTCCAGCTGATCACCTGTCTGGAGCGATGGCAGTGTGCATTGTCATCTTGGAACAGGAACTGGCCAGGAAACAGCTGGTGTGCTGATGGCACCATGCACTTTTGCAGTATGGTGATGTACTTGGCCCCGTTGACCATTTCATCAACGATGTGAAGACGTCCAACGCCACTGGCAGCCATGCAGCCCCAGACCATGACCTTCAAAGGATGCTTCACAGTGAGGTTGAGACACTCAGGCTTGAATTCCTCACCAGGAAATCTCCTCACATAGGTGTGGGCCTGGTTACCAAACAGGCAAAAGGTGCTTTCATTGCTGAATAGCACCTTTTCCCACATTTCAGTCGACCAGGCTGAGTGCTTTCTCACCCACACGATCCGGTTGCGCCTTTGAATGTCAGTCATCAGTGGCTTATTCCATGCTTTGCAGCCCCGGAGACCAAACTGCAGGCACCGGCGACAAACTGTTGATGAGCTGACACTGACCTCACTCTTGTCTGACCACTCTCAAAGTAGCTGAGGAGAGGTCAACTTGCGATTAGTCAGTGAAATGCGTTATAGTGCACGGTCCTGGCGTGATGTTGATGCACATGGACAACCTGAACGAGGCTTGTCCACCACTGAACCAGTTTCTTCTTCTGTACAATCTTAACAGCACTCTGACTGCAGCCAACTTTCCTGGCTATCTGACGGCTTGAAAATCCTTCCTCGCTCATAAAGGACACACGAACACGCACCTCCAACGTCAGGGTCCGAGTCATCTTCATGGTCGATCCAGAAAGTGTATGAAATTCAAAAATTCTGTACGTTTTTATAGCTGCAGTGTTGGCTAGATATCAACATTGTGATTGGTTAGTGAAACCAGCCTCCTGATTGGTCAGAAATAATGTGTGCATATTGGATAATCTTGATCCAGTTTTGACACAGGATCCACAAATCGCAGTAGCTATCTTCCGGTGTCTGTACAGTATTTAAATTGGAAGCAAGGAATGCAAAAAAGTCAACTCTAATAGCCAAATGTTTCCCTTTTAACAAAGTAGAAAGATGAATATGCTGGGCTAACGCAAAATTTAAAAAAAAAAAAAAAAAGGTTAGAAAGTACAAAAAATGCAAAACTCAAAGGATTCCGGGCTTTTGCACTGTATATTTTTTATTTTTTTATTTATTTATTTATTTAAAAGAAAGAACCGGTGGTACCAGTAGGTGTCAAAACGAAGGCAGACGCAACCACAAAAACTAAAGAATAAATTTTCTGCAGTGACAGGGTATGCGACCTGTTGGCTCTGCGGAAAACGAAGAACTGAAGAGGGACAGTGGAAAATGTGGGAAGGCAGTATGCAGGCACTGTGGGATGCTCCCAAAAGCGTTCCTACTGGACACTAGGGAGCGTTCCCACGTGGGCTCCGTTGGTACAGACAATACCTATATGTGAAGACTACATTCCTGCTTATTCCTGGAGACTGAACATATAGTGAAACATAGCTGTGCAGGAATTGTACCTTTCAAATTACTTCTCTACTGTCCCAACCCCCCAAACTGCTGCATCCCCTCCCAACTGCCCTGCTATCCCAAAAAGAGAGATCCCACACAACTGCCCCATGCCAGTTTCCCATAGCTGTCCCATTCCCAAAAGCTATCCTCTGCAATGTCACCACCCAAAAGGGTAGTTACTCACCAGTAACAGGTGATCTCCGGGAACAGCAGGAATTTAGTCTTCACATATGGGTATCGTCGGTACCAACGGAGCCTGCGCAGGAACGCTCCCCAGCGTCCAATAGGCACGCTTTTGGGAGCATCCTTCAGCACATGCGCGCTGCCTTCCCGCCTTTCCAACTGTCCCTCTTCAGTTAAGTTTGTAGCTAAGTGAAAGGATAGAGGGAGAGAGGAAAGAGACAGAGACAACTTCTAGGGGAGGTGGGTGGGTTGTGAAGACTAAATTCCTGCTGTTCCCGGAGATCACCTGTTACAGGTGAGTAACTACGCTATCTCCAGGAACAAGCAGGAATATAGTCTTCACATATGGGGACTCCCTAGCTGAAGATGCCAGGGAGATAACCACAAGAAGGTGCCACCACAGAAGATAGGCATCCTGCCTCCCATGGATCTCTGGCATTCCATCAGGGTTGGTGGGTGGGAGTTGAATTAGGTCTGAAAGAGATTTCGAAGAACAGCTTGGCCAAAAAAGGCATCCCGATGGGAGGCTTTATCCAGGCAGTAGTGGGCTGTGAAGGTGTGTACAAAAGCCCAGGTGGCTGCTCGACAAATGTCATTGATAGACACAGAGTGGAGATTAGCCATAGAAGCTGCCATGGCTCTCAGGTTATGAGCTGTGAGATGGTCCTGAAGACGAAGACCCTTACTTTCATAAGCAAAGGATATGCTTTGGGCAATCCATTTAGATACAATTCTTTTGGAGACTGGAAGTCAAAATGACTAGGGTCAAAAGCTATAAAAAGTTGTGAGGACTTTCTCTGTTGCTGTGTTCTTTGTATGTAAAAGGCTAAGGCCCTTTTACAATCCAAAGCATGAAGGTTTCTTTCTGCATTAGAGGAGTGAGGCCTGGGAAAGAATACAGGTAGATAAAGCACAGTTACTTACCTGTAACAGGTGATCTCTGGGAACAGCAGGAATAAGTCTTCACATATGGGTATCGTCGGTACCGACGGAGCCTGCGCGGGAACGCTCCCCAGCGTCCAGTAAGAAAGCTTTTGGGAGCATCCCACAGCGCCTGCGTGCTGCATTCCCACCTTTCCCAACCGCCTCTCTCCAGTTCGAGTTTTAAAGCTGAGACAAAGAGATAGAGAGATACAACTCCTAGGGGAGGTGGGTGGGTTGTGAAGACTTATTCCTGCTGTTCCCAGAGATCACCTGTTACAGGTAAGTAACTGTGCTATCTCCAGGAACACGCAGGAATGAGCTGTAGATGCCAGGGAGAAACCCCAGGTTGTGTGTCCTTGAAAAGGACTCTACACCTCCTCCCATGGATCTCTGGCATCCGACCAGAGTAGGTGGGTAGGAGTTGATTAGGAATGGAACAGGTGTTTGAGAACAGCCTGACCAAACGAGGCATCCCGGCGGGAGTCCTTGTCCAAACAGTAATGGGCTGTGAAGGTATGAACCGAGGCCCAGGTGGCCGCTCGAAAGATTTGGTCGATGGACACAGAGTTTAGATGAGCCATTGAGGCTGCCATGGCTCTCACATTGTGAGCTGTGACATGGCCCTCCAGAGAAATGTTCCTACTCTGGTAGGCAAAAGAAATACACAGAGCAATCCAGTTGGACAGTGTTCTCTTAGAGACCGGAAGTCCTAAATGAGAAGGATCAAAAGCAACAAAGAGTTGAGAAGACTTTCTATGTTGCTGTGTTCTTTGTAAGTAAAAAGCGAGAGCTCTCTTACAATCCAAGGTATGAAGATTCCTCTCTGCACTTGATGCATGAGGTTCTGGAAAAAAAGACAGGTAAATATACCTCTTGGTTCAGATGAAAAGGCAAGACCACTAGGCATAAAGTGTGGATTGGTCCTGAGGACTACCTTATGATGGAACCTTATATAAGGTGGATTAGCCACCAAAGCTTGCAACTCACTGATGAGGCGTGCTGAGGTGACTGCAATGAGAAAAACAACTTTCCAAGAAAGAAATTTCAAGGAGGTGGTGGCTAAAGGTTCAAAGGGTGGCTTCATAAGCTGGCCAAGAACCAGGTTTAAGTCCCATGCCACTGGAGGTGGTCTAATGGGAGGTTTAGTTAAAAGAAGGCCTCTCATGAATCTTGCTATAAGAGGATGAGGGAAATAGGTTGTCCATTGAGAGGCTTGAGGGACGCTGCAATAGCACTCAAATGGACTCTTAATGAATTTGTTTTCAGACCTGCATGGGATAAATGCAGGAGATACTCTAGTAGAGAATTCAGAGGTTTTGCAAGAGGGTTTAGACCCTTCCCTGTACACCAAATGGTAAATCTTTTCCATTTGAAAGCATAGGAACGTCTAGTAGAAGGCTTTCTAGAGGCATGAATAACATCTCTGACTTGCTGAGAGAGATGAAAATCTTGAAGGTCTAAGCCCTCAGCAACCAAGCCCTGAGATGGAGCGACTGGGGGTTTGGGTGCCACAACGTTCTCTCCCTGGGACAGAAGGTCTGGTGCAGAGCCCAAGTCCAGGGAAGGAGCTTGAGAGAGATGCAGAAGTAGAGGGTAGCACACTTGGCATGGACAATGTGGTGCTATGAGGATCATGGCCCCTCGATCTCTCTGAAGCTTGAATAGTGTTTTGGGAACTAGGGGAATTGGTGGAAAGGCATAAAGGAAGTCTTGACCCCAGTGAAGGAGGAAGGCATCCTTGGCCTGAACTCCCTGACACGGAATTCTGGAACAGAACCAGGGAAGTTTGGCATTCCACGGACTTGCAAAGAGGTCTATGTCCGGGGTTCCCCAAATTCGAAAAATCCTGGCTACCTGGTCCATGTGGAGGGACCACTCGTGTGGAAGCAGAACTCGACTGAGTCTGTCCGCCCAAGAGTTTTGAACGCCTGGAAGATATACTGCCAGAAGATGGATGTGATGCTCTCTGGCGAAGGCCCACAGTCGCAAAGCTTCGTTGCAAAGCGACAGAGAGCCAGTCCCACCCTGCTTGTTTACATAGAACATGGCTACTTGGTTGTCCGTATGGATGAGGACTGTCCTGTAGCTGAGCAGGGAATGGAACACAGAGCTAAGAATATTGATCTGAGTTCCAAGAGATTGATATGCAGAGAAGTCTCCTGTGGAGACCAGATGTCCTGGGTGGAGAGATCCTGCAGATGAGCTCCCCAACCCATTGGAGAAGCATCTATTGTCAGAGTTGCTTGGGGTAGCGACTGCTGAAAAGGGGACCCCAACAACAGATTTGGAGGGGACTTCCACCACTGGAGAGACCAAAATAGGCAACTGGAGTTTGCTATTTTTTCTGATAGGCAACCTGATGCCTGAGTCCATTGGGTGGACTAAGTCCATTGAGCTGCCCTCATGTGAAGGCGAGCATATGGAACCACATGCACGGTGGATGCCATGTGGCCTAATAGTTGTAACATTTCTCGAGCAGTTAAATGGGACTTTAACTGCATCTGGGAGGCTAACTGCACCAAGCGTAGGCAACGGGCCTGAGGAAGATAGGCCCTTGCAGTTGTGGTATCCAGCAAGGTCCCTATAAACTCCAGAGACTGAGTAGGGGTGAGATGGGATTTTGGGATATTTATTACCAGTCCCAAATACTGAAGGACATGCATTGTGCAGGTTAGACAAATCTGGGCCTCTGACTGGGATGGAGCTCGAATGAGCCAGTCGTCCAGATATGGGAAAATGAATATTCCTAGAGTGCGTAGAAATGCAGCTACTACTGCCATGCATTTCGTGAACACCCTTGGTGCAGAGGCCAGACCGAAAGGAAGCACCCTGAATTGGTAGTGCTTTCCTTGAAAAAGGAACCGAAGGAACCTTCTGTGTGTTGGATGGATGAGGACATGAGTGTACGCATCCTTGAGATCTAGAAAACAAAGCCAGTCCTGACTCTGAAGGAATGGCAGCAGAGTACCAAGAGAAATCTTGAATTTCTCTTTGAATAGAAACTTGTTCAATTCTCTGAGATCTAATATGGGTCTGTAGCCCCGTTTTCTTTGGAATAAGAAAATAAGGGGAGTAGAACCCTGAGCCCTGTTGAAGAGGTACTTCTTCTATAGTCCCTTGGGCAAGAAGGGTAGCAATCTCCTGACCCAGAAGGTTTAGGAGAGATGTTGGAGAATTGAACTGTTTCACCATGGTGTGGGGAGGAAGGTTTAAGAAATGAAGCTTGTACCCTTCCCTTATAATGGAGAGGGTCCATTGCTCTGCTGTGATTTGCTCCCATCTGGGAGCAAAGTAAGCTAACCTTCCTGGAATGGTGAGGGGCTCTGGTTCTTCCAGAGCTAGAAAGGCTAAGTTCTCTAGTTGCAAGTCAAAGGCCCGGGCCGTGGGAGGCCTGGTAGCCTTTGACTTGGCCCGTTTAGGTGGTTGCTGACGCTTTGCACCAAAACGACCTTCAGAAGATGCCTGCTGACTATAAGCAGAATAATATCTTCCCTTTTAGAAAAAGGTGTCTTTTTGAACAATCTTTTCTTAACAAGAGCAGAGGTAGACTTTTAAAGTCGATCCAAAGCAGAGTTCTCAGCATCCATCTGAGTGGCCTTTGCTTGCCAATCCCTGCCAAAAAGGTTTTCACCTGTACAAGGAAGATTTCCCAGTTCATCTTGGAAAACAAAGTTCCAAATCAGAGGCTTGTAACCAAGCAATTCTGCGTGCACCTATGGCAATAGCTGAGGCTCTGCTTACACACTCCATAGAGTCAAAGGCTGCACGGTTGGAAAATTTGGAAACATCTTGGGCATGTTTAAGCCAAGTGAGAAATTCCTGCCTTTTATCTTCTGAAATAAAAGGGGCTAAAGTCTGCAGATCTGTGACTTCTTTTAGAAACATCCCCATATAGAGACTATAGAAGTTGATTCTGGCAGCAAGCATATTAGCTTGGAAAACCCTTCACGTCCTGGAGGATTAGATGAGTGTCTCTTTGCACTCTTTATTTTCCTCATGGCAGACTCTACCACAATAGAGTGGTGAGGAAGCTGAGACTTATGAAAGCCAGGACAAGGAGGGACACGGTACATGGTGTCTAATCTACGAGAATGAGGGGAGGTGGTCAGAGGAGTCTCCCACATGCTCAACATGAGATCATAGAGAATCTCATGAATAGGTAAGGTAGCTGCTTTTTTAGGAGCCTTAGGATATTGCAAAATATCTAATTGCTTGGCTCTAGGCTCTGACTCAGGGGCCACTGTCATGGAGAGGCCCCTAGCCACTTCCCTAATGAAGTCTTGGAAAGACAAGTCTTCTGGAGGAGACATTCTTCGTTTTGGAGAAGCAGCCTCGACAGAAGCCTCCGACTCAGAGTCTAAGTATCGCCTGTCTGGATGCTCCTGTAAAGCCCGATACGCGTACCGAGTGGGATCGACATCGGGAGTAAGCGGTACCGGTTCAGTACCGGCACCGGGAACGATGCCGGTGCCGGAGTCGGTACCGGCAACGGAGAATGTTGCGGTACCGGAGGCGTCGAAGCCTGCATAAACGCCGTTAGGGTGCGTTGCATGGACAGAATCTTCTGATCCATCGACGTCACCAGAGTCTGGATGTCGGTACCAGTGGAGGCAACCGGTACCCTAGAACACAGCAACAGGTGATCGGTAGAGGCCGAGCCATCGATGTCAACCTGTGACCCCATAGACAATGCTTTGGAAGCCGGAACTTCCCGCCGGGGTAATTTTGCCGGTGCGGAATCCTCAAGGACAAGCCCGGAGGCATCTCGATGCTTAGAGGGAGATTTGCCCTTCAAGGACCGGCTAGATTTATGTTTGGTTACCTGAGATCCATGGGAGGAAGAAGCAGCCCTGGAAGACGTCGATGCCACCGAGGCTGCATCAGAGGGAAACGGGGTAATGAGCTTGGCTGCTCGGTTCTGCCGACCTCTTTTAGACATCATATGTCTATATGTAAAAACTACTATTAAAGCTTTGGAATTACAGAGCTTAAAAGGGAGAGAGGAGGCATTGTGGGTTAAACGAGAAAGAGGGAAAGAGAAATCTATTTGCATTGGTGTGATATACAGACCTCCCTCACAAGAGGAAGAGGTGGACAGAGAGTTAATTGAAGACATACGCAGCATTGCTAGGAAAGGGGAAGTGCTACTGCTAGGAGATTTCAATATGCCAGATGTTGATTGGCACATTCCTGCTGCAGTATCATCTAGAAGTAAGGAGATCCTGGATTCTCTACAGGGAGAACTATTCAGGCAATTGGTAACAGACCCCACACGTGAAGGGGCCATACTGGACTTGGTGCTTACCAATGGTGAAAGTGTTTCTGATGTTGTAGTGGGAGATCATTTTGCATCCAGTGATCACCAGATGGTGTGGTTCAGTATTAGGACTAGGGCTGTTAGAATCCATTCCAAGGTGAAGATCTTAGACTTTAGGAAGACTAACTTTGCGAAGATGGGCCAATACCTCAGGGAGTCGTTAGTGGGATGGGAACAGCTGGGGGATGTAGAAAAACAGTGGGCAAAACTGAAAGGGGGTATTTTAAAGGCAACCAACCTTTTTGTTAAAATGGCAAATAAAGGCAAAAGGAACAGGAGACCGCTATGGTTTTCGAAAGAAGTAGCTGAAAAAGTGAAGAAAAAGAGGGAGGCCTTCATGAAATACAAGAGATCACAGAGAGAGGAAGACAGGCATCTGTATTTGGAAAAACTTAGAGAAGCTAGCAAAGTAGTCAAGAAAGCAAATATTCAAAAGGAGGAGGAAATAGCCAATGCAATAAAATGGGGGGATAAGATATTTTTCAGATATATTAGTGAGAAGAGGAAGGGCAAAAGTGGTATTGTCAGACTCAAGGGTGCAGGGGGGGAATATGTAGAAGCTGATAAGGATAAAGCGGAATTGCTTAACAATATTTTTTGTTCTGTGTTCACAGATGAAGAACCAGGAGCAGGACCTCAGAAAACACCCACAAATAAGAACAGAAGCGAGGGACATCTTGAACAATTTTCAGAAGACTGTTCGTGAAAAACTAGCTCAACTTAAAGTAGACAAAGCGATGGGACCAGATGGGATATAACCTAGAATACTGAGGGAACTTGGGGACGTTCTAGCAACTCCACTGACTGACCTTTTCAATGCCTCGTTGGAGTCGGGAGTGGTGCCAAAGGACTGGAGAGAGGCTCATGTGGTGCCTTTACACAAAAGCGGAAGTAAGGATGTGGTTGAAAACTACAGGCTGGTTAGTTTAACTTCGGTGGTGAGTAAATTATTGGAAACGCTGCTGAAAGAGAAAATAGTGAGGTTTCTGGAGTCCAGCAGATTACAGGATCCGAGGCAGCATGGATTCACCAGAGGCAGGTCTTGTCAGACAAATCTGATTGATTTCTTGGACCGAGGGAGAGCTCTAGATGTGGTGTATTTAGATTTCAGTAAAGCCTTTGACACTGTTCCTCACAGGCGACTTATAAACAAACTGAGCACCCTAGGGATGGACCCTAAAGTTACTGCTTGGGTTAGAAATTGGTTGGGTGGGAGGCGACAAAGAGTAAAAGTAAATGGAGCTCACTCTGAGGAGAAGGATGTTACCAGTGGTGTGCCCCAGGGATCTGTCCTTGGTCCGATTCTTTTTAACATCTTTGTTAGTGATATAGCGGAAGGGCTGTCGGGTAAGGTTTGCCTCTTTGCGGATGATACCAAAATCTGCAATAGAGTAGACACCCAGGAAGGTGTAGATAACATGAGGAGGGATCTAGCTAAGCTTGACGAATGGTCTAGAATTTGGCAGCTGGGATTTAAATGTTAAAAAATGTAAGGTCATGCATTTGGGCTGCAGCAATCCAAGGGAGCAATACAGTATAGGAGGTGAAGTACTTTTGTCCACTAAAGAAGAGCGGGACCTAGGCGTGGTTGTGTCTGATGATCTTAAAGTAGCTAAACAGGTAGAAAAGGCGACGGCAAAAGCTAGAAGGATGCTTGGGTGCATACGGAGAGGAATGACTAGCAGAAAAAAAGGAGGTGATAATGCCTCTGTATAAGTCTTTGGTGCGACCTCATTTGGAGTATGGTGTGCAATTCTGGAGACCGCACCTTCAAAAGGATGTGAACAGGATGGAGTCGGTGCGGAGGGTTGCTACTAAAATGATTAATGGGCTTCATTATAAAGCATATGAGGACAGACTTAAGGATCTTAATATGTACACCTTAGAGGAAAGGCGGGATAGAGGTGATATGATTGAGATGTTTAAATACCTCCGTGGCATAAATGTTCAGGGAGAGAGCCTCTTTCAATTGAAAGCAAGTTCTGCTACGAGGGGACATGGGATGAGGGTGAAGGGAGATAGATACAGGAGTGATATGCGGAAATATTTCTTTACGGAAAGAGTAGTGGATCCGTGGAATAGTCTCCCAGTGGAGGTGGTAGAGATGAGGACAGTAACTGAATTCAAAAAAGCATGGGACCAACACAGAGGCTCTCTAAAGGTAAAAAGTGGACTGTTGTAGTTGTTATGGAAGGACAGACTAGATGGGCCTTGTGGTCTTTTTCTGTCATCATGTTTCTATGTTTCTATCATGGTACAGGACACACAATCCGTGATGGAATGGTCAGGACCCAAACATTTTAGACACCAATCATGGGTGTCGGTGACAGAAATAGTACCGTCACATTTCGTGCACTTTTTGAACCCGGAAGCGGGCTTCTCCATGAGGAGAAAAATGTTCAGGCCTAAAGCCCAAACTGAAAATGCACAGTTGAAGAAAGAAAAGGTTTGTTTCTTTTTTTTAAAGAAAAAAAAGAAAAGACCGGCGGTACCGGTCTGACGTCGAAAAAGGCAGACGCGACACAGAAAAATAAAGAACTTCTTCTGCGGTGACAGGAACATGACCTGCTGGCTCCGCGGAAAAGAAGAACTGGAGAGAGGCGGTTGGGAAAGGCGGGAAGGCAGCGCGCAGGCGCTGTGGGATGCTTCCAAAAGCTTTCTTACTGGACGCTGGGGAGCGTTCCCGCGCAGGCTCCATCGGTACCGACGATACCCATATGTGATGACTACATTCCTGCTTGTTCCTGGAGATCTGGGGTTTCACAAACCCTGGTGCCTTCTGCTCGGTATATTGAATCCAGTCGGCAGCTAATAGCCAGTACCAACATCAGGTTCTCCCACATGCAGAGGAGCCATTGGAGAATGTGGTGCACCAGCATCATGATTGCCTCCTTCGGGGTCGAAGGACACTGGAGGATCTCCAATTCTTCAGCACTCTGTTTGTCCTCCCCCTCCAACAAGAAGGGAATGGCCTTGGCCATATCCCAGACAAAGTCCTGGAAGGACATGTCCTCTGGGAGCAACTTCTGATGCTCATAGGAAGGGAATGGCTCTGAGGGGATGCCAGGAGACACCCTCTCTGTGACAGAAGACAACTCTACCATCTCACAGCCAATGGAGTCAGACTCCAAGAGGAAGATGAAGTACCTCCTCATCTCTGCTTGGCATCTCCTCCACTCTGGCAGACACACCGGTCTCTGGCAGGACTGATGGCGGTCCTCCTCCAAGTGTTGGAGACCCCAGGGCATTGGATCTGGAGACACTGGATAGGGAGATTGCAATTAGGCCCAAGGTGGACTCTGACCGCCAATCTGACGACCCCTGATCGGTGGGGAAGGCATGGCTCTTGAGGATTGGCTGCATGGTCGATGGCAGCACCACTGGGGGTGCCGACGCCACTGGCACCAGTACAGCCAAGAAAATTGTCATGTGCGCCTCGAGGGCTCAAAGGTGCTTGACAAGCACCACAGCCTCAGCCACCGACTCCAGCACCCCTTCTGGGAACTCCACATGGTCAGGACATCAGGAAATTACTGCTGGCCCTCTGGGCCCTTGGGAGTCATCCTCCCACCAGGACACCTTGACAGTACACTCCCTGCCATTGCCTTCAACAGTGCACCAAGAGGGGCTCCAGCACAGATGACCATGCTTGATACATTCTCCAGCCACCCCCTTCAATGTCAATGGTGCAGATGACGAGTCTCTGTGGCTCCAATAGAGACAGCCATCTGTTCCAGATTGCCGTGGCCTCTGCTCTAAGTGGGCACAGGCATTATGCAAAGCAGACACTTCAGCAGAACCCCTCAAGGACATCAATGCCAATGAGTCAGAGGGCCCAAAGATGGACTTGCACTGCTTATCATGACTCTTAAGGCTCTTCATCATCAGGTTACACATAGAGAGCTCATGGATGGGCAATGTAGACAAGTCGCACTGATGGTGCACATACGAGTGCATTTTTTTTTTTTTTTAACTACTGGCCGGTATTAATATCCCTGGAAAAACAGCCTCAGTGAGGTTGAAGGACTCGATAACGGCAAAAGTGAACAAAAAAAAAAAAAGGCCCGGGAGAAAGGCTAGAGATAATCAAACAAAAAAAGAAAGCGAGGACAAAAGAAAAAAAACACATTGTGTGCTGGCCAGCACCAGTGAAATAGATGCCCCGACGACAGGCAAAATAAGAGGCAATGAAAGGCAGTAAAAACTGCAGAAAGATGTATCCAAGCAGCTAGAAAACAGAGTGGGAGAAAACACCTCCACAAGAACTGCTCTACCAAAGGCGCTATTTCCTCACTGACTCCTACCTGCAGCCAGTAGTGTCTCATGAAAGTATTAAGGTATGACCAGATAGCAACCTTGTGTGTGTCTTCTGGAGACACCAAGACAGAGTCAGTTAACCAAGAAGCTTGCAAACTATTGAAGTGGGCCCTGATCCTTTCTGTCGACTGTTTCCCATATAGGAGGTAGGATGACGTAATAGTAACACAGCAACATGATGAATGATGGCAGATAAAGACCAGCATGGTCAATCTAGTCTGCCCAGTAATTTAGAAGTTCTTCATGTTTGCTTTGATTCCATCCTTTTGCTATGTAGTGATCTTGTGTGCCTGACCCATGCCTTTTTTAAAATTCCATCACTGTTTTTGCTCCCACCATCTTCTTCAGGAGGGCATTCCAGGCACTTACTGATGTTGTTTTAAGTTTACCTCTTTGCAGCTTAATTTCCTTACTCCGCCAGGCAATAGAGGATTTGGATGCTGCCTGCCCTTTCACTGGGCCCCTGAAAAGAATGAATAGATCTGCCCCTCCATTTGGCAATCAGATCCAACACAGGAAGGTTTAGTTTCTATTTTTCAGGATCCAGGATATGCTGACTCAAGAAGTCGGCCTGCACATTTTCAACATCTCACTAGATGGGCTGCAGAAAAAGCCACTACATGAATCTCCACCCAATGGCAGAGCTCTGCCACCATAACACAAAGTTCCCTTTGTTTGCTGAAGAAAGCCACCACCATGGTGTCGTCAGAGAATATTGACTACCTTGCCCTCCAGGAGTATCAAGGACCTTCAGGACCAGGCAGATCATCCTTGCCTCCAATCTTTGATTGGCCAGGAAGTCTCCTGGCTTAACCAAAGCCTCTGTATGAAGTGACCCTGGCAGTGGGCCCCCCAGCCCTGGAAATTGCCATCTGTGGTGACTATCACCCAGTCCATAGCTTCCAGTAGCATTCCATCCATCAGAGAGTAGGGCGAGAGCCACCAAGCCAACTCCACCCAGACCTTTCTGGAAAGAGGTAGATTGCTCAAACAACAGAGAGCCCAGAGAGAAGTCAGATATTAGGTGCATCTGCAGTGGGTGCATGTGTACCCTGGCTTAAGGCATCATCTCTCAAATAGATGCTATAGATCCCAGGAGTTAGAGTCTCCCAAGCTCTGAGAGCTGACTGCACGCAAAACAACCAGAACTGTGACTCTAACTTGATCCTCCTGTCCAAGGTGAAATACATCCTTCCCAGATAGGTGTTGAAGTGGACTCCCAAACAGCCCAATTCCTTCACAGGGCTTGAAGTACTTTTGGAGTAGATGACCACCACTGCAGTCTTTCCAGATACTGGAGCACTTGAGATGCGTGCCACCTTGAAGCTCCCATCAAAATTGGCCCAAATCAGCCAGGTATCCAGATACAGGCGACCCTAGCCTGTAAAGAAAGGCTGTCATCACTGCATGATTTTCAAAAAAGTGAAAGAAGCCATGGCCAAAGTGAAGGGCAGTGCTCAAAACTGAAACAGCACCCCAGGACAGAGAGGCAGAGAAATCTCTGATATTGCTTACTGATGGGGATATGGATGTACACCTTGGACAGGGTACTGAGCTTGGCAGCTCGGTTCTGTCGAGCTCTCAGACATCATGGAACAGGACATACAATCTTTGATGGAATGGTCAGGGCCTAAACATTTGAGACACCAGTCATGGGTGTCGGTGACGGATATAGTACCGCCACATTTTGTGCACTTCTTAAAACCTGAGGCAGGTTTTTCCATATTTGAGGAAAAAGGCTTTGGGCCTAAGGCCCAAAACTGAAGTACACCTGAAGAAAAAATAGGTTTTGGGTTGTTTTTTTTTAAAGAAAAGAATAAGAACCGGTGGTACCGGTATAGCGTCGAGGAAGGCAGACGCGACAGAAAAGAAATAAAGAAAAAAATAAGGAAATTCTTCTGCGGTGACAGGAACACGACCTGCTGGCTCCGTGGAAAAAGAACAACTGAGGAGAGAGTTGGAAAGGCAGGAAGGCAGCACGCAGGCGCTGTGGGATGCTCCCAAAAGCTTTCTGATTGGACGCTGGGGAGCGTTCCCGTGCAGGCTCTGTCGGTACCGACGTACCCATATGTGAAGACTCATTCCTGCTTGTTCCTGGAGATGCAGGTTACAGTAGTTGAGATGGGAGGTGACTAAGGAGTGGACAAGCATTTGATTAGTGTGTTCAGAGAGGAAGGGGCGGATTTTGCTAATGATGTAGAGAAAGAAACGGCAGATCTTGGCTATGAGCTGGATGTGTGTGGAGAAAGCACAGTTACTTACCTGTAACAGGTGATCTCTGGGAACAGCAGGAATTAGTCCTCACATATGGGTACGTTGGTACCGACGGAGCCCGCGCGGGAAAGCTCCCCAGAAGGAAAGCTTTTGGGGCCTCCCACTGCGCATGCGCGCTGCCTTCCCGCCTTCCTGACCAACTCTCCTCAGTTCGAGTTTAAAGCTGAGACAATAGAGAGAGGAAAGGAAAGAGAGAGAGAGAGATACAACTCCTAGGGAAGGTGGGTGGGTTGTGAGGACTAATTCCTGCTGTTCCCAGAGATCACCTGTTACAGGTAAGTAACTGTGCTATCTCCAGGAACAAGCAGGAATAAATCCTCACATATGGGGACTTCCTAGCTAAGATGCCCGGGAGATCCCCTCAAGGGTATGAGACCCTGAAAGGTTCCTCATCTTCCTATGGATCTCAGGCATCCATTCAGGGAAGGTGGGCTGGAGTTGTTCAAGAATGGAACAGGTGTCTGAGGACAGCCTGACCAAACAAGGCATCCCAGCGGGAGTCCTTGTCCAAACAGTAATGGGCTGTAAAGGTATGAACCGAGGCCCAGGTGGCTGCTCGACAAATCTGGTCAATGGACACAGAGTTTAGATGAGCCATAGAGGTGGCCATGGCCCTCACACATTGTGAGCAGTGACATGGCCTTCCAGAGAAAGGTTCTTACTCTGGTAAGCAAAAGAGATACACTGAGCAATCCAATTGGAGAGTGTTCTTTTGGAGACTAGAAGTCCTAAATGAGAAGGATCAAAAGCAACAAAAAGCTGAGAAGACTTTCAATGTTGCTGTGTCCTGTGGAGGTAAAAGGCAAGAGCTCTTTTACAATCTAGAGTATGAAAGTTCCTCTCTGCACTAGATGCATGAGGAGCTGGAAAAAAGACAGGTAAATATACCTCTTGATTAAGATGAAAAGGGGAGACCACTTTAGGCATAAAGTGGGGATTGGTCCTAAGGACCACCTTATCATGATGGAACCTTGTATAAGGTGGATTAGCCACTAGAGCTTGCAGTTCACTGATACAGCGAGCTGAGGTGACTGCGATAAGAAAAATAACCTTCCAGGAAAGAAATTTCAAGGAGGTAGTGACTAAGGGTTCAAAGGGTGGCTTCATAAGCTGACCAAGAACCAAGTTTAAGTCCCATGCCACCGGAGGAGGTCGAATGGGAGGTTTAGTTAAGGTTAGGCCTCTCATGAATCTTGCAATAAGAGGATGAGAGGAAAAAGGTTGTCCATTGATGGGCTTAAGGGATGCTGTAATAGCACTCAAATGGACTCTTACTGAATTCATTTTGAGTCCTGCATTGGAGAGATGTAGGAGATAGTCCAAAAGAGAAATCAAAGGGAGTGCTAGAGGGTTAAGACCCTTTTGAGCACACCAAATGGAAAATCTTTTCCATTTAAAAGCGTAAGAACACCTAATGGAAGGTTTCCTAGAGGCATGCAGGATATCCTTCACTTGCTGCAAAAGATTGAAGTGTTGAAGGTCTAGGCCTTCAGTAACCAAGCTCTGAGGTGAAGGGACTTGGGGTTTGGGTGCCACAAAGTCCCCTCCTCCTGAGACAGGTGGTCTGGAGCCGCTCCCTAGTCCAGGGAGGGGGCTTGGGAGAGATGCAGAAGTAGAGGGTACCACACTTGGCGTGGCCAGCGTGGAGCTATGAGGATCATGGACCCTTGATCCCTTTGAAGTTTGAACAGAGTCTTGGGAATCAAAGGAATGGGTGGAAAGGCATACAGGAAGGCCTGACCCCAATGAAGGAGGAAGGCATCCTTGGCCTGAACTCCCTGACACGGAATTCTGGAACAGAACCGAGGAAGTTTGGCATTCCACGGACTTGCAAAGAGGTCTATGTCCGGGGTTCCCCATTTCTGGAAGATTCTGAGTACCTGATCCATGTGCAGGGACCATTCGTGTGGAAGCAGAACTCGACTGAGTCTGTCTGCCCAAGAGTTTTGGATTCCTGGAAGATATACTGCCAGGAGATGGATTTGATGCTCTCTGGCGAAGGCCCATAATCTTAGAGCTTCATTGCAAAGCGACAGAGAGCCAGTCCCTCCTTGTTTGTTTATGTAAAACATGGCTACTTGATTGTCCGTATGAATAAAGACTGTCATGTTGCTGAGGAGGGTATGAAAAACTCCGAGAGCTAGAAAGATTGCTCGGTTCCAAGTGGTTGATATGAAGGGTGGTCTCCTGTGGAGACCAAGTGCCCTGAGTGGAGGGATCTTGAAGATGAGCTCCCCAACCTGTTTGGGAGGCATCTGTTGTGAGGGTCGCTTGGGGCAACAATGGTTGAAATGGCGGCCCCCCAACAACAGATTTTGAGTGGACATCCACCATTGGAGAGACCAAAAGAGACGTTTGGAGTTTGCTATTTGGTCTGAGAGAGCTCCTGATGCTTGAGTCCACTGGGTGGACAAAGTCCATTGAGCTGCTCTCATATGTAGGCGAGCATAAGGCACCACATGTACTGTGGAGGCCATGTGGCCTAATAGTTGTAGCATCTCCCTGGCAGTCAAGTGGCTTCTGGACTGAGTCTGGGAGGTCAAGTGCACTAGACGTTGGCAACAGGCCTGAGGAAGATAGGCCCTTGCAGTGGTGGTATCCAACCAGGCCCCTATGAATTCCAGGGATTGAGTAGGGGTGAGTTGAGACTTTGGCAGATTGATCACAAGTCCCAGATACTGCAGAATGCGTCTGGTGCGATCCAGGGAAGTCTGAGCCTCTGACTGAGATGGAGCTCGGATGAGCCAGTCGTCCAGGTATGGGAAGACAAAAATTCCCAGGGCGCGTAGAAATGCAGCAACTATTGCCATGCATTTGGTAAATACCCTTGGAGCAGAGGCTAGACCGAAGGGAAGTACTCTGTATTGGAAATGTTTTCCCTGGAACAGAAACCGTAGGAATTTTCTGTGGGATGGATGGATGAGTATATGTGTGTACACATCCTTGAGATCTAGAGAACAAAGCAAATCCTGACTCTGTAGGTATGGAAGGAGAGTACCTAGAGAAAGCATCTTGAATTTCTCCTTGCATAGGAATTTGTTCAATTCTCTGAGATCCAGAATGGGTCTGTACCCCCCTGTTTTCTTGGGAATGAGAAAATAAGGGGAGTAAAAACCTGACCCCTGTTGAAGAAGAGGAACCTCTTCTATTGCCCTTTGGGCGAGAAGAGTGGTCACCTCCTGACCCAACAGGTCTAGGAGAGATGGGGGAGAATTGAAACATCTCACCATGGTATGGGGAGGAAGGCTGGAGAAATGTAGTTTGTAGCCCTCTCTGATGATAGAGAGGGTCCACTGTTCTGATGTGATTTGCTCCCATCTGGGAGCAAAATGAGTTAACCTTCCTGGAATGGTGAGAGGCTCTGGATGTTCTAGAGCCAGAAAGGTTAAGTTCTCTAGTTTTAAGTCAAAAACCCTGAGGGGGTTGGGACTGCTGGGCTGTAGCAGCCCCTGCAGGTTTTGCCCTGGCCTGTTTAGGCTGCTGACGCTTAGGAGCAAAGCGAGCTGCAGAAGATTGTTGGCCAGTATTTGTAGCAAATCTGGCCTTCTTGTAGAAAGGCTTCTTGAAAGATTTTTTCTTGACAGGGGTAGAGGTAGACTTAGAAAGTCTATCTAAAGCAGCATTTTCTGCATCCATTTGAGTGGCTTTGATTTGCCACTCCTTACCAAACAGATTCTCACCTGTACAGGGCAGATTTCCCAACCCATCCTGGACCCAGGGTTCTAGGTCAGAGGCCTGGAGCCAAGCAATTCTGCGAGCCGCTATGGCAATACCTGAGGCTCTGCCAGCACCCTCAAAGGAGTCAAAGGCTGCTCTGTTGGAGAACTTTGAAATATCTTGGGTATGCTTTAGCAAAAGAAGGAATTCCTCCTTTCTATCCTCTGGGATAAAGGGGAGAAAATGGCATATTTTCAATGCAATCTCCTTCAGAAACATGCCCATATAGAGGCTGTATGAATTGATTCTGGCAATAAGCATACTTGCTTGGAAGATTTTTCTACCAAAAGCATCCAAAGTCCTACATTCTCTTCCTGGAGAAGTAGAAGTGTGCCTTTTGGTACTCTATCCTTTTCATAGCTGACTGCACCACAATAGAGTGGTGAGGGAGCTGAGTTTTTTGAAAACCAGGAGAAGGAGGGACACGATACATGGTGTCCAAACGACGAGAATGTGGAGATAGGGTGAGAGGAGTCTCCCATAAGTCCATCATGTGTTCTTGAAGGATTTCATGAATGGGCAAGGTGACTGCCTCTTTGGGAACCTTAGAGTATCCTAAAATATCTAATTTTTTTGCTCTAGGTTCTTTTTCAGAGGTTACTGAAATAGAGAGACCTTTAGCTACTTCAATGATGAAGTCTTGAAAGGACAAATCCTCTGGAGGAGACATTCTCCTCTTTGGAGAAGAGGGCTCCTCAGGTAGAGTAAGGGATACTTCAGCAGAGTCATCTGATGAATCAGAATCATCAGAAGACTCGAAGTATCGTCTGTTTGCTTCCAGGGATCGATAAGCGTATTGACCGGTATCCACATCGGGGGTACCCGGTACTGGATCGGTATCGGGAAAACCCCCGGAACCGGGAACCGGAATCGGTATCCTGGTCGATGTGGATGCCCTGGGTACCGATATCGGTTGTGCTACCGGAACCGGAGTCGGTACCGCTGGGTGCGGTACCGAGGGCGTCGCAGCTTTAATAAAAGCCAAAATGGCCTGCTGCATGGATTGAACTGTATGATCCATAGACGCCACGACTGTCTGGATGTCGGTACCGGAAGATTGAGCCGGTACCCCAGAGCAGTCTAACAGGTGATCGGTCAAGGCCGTGCCATCGATGTCAACCTGTAACCCCATAGGAGGAGCTTTGGAAGCCGGAGCTTCCCGCCGGGGTTGTTTGGCTGGGGCAGGGTCTTCAGGGTCAAGCCCGGGGGCATCTCGATACTTAGAGGGAGATTTGCCCTTTGAGGACCTGCCAGAGGAATGTTTGGTTACCTGAGATCCATCAGGAGAGGAAGACCTGGAAGATGTCGATGCTGGAGTATCTGTAGAAAACAGCATGTGAAACTTGGCTGCCAGGTTTTGTAAGCCACGTTTAGACATCAAAGAACAGGATGGGCAATCCGGAATGGAATGGTCAGGCCCCAAACATTTAAGACACCATTCATGGGTGTCTGACTGATATAGTACCGCTACACTTGGTGCATTTTTTAAAACCAGAGGCTGGTTTCTCCATGAGGGAGAATTCTGTGAAGGCCTAGAGGCCTCACAGGACAAACACACCAAGTGGGGAAAAATAAGATTTTTTTTTTTTTTTTAAAGAAATAAAGGAAAAAAGACCGGCGGTACCGGTCCGGAATCGGGGAAGGCAGACACGCGGCCAAAGAAACAAATTAAAATAACAACTTCTTCAGTGGTGACAGGAACACGACCTGCTGGCTCCGCGGAAAAAGAAGAACTGAGGAGAGTTGGTCAGGAAGGCGGGAAGGCAGCGCGCATGTGCAGTGGGAGGCCCCAAAAGCTTTCCTTCTGGGAAGCTGGGGAGCTTTCCCGCGCGGGCTCCGTCGGTACCGACATACCCATATGTGAGGACTTATTCCTGCTTGTTCCTGGAGATAGAGAGAGGAGTCGAAGACTACCCCCAGATTGCAGGCTGAAAAAACAGGAAGGATTACGGAGTTATCCACAGAAATTGAGAAGGGAGGAAGAGGAGGGGAGGTTGTAGGGGGAAAGATAAAAAGTTCAGTCTTGGCCATGTAACTCAGTTGTGAGGGAGAGTGAATTTGCCATGTCCTGGACGAACTCGAGGTATGATGTGTCCTCTGGGGCAGATCACCTCGAGGCCGCTGGACACATGTCCAAGGGGAGATCCCGGTGGGCCCATGTGTCCGGGGGAGGTCTTGATGTCAAATTCCCAGTCTGAGTAATACGTCGACTCCGCGAGGCCCAACAGCTCCAGCAGCGCCGGAGACAAAGAGCAAGTGGCATGTGGAGATCACAGGTGCCCTTATTTAAAACAAACAAAAAAAAAAACACACACACACACACAAACACGCCTCGGCTGCTGCCCTCCTCAGAGGGTACACATCCCCAAATTAAATTAAATTCTAGTTAATGTTCAAAACATGTTCAATGTAACTAAACGTGTACATAGTTAACACAAGTTCCATGTAAAATATACAGAAGTATATTGATTTTTGTTCGATGTGAACCGCCCCTGATCTCTGGAAGGGGCGGTATATAAGAAACTGTTAAATAAATAAAATAAATAAATAAAAATAAAATGGTGGTGCTCCTGATTAATGCTATGACCAGGGCATACACCTTAGGGACCTCAAAACAGCTGTTCCATCACCCCTTCCTGTTCCTGTTTAGTCGCCTTAAGATCATCAATTTCCTTAACATAGGATAAGCACTTGTAAAGGTCAACATCCATCCAAACACTTTGCCCATAAAAATTTGTGTTTTATATTTCTTATATGTAGAGACACCATCTGGAAGGCAAAGGAAACTAACAGTCTTTCTGGTGGTCTCTTCACATACAGATCCTTCAAGCAGCCTGGTAATCTCCAAACTACCTTCCGAAACATTTGCAACAGGGGAAGCATCCCCACAGTCCATCACTTTCTTCTCAATAGATAAGGCGGTAGGCCTGGTTGTAGGAGAGAATGTCTCCTCTTATATTTACAAGACTTAAGAACATAAGAAATGCCATACTGGGTTAGACCAAAGGCCCACAGAGCCCAGTATCAGTTTCCAATCAAGGTCATAAGTACCTGTCAGATTCCCAAAAGTCAGACAGATTCCATTTTGCTTATTCTTACGGGTAAGCAGTGGATTTCCCCAGTCCACTTTAATAATTGGTAATGGACGACTCCTTCAGGAACTTGTCCAAACTTCTCAAACCCAGTTACACTAATAGCTCTTACTGCATCTTCTGGGAACTAATTCCAAAGCCTGATTACACATTGGAGTGAAAAAAAATAATTTTCTTTGATTAGTCTTAGTCTTAAATATGCTACATTGTAGCTTTATTTGGTGTCCCCTCATCTTTCTACTTTTTGATAGCATAAACAACCAATGCTACGTTTGCCCATTCACGCTTCTCATTTAATAGACGTATATCTCCCCTCAACCATCTTTTCTAAGCTGAAGAGCCCTAACCTTTTAAGACTTTCCTCATTGGGGTACCCTTCCATCCCCTTTATCATTTTGGTCACTCTTCTCTGTACTTTGTTTTCTGTTATATCCTTTTTTAAGATATGGCAACCAGAACTGCACACAATAATCAAGGTGTGGTCACACCATGGAGCGATACAGAGGCATTATATCATACTTTGTTTTATTCTCTTTTCTTTTCCTTATGATTCCTAGCAATCTTTTTGCTTTCTTGGCTGCCACTGCACAATGAGCAAAAGGTTTCAACATATCCACAATGATGCCCAGATTCGTTTCTTGGGTGGCAATTCCTAATGTGGAACCTTGTATTGTTTAACTGTAGTTTGGGTCCCTATGTGCATAACGTTGCACTTGTCCACAATACACTTCATCTGCTATTCAGATGCCCAGTCTCCCAATTTCTCAATGTCCTCTTGCAATTTTTGATAATCCTCTTGTGTTTTAACAACTTTGAATAATTGTGTGTCAACTGCAAATTTGATCACTTCACTCGTTCCGATTTTCAAGTCATTTATGAATATGTTAAAAAGCAGCAGGCCTGGGGACCACATGATGCCATGCATTTGCTCTGCTCCAGGGTAATACCCTGTAATCTGTAAAAAGAAAAAGAAAAAAAAATACTTTTACGATGCTCCCAACACTCACGGAATCCCCTGCTTTATCAGAAGGAACTAAAAGGTACCAAGGAGTCTGCCCAGCGAAACAGAAACTGGTGGATGGCTGCGAAATCTACTCGCAAAGAGAGGACTCGAGGGCCAAGAGTCAAAGATGGCGGAACCAGCAGTACCCAGGGCACCTGCAGCTTCTGCAGCCACGATTGGTGGTGGAGATGGTGACACGAGTAGTGGTTGCAGCACTTGAGGGCTGACTACAAAGGCTGTCTTCACAGCTGACCCAACTGACAGTCTATGAGCGATGTCAGAGGCCGCACTACTCAGGCTGAGCAAAGGATCTCTGACGTGGAAAACCTGCAACGCGACAACACGCAAAACTATCCAAAGACCTGAAGGCCTGCTGCACCAACAGAGTGAAAAACCCGAGGACCTAGAGAATCGCAGGCAGAAAAAAAAAAAAAACTTGCCGTTCATAAGAGTGGCTGAATCAGTAAAGGACAGCGAGCTCCGCGGCTATATGGAAGCTTGGCTGGGGACCCTACTGCAGACAACCGAGCATGGCAGGAAAGTAATTCTGGAGCGTGTACATCGGATAGGCACCAGACGGGAAGGGACGAACAGGCCCAGAGCCGTTATTGCATGATTCCACAACTACCTGCAGAAGAAAGTGGTACTGTGAGCAGCTAGGGCCTGGCGACAAGCAGGACACCCATCTATGGACATTCTTGTTTTTTTTTTAAATTACTCGCAGTAAGTCAGCAAGCAAAGGAGAGATTATGCTGCAGTCTGGACAGTTGGCGACTATGGACCTACACTTCTCTCTCCAATATCCTGCCAAGCTAAAAGAAGAGTACCAGGGCCAAACGAAATTTAATGTGGACAAGTGCAAAGTTATGCACCTAGGGAAGAACAACCCAAACTATGGTTACACGATGCAAGGTTCCACATTAGGAACCACCACCCAGGAAAGAGATTTAGGCGTCATTGTGGATAACATGTTAAAACCCTCGGCCCAGTGTGCAGTGGCAGCCAAGAGAGCAAATAGAATGCTAGGTATCATAAGGAAAGGAATGGAAAATAACACAAAAGATATTATAATGCCTCTATATGCTGCAAACACCCTCATTCTACCTAAGGCAAGTACTAAGTGCTCTCAAGCTACTAGATCTAGAGCCTTTGCCTTTTTTGCACCATCTTGCTGGAACGCACTTCCGGCGCCTATCAGAACCATCAGCGATCTCTCCCAATTCAAGAAGGAACTGAAGCATCACCTTTTTCTCCTTCACTACGATGCCGCAGCCCCCACCCCCCCCACAGTCACCTACTTCCACACCCCATGGTAGCTCCTCAAGCCCACGCATCTTACACTCCTAGTCTGAATACCTGCAACCACACCTTAACCGCCTCCATACTTAACTTACTCTGAGAAGCTCGTGCTGTGCACGTAACCATGTATATAGTTACATTAACTTGCCTGTATATAGTTATTGTTCTCCCTGTTCTCCCTGTTAAGAAACTTGTTCATTGTATACCCGAGTTATTTTAAATGTTTATTGTAAGCACAAATCACTAAACTGAGATGTGTAGTTTCAATGTTTATTGTAAACCGCACTGATCTTAAATAGCGCGGTATAAAAGAAAATGTAATAAATAAAGAAATAATAAATAAATATATCGTTCCATGGTGAGACCGCACCTTGAATATTGTGTGCAATTCTGGTCGCCGTATCTTAAAAAGGATATAGCGTTATTAGAAAAGGTTCAGAGAAGAGCCACCAAAATGGTAAAGGGGAGGAAAGGATACTCCTATGAAGAAAGGCTAAAAAGGTTAGGGCTCTTTAACCTGGAAAAGAGACGGCCGAGGGGAGATATGATAGAGGTCTATAAATTAATGAATGGAGTGGAACAGGTAAACGTAGATTGATTGTTTACGTTATCAGAATATAGAAAGACATGGGGACATGCAATGAAGCTACAGGGTAAACTATTTAAGACGAATAAAAGAAAATATTTTTTCACTCAACGTGTAATCAAACTCTGGAATTTGTTACCGGAGGATGTAGTAAAGGCCATTAGTGTAGCTGGGTTTAAAAAAAAAGGTTTGGACAAGTTCCTGGAGGAAAGGTCCATAAACCATTATTAAGAAGGGACCCAGGATATCAATGCTTGACCCTGTGTCTTTTGGGGAAACTGCTAGGTACATATGACCTAGATTGGCAACTGTTGGAAACAGGATACTGGGCTTCATGGACATTGGTCTGACCCAGTATGGCATATCTTATGTTCTTATGGGACACTAAATGGAAGCAACGCAGTTTGTGAATGGCTTGTCAGCTTGAGGTTGCCTGATAAAATGCAGCATAAAAGAGAACGCTTCAATGATGCGCCGACAACTTATTTGACTGGGTATGGAACCGAGAAGCAAGGACCCAAGAGGCCCGGAGGCTAAGATTTGACAGTCTGATGGCCTGCCCCAACAGGACTTTGGACCGGGGAGAATTAGAAGAACCCAGGGAGGTACAAAATATTCCCGGACATGGGAAATTACTCCATAGCATTATGGAACTGCTAGAGTAACACATAAGTTAAATGTTTGTTTGCTAATACAAGTTCATGTCCCACACCAGATGGTATTAGAGTTAACTAAATTTGTTATTTCCATAGAATGCACAATTTGGCATAGTATAATATATATTATATGACGAATGTGGGTTTTGGAAGGGTAGACTGATACTTGATATACCGTGGGTTGGAGAGATTACATGTAGGCTAGGCCGGCCACCGCCAGAGGCAGGGCTCTCAAATGAAGACCTTAAGTTTTAAATTGGAATGTATATGGAAAGGTGAAGAAAATCGATGACATGGCCCTGGTGTTGGCAGGCTAGGCCTATGGGAATGCATATAGAAGGGGAATCAGCAATAGGTAGTTTGGATGAAAGGAGGGATAGCTGCTAACAAGTGATGGAGGTATAATCTATGCATCAAAGGGGGGGTGTCCCCTATGTATCACCAAACCTGCAGGAGGTTGGAGTGGAACGGCAGTAATGGAAGGAGTGTATGTGTGGGTGGGAAGGGGAAGGAAGGTAGGGAGGGGGCAGGAATGGGAGGGGTTGTGATTTATGGTGGAACAGTTTGAAGATCTCTGCGAATATATCAGGATAGAAAATGATGGGGGATCCCTAGGCTGTGGGGGGACCCTTCTGAATTTCTGTAACATACCTATGGGATAGGACCAAAGGTAATAGTGACTAAGTCTGAGAGTAATCTCATGGAACATATTTGGCCTGGGAACCCCCATTAAGCATGCAAAGATTTGCAAGCCCTGGCGAGACATGGGTGTGATGTGGCCCTCCTCCAGGAGATGCACCAGATGGACCTAGAACATGCAAAGCTACAGAGGGAACGGATAGGACACGTTTTTGGCGTTCCTGCTCAAGGCCGTAGAGGAGGGGTAGTAATTTTGATTCACAAAAGGGTCTGGTATATCTACCAGCAAATCCACAGAGACCCCCAAGACAGATATGTGCTGTTGCTAGGAGACCTAGATGGACAACCGTTGTGGTTATGTAACATACTGCCCAAATTCACCTGATGCTCAGTTTTATACCCAATTAGCTTCAAAAATGGAGTGGTTCTCTATAGACCCAGTGGTGGTGGGAAGTGATTTTAATGGAGTCTTAGATCCCTTGGTAGATATCTCGCGAGGCAGGCATGACGTGCGGGTTGGAGTCACACGAATATTACAGGGTTTCAGATGATGGTTGGATCTGGTGGACCCATAGCAGCTGCTTCACCTAACCGTAAAAGATTATACACGATTCCCAAGCACATGGGTTGAACGCATGCATAGATTACATTTTTTTTTTACCTCAATGGGGTTATTTTAACGGGTAGAGGACGCACACATAAGCCCATGGAAATTTCAGACCATACCCTAATTTGGGTAGATTTGGCATGGGCTAAGACGGGGGCAGAGGCCCAGGTGTGGCGTTTCCCCCTAGAGGTTTGTCATGACAAGCAATTTCCTAGGATTTTGGTAGAGAAGTGGGAAGAATACTAACAGAATAACGCCCAACAACAGGAGGCACCCAAGTTCTACTGGGAGACTAAGGTGATACAACGGGGGGGAAATAATTGCCCATATAGCAAGGCAGAGAAAGCTCATAAATGCAAGAGTCGTGTGCTTGAAGAGGCAGGTAGTGAAAGCTCTAAGACAATACACGTGAAATTTCAATCAATCTTCCAGAGCCCATCTTTTGGAATTACAGACTGCACTGAATGAGCTCATCCACCAACGAGCTATGAAATCCCTCCTCTATAATAAAATACCAACTTCACCTTTATGGGGACAAAATGGGCAGGCTCCTTGCATGTTATTTGCGGGGACCCTGGGGGTAAACTGTTTCCAGGCTTAAAGATGCTACCAGGCAGGTGCATAAAACTACCCCTTCCATTCTGGGTCTGTTTCGGGAGACATTTCAGAAGTTATACCAGTGAGATACAAGTTCACCTGACAGGGCAGTAAACTAATTTCACAATCATTTCTTGCCACGTATCACAAAACAAGCAGCTGCTCAGTTGGGCCACCTAACACAGCTGAAGAGGTGTCACTAACTATCCACTGGGCATAGCAATGTCAGGCCCTGGGCCCTGATGGATTCACGGCTGAATTTTACAAAATGTTGCATGACCAGGTAATTGGCCTATTGACAGGCATATACCAGGAGAGGGCAGAGGCCAGAGGATTCAGGTAGGGAACTAACCTGGCATATATCACTCTAATTCCTAAAGGAGGCAAAGTCCCCCAACAGGCAGAATCGTATCACCCCATTTCTCTCATTAACATGGATTTCAAACTCTGGGCAAAGATTTTGGCCAACAGATTGGCACTACTGCTTCCACATCTTATACATCCTTCTCAGATAGGATTTGTGAGAGGACACTCTGCAGTTAACATCATGAGGCAGATCATTGCCTCGCTGGAATGGGTACATACCCATAATATTCCATCACTTTTAGTAAGCTTTGATGCAGAGGCGGCCTTTGACTGGGTAAGCTGGGAGTACATGTTCAACTTACTGCCCCGATACGGATTGGGAGACTCCTTTATCCGGATGGTGAAAACACTTTATGATAAGCCAACAGCAGAGATTATAACTAGCGGGGTTATTTCGGAACAGTTTGCTTTGGAGCAAGATACTAGACAGGGGTGCTCCTAGTCCCCCCTTCTTTTTGTTTTATTTCTAGACCCCTTTGTGAGGAAGGTGGCGGCTTCCCCACAGGTCCATGAAGTGTGCATTGGACAATCAGAATTTCTAATATCTGCTTTTGCCGAAGATTTACTGGTGCATCTCACCTGTCCGTGGGCCTCACTGACAAATTTGTTAGCTGAATTTATCCTTTTTGGATGGATTTTAGGATTCCAGATAAATATGGTTAAAATGGAGACCCTGGATGTTTTGTGACACCTACAGGCACAGTGGAATATGGACTTTCCTTTTCAATGGGCAGGACAGGCGTTTCGTTATCTTGGGATTCAGTTATCTGGGGACCCTGTGTTGTTGTTTCAGATGAATCATAAGGCAGTTCTTCATCATGTGCAAACCAAGATGCGCGCGACTGGATGTGTCTGCCTTTATCCATGATGGGTCATATTGCAGCCACTGTTCCCTCTAAGCAGTGAGCGTGTGCGCGTGCACACACCTCGCCGAGCGAGCGCACATACTTTACAACAGAGTGCACAAAAATTACAGCTCTGATTCTGATAGAAAACACAGACGTCTTAAAATTTAAAAGTTATGATTGTAATTACTAGAAATTTCCCGCTTCATTTAGTAATCGTCTATTTTCATTTAATTTGATTAAAATCAATGTGGTATACATACTGTATTCTGACATGTAGTCAAATTTTAAAGTATATAACTCCGAGTGTCGTTATGTGGCGCACAAAAATTTAACCTTCCTTCAAAAGCTGCACACAGCTGATTTTATGCGCACACAGCCTACAGAAAATTAGAGGGAACATTGATTGCAGCCTTTCGCATGTTCCTATTTCCCAAGCTTCTTTACACCTTAAAATACTGCCACTTTGTCTGTTGCAACAGGAGATACTGCAATTCGATCACACCCAGCACAGTTTGTGGTGGAGGGGACAAGCCCAGGTAGCACTGCACTGGATGCAAGGCCCCTGGTGAGGGATGGAGTTCCCACATATTGCAACTTACGTGGGCAGGTTTCTACCGCTTAATGCTAATGGAGTGCTTGGAGGGCAGAGCCAAGAAGTGGGGGGAAATTCATGTATATTGATTCCTTGGGTTCAACGTGGAACGGCACAGATGGTGGAATGCCACCCTGGGTGTCGTAGAGGTCCTTACTTGATAAAGTGGATTGACACTTATACCAATAGAACAAGGCAGAGAAGGAATATAATAGCTTTTGACATAATGATTCACTGAGCAGTGGTGTAAGAGTACCCACTGCTCCTCAGTCTTCTTAGAACATGCCCCTGACAGGCGTTTGGTAGTCACTAGGAGTTGGGTGGGGGGTGGGGGGAGGGGGGTTAAAATAAAGAATAAAAATGCTGGTTATAAGGTTAAAATGACTAATTTGAACTATGTTCATTTACTTGATGTAATTATACTGTATGTAAGTTCTTCAATAAACAGATTTATAAATAAAAAAAGCAGCAGACCCAGCACAGATCCCCGAGAGACTCGCCACTATTCACTATTTTCCAATGTGAAAATTGGCCATTTAGCATTGTTGTTCTTGTTAAGTGCCGTCGAGTCGTTGTCGACTCATAGCGACCCTCTGGATAACTATACTAAAATGTATTTGGTCTTCAGTCAGGCGGCTCATTGTTGATAGAGTGGCATCCATAGCTGCTATTATTGTATTGATCCATCTCATTGCCAGCCTTTTTTTGCATTGGACTTCAACCTCGCCAAGCATGTCTTTCTCTAATGATTTCTCTTCACATTATGTGTCCAAAGTATGAAAGTCAAAGTCTTGATCTGAGCTTCTAAAGAAAGCTCTGGTTTGAACTCTTCTAGTACTGACTAGTTTGTTCTTCAGGCAGTCCATGGTATAAACAGTATTCTTCGTCAGCACCATAATTCAAAGGCATCGATTTTCTTTCTGTATCTTTTTCACTGGTCATTTAGTCCTACTCTGTTTCCTATCTTTTAACCATTTCCCAGTACAGAACAGTATACTGCCTCCTATCCCATGACTTGTTAACTTTGCAAAGTTTCTCATGAGGGACCTCGTCAAAGGCTTTCTAAAAATCCAGATACACTATATCAGCTGCTGCACCGTTATCTACCTGTTTATTCACACATTTAAAAAAATATAGCAGATTAGAGACAGGATTTTCCTTGGCTAATTCCATGTTGGCTCTGTCCCATTAAACCATAACTATCTATACCTTCAATAATTTTGTTCTTTATAATGGTTTCTACCATTTTTCCAGGTCCAGACGTCAGGTTCACTGGTCTGTAGTTTCCGAGATCACCCCTGGAACCCTTTTTAAAAATTGGCATTATGTTGGCTCTCTCCAATCTTTAGGTACTACAGATGATTTTTAGTGATAGTAGGTATGCAATCTCATGTTTGAGTTCTTTCAGCATCCAGTCCAAATTCACTACTTTTTAGTTTATCAAACTGCTGTATATGAGGAATTGAAAAAATATCAATTAACCTGGAAGATGTTACATCACCTTTTCTGGTATGGGTAGCTTCCCTACATCATCTTCAGTAAAAACTGAAGCAAAGAATTCGTTCACCGTCTCTCTATGATCTTGTCCTCTATTAGTGCCCCATTTACCCCTCTGTCATCTAATGGTCCCACTGACATTCTCACAAGTTGTTTTTGCTAATGTACTGGGTAGAGTTTAGAGTTTTTGTTTACCAGGCAAGTTTCTTTTCAAATTCTCTTTCCCTGCCTTATCACTGCCTTGCAATTAACTTGCCAGTGTTTAAGTTTCCTCTCATCTTTTGGCTCCTTTTTCCATGTTCTGAAAGACACTTTTTTCATTAAAACAGCCTCCCTGACCCTACCTTTAAACCATGCTGTAGTCATCTGGCCTTCCTTCCAACTTTCTTAAAGTATACCTGTATCTGTGGGCTTCCAAGATTGTTTAAAAAATACTATGCCCAGTATGATTTTCTCCCAGTTGGTGAAGGGTCTTACATGTGCACAAGGTACAAGGAGCTCTTTGCTCTCAAGGAACGAGTCCGATCTCTGGAGGTAAGAGTAGCAGACTTGGAAGACATAAGACAGAAAGGTATATAGACAAGACCTACAGGGATATAGTCCTGAAGTCCCACCTCCAGTCTAGCAGCATCCCTGTTGCCATGGAGGAAAGAGGTCACATGACAGGAGAGCATCACCCTGGTGTGGCAGGAAATGATCCTATAGCTAGGACCTGTCCTCCAGGTGATGTAAAACCCTCTCACACTGAGGAAGTTTATCCAGGGCCATGTGCCCATGAGGGAAAGGTTAGGACAGTAGTTAGAGCTGGTGATTCGATCATTAGGCATGTAGATAGGTGGTTGGCTGGTGGACATGAGGATCGCCTGGTAACAAGCCTGACTGGTGCAAAGGCAGCAGACCTCACGCGCCACCTAGACAAGGTCTTAGATAGTGCTGAAGAAGAGTGTGCTGTCTTGGTACATGTCAGTACCAATAACATAGAAAAAATGTGGTAGAGAGCTTTTGGAGGCTAAATTTAGGCTTTTAGGTAGGAAGTTGAAATCCCGAACTTCCAGGGTAACATTCTCCGAAATGCTTCACGTTCCACGCGCAGCACCCAAAAGGCAGGCAGAGTTCCGGAGTCTCAATGCGTGGATGAGACAATGGTGAAAGGATGAGGGGTTTGTATTTGTTAGGAACTGGAGAACATTCTGGGGAATGGAAAGGAGAGACTCTTCCAAAGGGATGGGTTTCACCTTAACCAGGATGGAACCAGGCTGCTAGCATTAACCTTTAAAAAGGAGATGGGGAGAGCAGACAGTTGCCCAAAAGCTCATGGTTTGGAACAATGTATCCTTGAAGGATACTACCAACAAAATGACGTTAGGGCACATCAGCAGAGAGGTTCCAATAAAGACAAAGGTAGTCCAAATTCTCTGGAGTACGGAGCAGACAGAGCTTAAAGATTCCAAATTACACCTGCCTACCAATAAACAGATTAATATGAATAAAATAGTCTCTAAAATGCTTGTATTCAAATGCTAGAAGTATAAAAAATAAGATGGGAGACAGATACGATTGGTATCTCAGAGACGTAGTGGAAAGAGGACAACCAGTGGGACACCGATACCTGGGCACAAACTATATTGTAATGATAGAGCTGATCAAATTGGTGGAGGAGTTGCGCTCTATGTTAGAGAGGGCATTGAGTCAGAAAGGATTAAAGTTTTGGAGGAAACAAAATTAGCTGTAGAATCTCTATGGATTGAAATGCCATGTAAAAAGGGAAAGGCGATGGCCAGAATGAACATATGGATGATAAAATGCTCAAAGAAATCAGGGAAGCTAACAAAAGTTACAGCACAGCAATAATAATGGGTGATTTCAATTACCCCGATATAGTTTCACGGCAGGACATGCTAGTGAGATAGTTTCTAGATGAAATAAATGACCGCTTCTTGGAGCAGCTGCTTCATGAACCGACCAGAGGGGAAGCCATTTTGGACCTAGTCCTTAGTGGAACACCAGATCTGGTGCAAGAGATAAGGGTGCTGGGGCCACTTGGCAATACTGATCATAGCATGATCGCGTTTGATTTAATTAGAGGAGAAGGGATGGTAAGGAAATCCACAGTACCACCTTTTAACTTTCAAAAGGCAGACTATGATAAAATGGGGAAAATAGTTAAGAAAAAACTAAAAGGAGCAGTTGCAAAGTTTAAAGACTTATATCAAGTTTGGGTGTTTAAAAAAAAAAAAAAAACTATCTTGGAAGCCCAGACCAGCTGTATTCCACGCTTTAAGAAAGTGGAAGTCCAAAAAACTGTCAGCATGGTTTAAAGGCAAGGTCAGAGAGGTTGCCAAAAAAGTATCTTTCAGGAAATGGAAAAAAGAGCCAAATGACGAAAACTGGAAACATTGGAAATTAAATGCAAGGCATTTGGAAGCACTGGCATTAAATGCAAGGCAAAACTGGAAGCACTGGAAATTAAATGCAGGGCATTGATAAGGCAGGCAAAGAGAATTTGCGAATAAACTTGCTGTGAAAGCAAAAACATGTAAAAGACTTTTTCAAGTATATTTGTAGCAAATAAACTGAGAGTCAGTTGGACCATTAGATGATAGAGGGGTAAAAGGGGCAGTAAGAGGGGACAAGGCTATAGCAGAGAAACTGAATGAATTCTTTGCTTCGGTCTTTACTGAGGAAGATGTAGGGATGTTACCCATGACTGACGTGTATTTAAAGGTGATACTGTGGAAATGATAGTTCACAGATTACTAATATCTGCAATCTCATGTTTCAGTTATTTCAACACCCTTGGATGTATATCATCTGGTCCAAGTGATTTGCTACTCTTGAAATAGTTGTAATTTATCTTCCTGGTGTATCGATTTTTCTTTCATTAATAATATCTGCAATACCTGAAGATTGGAGGATCACCAATGTAACACCAATTTTTAAAAAGGGTTCCAGAGGTGATCCGGGAAACTACAGACCGGTGAGCCTGACATCAGTTCCAGTAAAAATGGTAGAAACCATCATAAAGAACAAAATTATTCAACATGTAGATAGTCATGGCTTAATGGGACACAGACAACATGGCTTTAGACAAGGAAGATCTTGTCTTATTAATCTGTTATGTTTTTTGAAGGTGTGAATAAACAGGTAGACAAAGGTGAGTCTGTTATAGTGTATTTGGACTTTCAGAAAGCCTTTGACAAGGTCCCCCATCAGAGACTTTTGGCAAAAACTAAAAAGTCATGTGATAGGAGGCGGTGTACTATTGTGGATCAGAAAATGGTTAAACGATAGAAAGCAGAGGGGGTAGGGCTAAATGGCTAATTTTCCCAATGGAAAAAGGTGTATAATGGAGTACTGTAGGGATCTGTGCTGGATCCGCTGCTTTTTGACATTCATAAATGACTTGGAAAAGGGAATAACGAGTGAGGTTATCAAATTTGCAGATGACACAAAACTATTTAAAGTTGTTAAAACCCAAGAGGATTGTGGAAAATTGCAAGAGGATCTTGATAAACTGGAAGACTGGGCATCCAAATGGCAGATGAAATTTAATGTGGACAAGTGCAAAGTTATGCACCTAGGAAAGAACAACCCAAACTATGGTTCCACATTGGGAACCACCACCCAGGAAAAAGATTTAGGCGTCAGTGGATAACATGATAAAACCCTCCGCGCCCAATGTGCAGCGGCAGCCAAGAGAGCAAACAGAATGCTAGGTATCATAAGGAAAGGAATGGAAAATAAAACAAAGGATATTATAATGCCTCTATCGTTCCATGGTGCAACCTCAACTCGAATATTGTGTGCAATTCTGGTTGCCGTATCTTAAAAAGGATATAGCGTTATTAGAAAAGGTACAGAAAAGAGCCACCAAAATGGCAAAGGGGATGGAATGATTTCATTCACCGAAAGCCAGCGGACCAAACTAGAGTGAAGGTGAAGTACCGCAAAATGCACCTACCTGTAACAAGCATCCATCCTTCACCAACAGCAATGATGCAATATGCAATCGCATCGAATAGGGTGGGATGGAGGACTGAACCATTGTCACTCAAGGAACTACAATTACCAGGTAAAGCACAGTTACTTACCTGTAACAGGTGATCTCTGGGAACAGCAGGAATTAGTCCTCATATGGGTACGTCGGTACCGACGGAGCCTGCGCGGGAACGCTCCCCAGCTTTCCAGAAGGAAAGCTTTTGGGGCATCCCACAGCGCATGCGCGCTGCCTTCCCGCCTTTCCTAACCAACTCTCCTCAGTTCAAGTTTAAAGCTGAGACAATAGAGAGAGGAAAGGAAAGACAGAGAGAGATACAACTCCTAGGGGAGGTGGGAGGGTTGTGAGGACTAATTCCTGCTGTTCCCAGAGATCACCTGTTACAGGTAAGTAACTGTGCTATCTCCAGGAACAAGCAGGAATGAGTCCTCACATATGGGGACTCCCTAGCTAAGATGCCTGGGAGATCCCCAAGAGTATGAGACCCTGAAGGGTTCCTAGTCTTCCTATGGATCTCAGGCATCCATTCAGGGAAGGAGGGCAGGAGTTGTTCAAGAATGGAACAGGTGTCTGAGGACAGCCTGACCAATCAAGGCATCCCGGCGGGAGTCCTTGTCCAAACAGTAATGGGCTGTGAAGGTATGAACCGAGGCCCAGGTGGCTGCTCGACAGATCTGGTCGATGGACACAGAATGAAGATGAGCCATAGAGGTGGCCATGGCCCTCACATTGTGAGCTGTGACATGGCCCTCCAGAGAAAGGTTCTTACTCTGGTAAGCAAAAGAAATACACTGAGCAATCCAATTCGACAGTGTTCTTTTAGAGACTGGAAGTCCTAAATGAGAAGGATCAAAAGCAACAAAAAGCTGGGAAGACTTTCTATGTTGCTGTGTCCTGTGTAAGTAAAAAGCAAGAGCTCTTTTACAATCTAGAGTATGAAGGTTCCTCTCTGCAGTGGATGCATGAGGAGCTGGAAAAAAGACAGGTAAATATACCTCTTGATTAAGATGAAAAGGTGAGACCACTTTAGGCATAAAGTGAGGATTTGTCCTAAGGACTACCTTATCATGATGGAACCTTGTATAAGGTGGATTAGCCACAAAGGCCTGCAGTTCACTGATGCGGCGAGCCGAAGTGATTGCAATAAGGAAAATAACCTTCCAGGAAAGAAATTTCAAGGAGGTAGTGGCTAAGGGTTCAAAAGGTGGCTTCATAAGCTGACCAAGAACCAAGTTTAAGTCCCATGCCACCGGAGGAGGTCGAATGGGAGGTTTAGTTAAAGTTAGGCCTCTCATGAATCTTGCAATAAGAGGATGAGAGGAAATAGGTTGTCCATTGAGGGGCTTAAGGGATGCTGCAATAGCACTCAAATGGACCCTTACTGAATTTGTTTTAAGACCTGCATTGGAGAGATGCAGGAGATATTCCAATAGAGAATTCATAGGAAGTGCCAGAGGGTCAAGACTCTTTTGAGCACACCAAATGGAAAATCTTTTCCACTTAAAAGCATAGGAACGCCTAGTGGAAGGTTTCCTGGAAGCATGGAGGATATCCTTCACTTGCTGAGAAAGATTGAAGTCTTGAAGGTCTAGGCCTTCAGTAACCAAGCTCTGAGGTGAAGGGACCTGGGGTTTGGATGCCACAAAGTCCCTTCCTCCTGGGACAGAAGGTCTGGCGCAGCTCCCAAGTCCAGGGAGGGGGCTTGGGAGAGATGCAGAAGTAGAGGGTACCACACTTGGCGTGGCCAGCGTGGAGCTATGAGGATCATAGATCCTTGATCCCTCTGGAGTTTGAACAGAGTCTTGGGAATCAAAGGAATGGGTGGAAAGGCATACAGGAAGCCTTGACCCCAATGAAGGAGGAAGGCATCCTTGGCCTGAACTCCCTGACACGGAATTCTGAGTACCTGATCCATGTGCAGGGACCATTCATGTGGAAGAAGAACTCGACTGAGTCTGTCTGCCCAAGAGTTTTGGATTACTGGGAGGTATACTGCCAGGAGATGGATTTGATGCTCTCTGGCAAAGGCCCATAAGTTTAGAGCTTTGTTGCAAAGCGACAGAGAGCCAGTTCCTCCTTGCTTGTTTATGTAAGACATGGCTACTTGATTGTCCGTTTGAATGAGGACTGTCTTGTAGCTGAGGAGGGTATGGAAGACCTTGAGAGCTAGGAACACTGCTCGAAGTTCCAAGTGGTTGATATGAAGAGAGGTCTCCTGTGGGGACCAAGTGCCTTGGGTGGAGAGGTCTTGTAGATGAGCTCCCCAACCTGTTTGGGAGGCATCTGTTGTGAGGGTTGCTTGGGGTAACAAAGGTTGGAAGGGGGACCCCAGCAACAGATTTTGAGTGGACATCCACCATTGGAGAGACCAAAAGAGACGTTTGGTGGTTACTATTTGGTCTGAGAGAGCTCCTGAAGCTTGAGTCCACTGGGTGGACAAAGTCCATTGAGCTGCTCTCATGTGTAGGCGAGCATAGGGTACCACATGTACTGTGGAAGCCATATGGCCTAGCAGCTGTAGCATCTCCCTGGCAGTTAAGTGGCTCTTTGACTGAATCTGGGAGGCTAACTGCACTAGACGTTGACAACGGGCCTGAGGAAGGTAGGCCCTTGCAGAAGTGGTGTCCAACCAGGCCCCTATGAATTCCAGAGACTGAGTAGGGGTGAGCTGGGACTTTGGGAGGTTTACCACAAGTCCCAGGTATTGCAGAATGCGCCTGGTGCGGTTTAGGGAGATCTGAGCCTCCGACTGGGTTGGAGCTCGGATGAGCCAGTCGTCCAGGTATGGGAAGACAAATATTCCCAGAGTGCGTAGAAATGCAGCAACTATTGCCATGCATTTGGTGAACACTCTTGGAGCAGAGGCTAGACCGAAAGGAAGCACTCTGTATTGGTAATGTTTTCCCTGGAACAGAAAACGTAGGAATTTTCTGTGAGATGGATGGATGAGGACATGAGTGTACGCATCCTTGAGATCTAGAGAACAAAGCCAATCCTGACTCTGCAGGTATGGAAGGAGAGTACCTAGAGAAAGCATCTTGAACTTCTCCTTGCATAGGAATTTGTTCAATTCTCTGAGATCTAGAATGGGTCTGTATCCCCCTGTTTTCTTTGGAATGAGAAAATAAGGGGAGTAAAACCCTGACCCCTGTTGAAGAAGAGGAACTTCTTCTATGGCCCTCTGGGCCAGAAGGATAGTCACCTCCTGTTCCAGAAGGTCGAGGAGAGATGTGGGAGAATTGAAGTGTCTCACCATAGTGTAGGGAGGAAGGTCTGAGAAATGAAGTTTGTAGCCCTCTCTTACTGCTCTGATGTGATTTGCTCCCATCTGGGAGCAAAATGAGCTAACCTTCCTGGAATGGTGAGAGGTTCTGGCTGTTGTAGAGCCAGAAAGGTTAAGTTCTCTAGTATCAAGTCAAAAACCCTGAGGGGGTTGGGACTGCTGGGTTGTTTAGGCCTGTTTAGGTTGCTGACGCTTAGTAGCAAAGCGACCTGTAGATGATTGTTGGCCAGAAGTGGAAGGAAATCTGCTCCTTTTGTAAAAAGGCTTTTTGAAAGATTTTTTCTTGGCTGGAATGGAAGTTGACTTGGAAAGTCTATCCAGAGCAGAATTCTCTGCATCCATTTGAGTGGCTTTTATTTGCCACTCTTTGCCAAAGAGATTTTCACCCGTACAGGGCAGATTTCCTAAGCCATCATGAACCCAGGGTTCTAGATCAGAAGCCTGGAGCCAAGCAATTCTGCGAGCAGCTATGGCAATGCCTGAGGCTCTGCTGGCACCTTCAAAGGAGTCAAAGGCTGCCCTGTTGGAAAATTTTGAAATGTCTTGAGTATGCTTAAGCCAAAGGAGGAACTCATCCCTTCTATCCTCTGGAATAAAAGGGAGAAAGTTGTGCAGCTTTTGTGCAACCTCCTTTAGAAACATACCCATATAAAGGCTATATGAGTTGATTCTGGCAATAAGCATGCTGGCTTGGAAGATTTTCCTACCAAAAGCATCCAAGGTCCTGCATTCTCTTCCTGGAGGAGCAGAAGAGTGTCTTTTGGTACTCTTTATCCTTTTCATAGCTGACTGCACCACAATGGAGTGGTGAGGAAGCTGAGTTTTCTGAAATCCAGGACAAGGAGGGACACGGTACATAGTGTCCAATCTGCGAGAATGAGGAGAAAGGGTGAGAGGAGTCTCCCATAAGTCAATCATATGTTCATGAAGAATTTCATGAATTGGCAAGGTGACTGCCTCTCTGGGAGCCTTAGAGTATCCTAAAATATCTAATTTTTTTGCTCTAGGCTCCGCTTCAGGAGGTTACTGAAATAGAGAGTCCTTTAGCCACTTCTATTATGAAGTCTTGAAAGGACAAATCCTCTGGAGGAGACATTCTCCTTTTTGGAGAAGCAGGCTCCTCAGGAAGGGTAATGGATACTTCAGGAGACTCATCTGATGAATCAGAATCAGAGGAATCGAAGTATCGTCTGTCCCCTTCCAACGATCGATACGCGTATCGATCGGTACCGACATCGGGCATCCCCGGTACCGGATAGGTACCGAGAAATAGCCCTGGACAAGGAACCTGAGTCGGTATCCTGGCCGATGTCGATGTAGTCGGTACCGGTATCGGTGCTGGTACCGGTACCGGCGCCGGTACCAACAACGGAACTCGTTGCGGTACCGTCGGCGTCGCAGCTTTAATAAAAGCCATTATAGCCTGCTGCATGGATTGAACAGTGTGATCCATGGACGCCACGACTGCCTGGATGTCGGTACCGGGAGATTGTGCCGGTACCCCAGAGCAGTCTAACAGGTGATCGGTCGAGGCCGTGCCATCGATGTCAACCTGTAACCCCATAGGAGCAGCTTTGGAAGCCAGAGCTTCCCGCCGGGGTTGTTTGGCTGGGGCAGGATCCTCGAGGGCAAGCCCGGAGGCATCATGATGCTTAGAGGGAGATTTGCCCTTCAAGGACCTGCTAGGATTATGTTTGGTTACCTGAGACCCATCGGGAGAGGAAGACCTGGACGATGTCGATGCCACCGCTGGTGCATCCGTGGGAAACAGCACATGGAGTTTGGCTGCTCGGTTCTGTAACCCTTGTTTAGACATTAGCGAGCAGGACCCAAACATTTACGACACCATTCATGGGTATCTGTAACGGAAATTGTACCGCTACACGTAGTGCATATTTTGATCCCGGAGGTGAGTGAGTGAGTGAGTGAGTGAGTACATTTTGTTTTAGAAAGAAAAGACCAGCGGTACCGGTCCGGCGTCGGGGAAGGCAGACACGCGACCAAAGATATAAATTAAAATAAAGAACATCTTCAGCGGTGACAGGAACACGACCTGCTGGCTCCGCGGAAAAGAAGAACTGAGGAGAGTTGGTTAGGAAAGGCGGGAAGGCAGCGCGCATGCGCTGTGGGATGCCCCAAAAGCTTTCCTTCTGGGAAGCTGTGGAGCGTTCCTGCGCAGGCTCCTTCGGTACCGACGTACCCGTATGTGAGGACTCATTCCTGCTTGTTCCTGGAGATGTGTAATTATCATTTCCTTATCGTTCCTCCAGTTCAGTCCTCTACCTGTGGGATGTACCAGAGCAGTTATCCTGGGAGGTACCCTGCCATCCGGCTCTCAACACCTCCAAACCGAATCGAGCATCCATCCCCGCCGCCACGTCCAGGCGGTAATGCTTGCTGAAAGCATGCAGAGACGACCAAGTCGCCGCTCGACAGATCTCCCCCGGCGGAACCAAACTGTGCTACGCCCAGGAACAGGCTTGCGCCCTGGTGGAATGCACCCGTAGCCCCTCGGGCACCACCCTACCCTGAAGAAGGTAGGCGGAAGCTATTGCCTCCCGAAGCCACCGAGCAATGGAAGCCTTTGCTGCCGCCTCCCCTTTACGGGCACCGCCAAACAGCACAAACAAATGGTCTGATTTGCGAAAAAATCCGTTACCTGTAAATAACGATGCAAGGTTCTCCTAACATCCAACCGACGTAAACCCCGATCTCGGTCGGACCCGTCCAAAGAGCCAAGAACAGGCAAACACACCACTTGGTTCAGGTGAAAAGGAGACACCACTTTAGGCAAAAATGCAGGAACCGGACGCAGCACCACTTTCTCCCTTGAAAATGTCAAAAACGGTTCCCTACAAGACAAGGCTTGCAACTCCAACACGCGCCTAGCCGAACAGATCGCCACCAGAAAAACTGTCTTCAAAGTCAAATCCTTCACCGAGGCACTGTGCAAAGGCTCAAAGGGAGGCCCCGACAACGCCGTCAGCACAAGGTTGAGATCCCAAGGCGGAACCACCACCCTGCGCGACGGCCTTAATCTGGAGACCGCCTTCAAAAAACAAAGCACATCCGGATGAGCTCCCAAAGAGACACCTTACCCCGGAAACAGGCCAGAGCCGCCAGCTGAACGCGCAACGAACTAGCTGCCAGTCCTTTATCACAACTGTCCTGCAAAAAATCCAAGACCGAAGGCACTGCCACTGTAGCCGCTCGAATCCGATGCCAGGAACACCAATCCTCAAATATATGCCAAATCCGCACATACGCTAACGAAGTAGACTGCTTTCTCGCTTTAAGCAGCGTAGACACCACCGCCGCCGAGTATCCTTTCTCCCTTAACCGAGCCCTTTCAATGGCCATACCGTAAGCGAGAACCGATCCACTTGAGGCATGAAGAGCGGGCCTTGTAACAGGTCCGCCCTTGCCAGCATCCGCCACGGCTGACCGTCCAGAAGACGCACGAGGTCTGCATACCACAGGCGCCTCGGCCAATCCGGCGCCACGAGGAGCATCCTTCCCCGGTGAGCCCCGATCCTTTGAACTACCCGGCCTATCAATGCCCACGGAGGGAAGATGTATAGAAGTCCCGTGGCTGGCCACGGCTATAACAAGGCGTCGAGGCCCTCTGACATCCGCTCTCGCCTCCTGCTGAAGAAGCAGTTGACTTTCGCCGACTGAAAGGTTGCCATTAAATCCATCACGGGCATTCCCCAGCGCTCCACTATCTGTGCAAAGACGTCGGGATGAAGCTCCCACTCCCCCGCATCTACCTGCACTCTACTGAGAAAATCCGCCTGCACGTTTTCTTTTCCCGCTATGTGTGCCGCCGAAAACGCCGTCAACCTCTTTTCCACCCAGGCGAACAACAGATCCGCTTCCTCCTCCATTGCGGCACTTCCTGTGCCCCCTTGGCGGTTTATGCACGCCACCATCGCCGAGTTGTCGGACAATACCCGAACCTGACGGCCCAACACCAAGTCTTCGAACGCCTGCAGCGCCCTCATCACTGCTCGAAGCTCCAACCGATTGATGGACCAGGACTTTTCCAGATTCGACCACGCACCCTGCATAAACCTGTCCCGGCAATGAGCTCCCCAGCCCGCCAGACTGGCGTCCAACAATGGAAGCCACTCCGGCTGCTCCAGGGGCATGCCGACCAACAGCGAGATCTCGAGTAGCCACCACTTCAGCGACTGTCGAACCTTCTACGGGCAAGGCAGACACTTGCTCAAATGATCGATCTGATGCGACCATCGGTGCAGCAGCGCTCTTTGTAACGGACGCATGTGAAGTCTGGCCCAAGGCACCACCTCCAACGTTGCCGCCATCGTCCAACACTTGCAGATAGGACCACGCCATTGGTGCTGAGGCCGACCGGAACTTCTGCACCAGAATGCGAAGCGCCTGAACTCTGTTGCGCGGGAGGAACACGAGACCTTTGAGTGTCGAAACGAACCCCCAGGTATTCTAAATCTTGAGAGGGCTGCAGCCGGCTTTTGCCTGGATTGACCACCCAACCAAGACTCTGCAAAAACTCCACTACTCTGTCCGTCACACGATAGCTCTCCGACTCGGACTTGGTCCGAATCAACCAATCGTCGAGGTAAGGATGCACTAAAACGCCTTCCTTGCGCAACGCAGCTGCTACTACTACCATGATTTTGGTGAACGTCCGCGGTGCTGTAGCCAGGCCGAAAGGTAACGCCTGAAACTGATAGTGGCCCCACGGGAACACGAACCTCAGAAACGTCTGGTGAGCTGCTCGAATCGGAATGTGCAAATACGCCTCCGTAAGGTCCAGGGACGTCAAGTATTCCCCTCGACGAACCGCCACTTTGACGGATCGCAATGTTTCCATCCGAAAGTGCGGCACTCTGAGACAATGATTCACGCCTTTCAGGTCCAAGATGGGTCTTAACGTTCCTCCCTTCTTTGGCACCACGAAATAAATAGAGTACCGACCCTTGCCGCACTCTGCCAGCGGAACCTCTACTACTGCCCCTAAACTAAAGAAGCCGATCTAAGGTACTGTGTATCGCTACGACTTTCTTGGCGCTCTTGCACAGAGACATGATGAACGAATCCCGTATCGGCCAGTCCAGCTCGAGCGCATAGCCTTGCTGAATGATCTCCAACACCCAGCGATCGGAGGTGATGAGGGTCCAGGCCGAAAGGAACTCCCGGAGCCTTCCTCCTATAGGAGGCCCCTCCGGCGGGACCCCCCCCCCCCCCCATCTCATTGCGATTTGTGAGCTGCGGGCGAGGAACTTGTGGAGAAACATCTATTCGCGCCTCGGAACGCGCGGAATCCCTGGACTCAGGTAGGAAAACGCCCCCGCTGGAAGGAGTTGAACCTTGAAGAACGAAAATCTGCGGAAGTCGTGAAACTGACCTCTATAGCTCTGTCCCAACTTCCCTTGCTTCGGCTTATCCTCCGGAAGCCTACCCGCCTTAGACTCCCCAAGGTCCTTCACCAACTTATCCAAATCCTCTCCAAAGATCAAGCCGCCCTTAAAGGGCAGCTTACTGAGCCGCGACTTCGATGACCCGTCCGCCGCCCAATTCCACAACCACACCGACCGGCGGGTAGACACAACGGACGCCGTACTATTCACCAGGGCCCTAATCAAATCATAATGCACGTACGCCGCCCTGGATTCCAGGCGACCCAGCTGTTGAAGCTCTTCAACATCCAGATGTGAAGACTGCCGCAGACGCTGCGCCCAACGCAAACATGCCCTAGCCACCCAAGCCCCACAAATGGAAGCTTGTAGCGAAAGGGAGTCCGCCTCAAAGGTCTGTTTCAACAAACCATCCACTTTTCTGCCCTGAGAATCCTTTAAAGCTGCACTACCCTCAACCGGAATGGTAGTCTTCTTTGTAACAGCTGAGACTACTGCGTCGACGCGCGGCACCTTGAACTGCTCTTTATCCTTATCTGCCAAAGGATAGAGCCTATTCATAGTCCGTATTCCTCGAAGAACCGCTTCAGGTCGGTCCCATTCTTCCTGTATCATTTTTTCCACCGCTCTATGAACCGGAAACACCACCCGAGTCTGACGAACCGCCTGGATAACCGGGTCTTCAACCTCCTCCTCCGTCGAAGCTTGGGAGGAGAGATTCAACACCTGCAGGGACTCCGTGATCAACGCCGAAAGTTCCTCCCTACGGAACACTAATTATCTTGGCCTGATCCTCCGGCTCTGGGAGCTCCCCATCCTCAAGCTCCAGGGCACTCTGGTCCTGTTCCCAATACCTTCTACCGACCAAGCGACCTCCCGACGGGGACGCTTTGCACTTTGCCTTCTTGGAAGCCAGCGGGTTCTCACCGACATCCTCTTCTGCATCAACAGGTTGAGAACAGCCGGGCATTGCGAAAGAGCCTGGCAAACGACCCTCACGCCGCAAACAAAATGCTTGATACATCAGCAACACAAAATCAGGACTAAACTCCTCGAGCTCTGCCTGCGATGCAATCTGAGACCCCGTGGCCTTAGCTAGCTCTTCTGTTGCTAAGCCTCGCATAGGGCTCTGAGGAGACGCAGGCCGCGGTCCTGCAGCCGCCCCCTGCGCCTCCAGAGCCTCCTGAACCTCCATTTGCTGTTCCATGGTGGACGACAAGGCTGCACAGGCACGGCAGACTCCTTCTGTCCCTGTGCCCCTTCGTGATCCACAGACAATGCACTGTTGTCTAGCTGCCATCAGTAAGCCAACCCAGTCACAAGGAGAAAATTCTTAATAACCAAAACAAAACACCAAATAACAGACCAAAAAATAAAAGAGAGAAGAAGAAAGGTAAGCAGAACACCCTGCTATCCCGAGCTTCTAACCAGGCCTATGCAAAGCAAGCAAAGAATTTCTCAGCGTCCTGCAGCCGCAGGCAGGGAACTCCCCCTCCCCTGCAGAAAGTCCCAGTCTGCCACTGCCTAGCGTCGCATTCAAAGCAAAACCATGAACCCTAATGTAAGGACAGAAACGTTAAGTTATGGTCCCTACCGGGGCGTCAAAATCCCACACTTACCACCGCCCGGCCAACTGGGAGCTAGTGCTTTCATCGGCAGACACGCGGCACAACGAGCCTCTTAAAATGGCCGCCAGCGTGTGTGCCGGGGAGCAAAAAGAGGCGCGAAAATGCCTACCGCTCGAGCCGCTGCTCCTGTCCAGACTCCCCCGGCTTAAGTGCAGCCTGAAACCGGTTACAGCCTACCGGCTAGGTCGACGCTGGAGTCCCCGAGGCTGTCCGGCCCTTTTCGTGGCAAACCGCACTGCTTGCAACGTATCGCCTCCGCTTCCCCTCCGGACCACGGGATTCGTCAGCGCGGTCCGGTAAGGCAGCTTTTCACCAAAGGGCTCTCCCCCGAACTCCTGGGGAAGAGAACTTTGCTCAGAAAGCACAGCCAACAATTTAAATTAAAGCAAGCTCTCTGTGACTCACCCTGCCGGATAGTGATTTTGATGGTGCTTTCAATTGGCGGCCCGGGAATAAGAAAGCCAGCCGCCCTGCACTGCCGTTTTAAAGAGACAGCCCCCTAAGAATAAATTTTATTTTTTGTTGCCCACTAATAACCAAATCACCTTTCTACCACTAAACCTATATGCTACCTATAAGCTCCTTATCCGTTTCTCCAGGGAGCCTCATACTAGGCTCCCCACATCCTCCTGCTGCATGGAGACTGGTCACACTGGGAATGTGGAGAGAGAGCAGCAGGCTATATCCAGTGATGTCATGATTCTGACGTACCAGTCTCCAAGCTGCAGGAGGAGGTTGACAACCCAGAGGTAGAGGACTGAACTGGAGGAACGATAAGGAAGTTGGGCTTTTTCCACAGGTCTGCATCAAGTCATTGTGCACTGAATAAGCATTCCTTGTGATACTGCTCAAAATTTAACGATGTGGCATGAACTGGGGTTCACCCCCCACTTGACACCATCCCATACCAGGCACCGCAGGCACTCCCCAGAACACCCTCAATCTGTACCCGGGTAGGTAAAAGGATCCCTAGCACAGTGTACCTCCACGGACTCAGGCACAGAGCACAAAAGTACCCGAACTAAAATAAATTAAAACCACTTTAACAAAATCTAATTAACTGAAACTGAAATTAAAAGGAAACTGCAAATGGCCCCCTAGGAAGAAGCTGCTCTGTCCTGCTTTGTTATCCGGTGGCTGCCTCTCCCGGGCACCCAAAACACAGCAGGGGGGGTTAAAATGCACACGGACCTGAAGAAATCACACCTAAACATAGCGGGGTGAGTTTCCCATGCCCGCTACAGGCTCTCAAACACGCAGTTGCATGTCATTCTGTCTCCTTATGTTCCAGCAGTTGCTAGGGGGTTCCTGCTGTCCTCCCCCCCCCCCCCAGCCGCTCTTATCTTGGAGACTTTTTACCATGTGACTTTTCTACTCCTTGCACTCAGTCTTCCTTCCTGGCTTTGGCACCGAGGGGGGCGACTCGGAGCTGTAGGCTTTCACTCCTGTCAATCAACTACTGCCCTCGCAGTGGCTCCTCACCCGGTAACGGCTTCAGGAGCCACCAGAAGTCTCAGACTGAAGGTGGCCCCCACAGAACTCCCCCCCCTCCAGAAATCAAGGGGGGGAGGGGGAGAAGCAATATCCTCCCCTCAGCCCTGTTGTCCCCCGGCTTCTTACCGATCCTTCTGATTTTATTTATTTTATTTATTTAGCTGTATTTATATCCCGCTTTTCACCGGGTCAAAGCGGTCAATTGGGGGATACATTTAACACGAGGGGATATGAGACACATATGCTAATACTTACAGGGAACATGGGCAATGGAGGGTTAAGTGGCTTGCCCAAGACCACAAGGAGTGCCTATAGGACTAGAAATCCCAGTCCCTCCGGCCTGAGATTGCTGTCCCCAGGTGGGACTTGAACTCCCGGCCCTCTGGCCTGAAGTACCTTGTCCTAACCACTAGACCACTCCTCCCTACTTTTCTTTTTCTTCCTTTAAAAACAAAGAAACTTGCACAGGGGAAATAAAAAGGAAACTAACGAAACCTCTCTCCTTAGTTGTCCCTTCAGCGAGTCCAGCACCCTGGTTCACTACATCCTCCAGCTGCTTGGAGATTGAGCATACTGGGGCTGGTAGGTGGTGCCAGCTGCTTAAGTACACTAGTGTCAAACAGATGACATGCTCAGTCATCAAGCTGCTGGAAGAGGTACACTACACAGAGGTGCAGGACTGGACTGGAGGGACGTAAGGAATGGGAGTTAGACTGACCCCCAAAATACCTAAATGTGCTCCTGTATCTGGGTTTCAGATAAATGTAACACACTATTGTAGAGAGCAGGCTAGGAAGGATCGCTAGTGGGAATGAGAAAAATCGGCAAAAAATGTCTGAATAATAATCTCTTGAGCACAGCCTTCGGAGAACTAATGCCTTTAATATTTGGATTGTTCCAAACAGTTTGACTTAAGGATTCCATTATTAATGCAAACAGTTGAAAGAGGACAACCCTATCCAAGGAAATAAGAAGCAGGCTTTAGGGTTTGTGGAGGAGCACAATATTGGTTCAAGCAGTGGGCTCAGAACCAGGAGAGCCTGGATTGAACCCACTGCCACTCCCTGTGACCATGGGCAAATCATTTAACCCTCCCAGTGCCTCAAATACAAACTTAGAGATTGTAAGTCCTCTAGGGACAGAAAAATACCTACTGTACCTGAATGTAGCTCACTTTGAACTCTAAGAAAGGTGCAAGCTAAATCCAATGCCCCAACTGTATAAGGTTCACACCACCACAGAAAGTAAAGGCCAAAGCCCCAGTGAGTCCTATTAAATGCCTTCTTGGTATTTATTGTATTTATTTAATGTCTCTTTTATACCACGCTATTTAAAATCAGCGCGGTTTACATAAACATACACTGCGGCCTATGCAGCGCTGTATTTACAATAGAACAGGTGATCTAACTTGGACAAAATCAGGTAACTTTATACACGCTGGGGATCGAGACCCCGGCCCAGGTGGGCATGTCATTGGGAAGAGACTATTTACAAAAGAGCCGACTATATATATTCTGCTATTTACATGGTATGCATGGCTTGCCTTGACACCGCTCGGTATGACTGCCTCATTGCTCACTGGATGTATTAGTGGGGCCATCCTGGTGGGGGGTGGCCATTTGTGTGCTGTCATCGGAATAATGCATGAGGAAGAGGTGGTGTTTCAATGCCTTCCTAAATTGGGCAAGGTCAGCGATTGCCCTAATGTTGGGCGGAAGGGCATTCCAACATCTGGGTGCACAGAACCTAAATGCTCCTGTTTATCGCTGCTTGGGTGCATTTTGTTATTGCCTTCGGAACTACTATCAACTACTAGAAGGAAAGCCTGCTGCTGCTTGGACTTGACAATATGCAACAAGGAGGCATTTTCATCTCAATTTTCTCTCTTTGAATCCTGCTAGACTAATCCAGACAAGTGGGCTATGCTTCCTTGCCAGCAGTTGGAGGCAGACTTGAGCAACTTTCAGTGATGTCATCACTTTATGAAGTAGCCTAGTGGTCTGGGCAGCAGCCAGGAGCCCAGAGAGACAAGGGTTCAAATCACACTGATGCACTGTGTGGCCTTGGATTAGTTAGAAACTTCCAATTTTTGGGAGAGGGCTTTAAATCTCCTGTCAACACTATAGTATTCTTAGAAGTTCTACCTGTTCATGGTAGGAAGAAGAGGCTGCATCACACAACCAGCATTAATGCATGGCTCCAAATCTATCTATAGATATCTAGATATATATGAAAGCCTTAGAGATACAGGTGGCTGGGGCAATAAATGGAAGAGGCTAAATTGTAACAGTGATATATCTTTCTGTAGCAGGAAAAAAGACCCTAGGTGAAAATTTCAGAAAATATGTAGGTAGGCATTTAAACAAAAGGGGGTGACGAATGGAAAACAAGTTCAGGATGTTGCCCCCAGTAAAAGTATTACAGTAATGATAAAAATAGAAAGACAACATTAATTCATACAATCGATAAAGAGGAAAAGAAGTTGAGAATAAAACCCATGCAAAACAGAAGCAAGCCTACTAAAACCTGCTGAAAGACAATGAGAACAAATGCTCAGTGTCTAGGTAATAAAGTTCCTGACCTTGAAGAGCTGATGGTGGAAATTGAAGTGGACATTGTAGCCATTAGGGAAGCATGGCTTTATCAGTCTCATGAATGGGATATTGTCAAGCTGGATATAACCTACTTAGAAGGGATAGAGAGGGTAGGGAAAGGAGTAGTAGCAGCAAACTATCTCAAAAACAGTATTAAGGCAGCTGCAAAGCAAGGGACTTATGGGAAAAGAAGCAGCACTGTGGATTGATTTGGAAAGAGGAAATGGCACTACCATCTACATTGGTGCAGTCTATAGACCTGTAACTGAAACGGAGGAAATGAACAGAGACTATCAATGATTCTGCAAAGGGAGTAAAAAAAAGGGCAAAGTGAAGATACTTAGGGGCTGTTATATGCCAGATGTTGACTGGAATATCCCATCTGCAAATACAGAAAGATCATGAATGCCCTTAACAAGATGCTTTGCTCAGATAACTGGTAAAGGAATCCACTAGGAAAGGGTGAATGCTGGATCTCGTGCTCATTAATGGAGACTGTGTGTCTAATGTCCAGGGGTGCACACTTGAGCAGCAGTAATCACCACATGGTATAGTTCAGCGATGGCGAACCTATGGCACGCGTGCCAGCTGTGGCACGCGAAGGCCTTGCAGCTGGCACGCGGGAAGGTCCGCCATCGAAAAAAAAACAACAACCCTGTCTGCTGCCGTTGTCGGGGCCGCCGCGGCAGAATCGAGCGTGCCGCGGGGCCCCCCTGTACCCGGCACAGCCTCTCCTCCCTGTAGCAGCTCTCTCGTTGGAGCTGCAGTCAGACTCGCAGGCTTGCTGAGCGCTAGGGAAGAGTTTCCCTTTCGCGACTCTGTTAAGCCCGCGGGGGCTGATGGGAACTTCCCATCAGCCCCCGCGGGGCTTAACAGAGCAGCGAGGGAAAAAACTCTTCCCTCGCGCTCTGCAAGCCGGCGAGTCTGACCTGCAGCTCCAACGAGAGAGCTGCTACAGGGAGGAGAGGCTGTGCCGGGTACAGGGGGGCCCCGCGGCACGCTCGATTCTGCCGCGGCGGCCCCGACAGCGGCAGCAGACAGGTTTTCTTTTTTTTTTTAATTTTCCCTGGGCTGGGCTGGGGGTGGGGGGTGGGGGTTAGGAGTGGTGATGGGCTGGGCTGGACTGGGCTGGGGGGGGTTAGGAGTAGTGATGGGCTGGGCTGGGCTGGGGGGTGTTTAGGAGTAGTGATGGGGCTGGGGTGGGGGGGTTAGGAGTGGTGATGGGCACTGGGCTGGGGGGTTAGGGGTGGTGATGGACACGGGGGGGGGGGGGGGGGGTTTGGAGTGGGGATGGGCGCTGGGCTGGCTGGGGGGGGTAGGAGTGGTGATGGGCGCTGCTGGGGGGGGTAGGAGTGGTGATGGGCGCTGGGGGGGTTAGGAGTGGTGATAGGCGCTGGGGGGGCTTAAACTAAAACTTGAGTGATGGGGCATTAGGACTGGGAGTGGGCTGATGGGGAGGTTAGGACTGGAAATGGGCTGGTGGGATTAGGACTGGGAGTGGGCTATGGGGGGCTAGGACTGGTAATGGGTTGGGGGGGTTGCTAGGACTGGAAATGGGCTGAGTGGAAGGGGGCTTGAACTGCAAATAGCTGTTGGGGATGGGGCTTGGACTGGACCTGGGCGGCGGGCCCGTGGGGGGCTTGAACTGCCCCTCGCGGAGGGGGCCGGGGCTTGGAATGGAAATGGGCTGAGGGGAAGTGGGGGGCTTGAAGAAGGGAATGGATGCTGGGTGAGACTGGAACTAGAAGGGAGCTGATGTTGGGGGAGGATTAGAATGGGATGGGGCTGGGAGAGTAAAATGGAGAGGGGAAAAATATTTTGTGTAGGAGGGATGAAAAATCTACAATTGGCCAGGTATTGGGAGAGTAATTGGGGATTGAGGATGGAGGGGTAAAATTTGTGTGGATGAAATAGGAATGAGGAAAGAGCAAAAGGAGAAAGATTAGTATGTTAAAGCAGATGTAGAGAGAGAGAGAATGGAAAAAAAACTAGAAGAGAGAAGAAAGGACAAATGGACAGCAGACGATGGAGAGTTAGCAGAAAACATGAAGAAACCAGAAGAAAATGGCTGGACCAATTGCAACTGAAAAAAATGCACAAAAGGTAGAACGATATCTCTTTATTTTGAATTTATTAACTGGAATATGTCAGCTCTGGGAAATGTGCATCATTAACATCTGCGCTTTGTTTGGTACAAGAGGAAATTCCTATTTGACGTTGCCACTTGTTCTCTTTCCCCAGTATTCACTGAAATGTATTGGTTTAATATTTGCAGTGTTGCCTTTTGATAGGTAGGGTATGGTGCTTTGTGAGTCCTGGTAATGCTGTCAGGATACGGCGGGTTTGCTATGGGTTCTAAATGGGCAGCGTTTGTAGTAGTTCCTAATGTGCCTGGCGGTTGGCACTGGATTATAGTAATGTAGAAATCTTTTAGTCTTTCTTTATCCATACACTCATTAAGAGACATGTTTACTAAAAGTTAGTGTATGGTAACATTATGCAAATATTTATGCAAATAAGACCACTTATGCAAATGACGTGCTGGCACTTTGAGGAAATTCTTTGGTTTTGTGCGGCAGTTTGGGCACTCGGGCTCAAAAAGGTTAGCCATCACTGGTATAGTTCAAGGTAAAAGCCAAGGAGAGTCTCATCACAGCAAATTCAAAGTACAAGATTTCAAAAAATGCCAACTTCAGCAAAATGGGAAAGTACCTGAAAGAGAAGCTGGCGGGGTGGGAAGAGATAAGAGAAGTGGAAAGGCAATGGGCTAAACTGAAAGATGCCATAACGAGTGTAACAAATCTATATGGAAGGATAGTATATAAAAGCAAGAGGAAAAAGAAACAGATATGGTTCTCCAAAGAATAAAAGCAAAAATGGTAATTATAATCTTCAAAAAAACCAGAGGAACACGGAAAAAAAATACAGGATAAAACTGAAAGCAGCAAAGAGAAACAAGGATGGTAAAAAGCACAAGGGGAAGAAAAAATGGCCATGGATATGAAGCAAGGTGACACCACTAAAAGTAAGAGGCGCCAAACTCCAAAGCAAGCACACAATCCACTACTTGGGCGTAACACTTGATCAACAGTTGGATATGAAAACACATATAAGCAACACCGTCAAGGCAGTATACTTCAAGATCCGGACAATCCGGCACCTACGCCCCCTCCTGGAACCAGATGACTTTAGGACAAATCTTTCAAGCCTTAGTCATCCCCCACTTCGCCAACGCCATCCTACAGGGTCTACCGAAAAACACGCAGTACCCACTTCAGCTGGCTACGAATGCGGCAGCCAGAACACTACATGGTGCAACCATGAGGGAGCACATACCACCAATCCTGAAGCACCTACACTGGCTTCCAGTCTACTGTAGACTCATCTTCAAGATCCTACTAATGACCTTCAAGGCTATCAACGGACTTACCTCTACGTCCATCTCAGATCTCATTCTTCCCACTCCCTCAAATAGAACTAGAAGATTGGTCTCAGCCAATACCTTATAACAATAAACTGTTAGGTTTTACAGATATCCCTAGCAAGATTACAAAATCCCTGCAAGCAACAAGAAAGAGAGCCTTCATGTTCTATGCCCCTATGTATTGGAATGCACTACCGCCTGACATTCGGGCAATTACCGACCTTACACAGCTCAGGAAGGCGCTGAAACATCACCTCTTCCTGCAGCATTATGGCATCACACAACCACCACCTAACTGCAGTCACCGATATACATACACCAAGCTCCCTACTATGCACGCACCCTGTATGCCACGATAGCACATTCAAACCCCAACTAGCGCATGTATATAACTACCTAAAAGATGTAAAATACCTTTAACCCAGATCTTGTATATAGTTTCCCCAGTTAATCCAAGTTGAATAACCCTGTTTTCTGTAAGTCCAGCACGGACGTTTACCTGTGTCTGAACAAAGTTGATGTTATTTGTAAACCAAGCTGATACCAAAGAGCGCGGTATAGAAAAGTAAATAAAATAATTTTTTTTCAGATATGGGGGGGGGGGGGGGGGGGGTAGGAGGAGGAAAGCCAGAGCTGTAAATGCAAGACTCAGGTGCTGAGAACCAATTTGTGGAAAGTGATAAGGAAAAAGAAGAATTGCTAAACAAATACTTCTGTCCTGTGTTCCCCCCAAAAAAAACACACACCCCACAAACCTGGAGAAGAGAGTCAAGCATGACTGACAAAAGGTAACAAGGGGAACAGAGTAGATATGACGCGATCCACGGACTTTAACAGCTTGCAAAACTCAAAGTGGACAAAGCCATGAGGCCAGATCAGATACATACCTAGTGGTCAACAAGTTAGAGCTTTGGAAGGCCCTGCCCTCATACTATGAAGGTCGCATGTGGGAGAGCAGGGCTCACTTCTCCCAGATCCATGCAGTAAAAACACTGAAAGGCAGCCTTCAGGATGCTGAAGCTAGCGATGTACTCTGCATACAGGGCAACCAGACACCCTTCTACAGACAATACCACTCCATAATCTTGGGGTCCAGTCCTGCTCTGCGAACAGTGACTTAGCAGTTGCTGCCCTGGTGATAATGTGTCTGCCACTAACATACAGCCCTCGCCTTGTCCACTAGAAGAGGGATGAACCTTTCTAGGGTCAAGTTGCTCATGCCAGCCTCCCAAGCAGATCACCCCAGAGGCCTCTCAAGAGACCCAAAGTCCTTGGATCAACTTTTCCAGACTAAGTCCAAGCCAGTAGGTTCTCCATCTAGTGCATCCAACAGTACTCCAGCCATCAGGAGGTGGAATTGCAACCAACACCTCCACTGCTCCTTGATTTTCTGGGAGAGGGGAAGGGACTGGTCAAACAAAGAAATCTGGAACCCAGAAGTTAATCAAGTGCCTCTGTAGCAAGTGAAAATATATCTTGGTTCAAGGGACTGGCTCCAAGGTTGATATCCAGACCAGAACATCTGAGAAGTCCCATGCCCATGGCGCTGATGAGCATTATATACTCTGACCTGGCTGAAGCTTCCATAAGCTTTTCTCAGTGAGGAACTCGGCTCAGGAAAGCATAGAGCCAATCATCAGGTACACAAAATCCTGGGAGAGGATCAGGTTCTGCCAAGGACTGCAATATCTGGTCCTCGCCCAAGAAACTTAGAAAACCAGCCTGATGCCCAGGTATGGGCTGCATGGGACTCTGCATGTAGAAGGGCACCAGTCCTACCATTATTACCATAGAAAAGTACAGGGAGTCATATCTAGGTCAAAAGGCAAGAGTCAGCACCCAATGAGGAGCCCAGGACAGAGATACAAAGAAATTGCTAATGCTATGCCCCCTGGAGAAGCAATCCATGCCATACAGAGGTCCAAGAGGTGAAAGACACCCCCCCCTCACCTGACACTGCAATTAGAGGGGAAGACGACAACCAACCCTCTGCAGAAATCACAGGAGTCGCCAGAACAGCAGAGGGAGGACAGTCACACCACTTAAAAACAGAGTAATCTTTTATTTCATAAAACCTTCAAAAAGGTACAGACCCGACTTGGCCAAGTTTTGGCTGTCAGCCACTTAAGAGTCAATTACATATATACTCCAATGGCAGGTCAGGACACTGCAACAAATAAAAAACAGTAGCTGAAAGCTCAATAAGTGCTCAAAAAGGAACAAGAGCATAGAATATGCCATATTGGGTCAGACTAAGGGTCCATCAAGCCCAGTATTGCGTTTCCAATGGTGGCCTATCCAGATTACAAATATCTGTCGGGTTCCCAAAAGGTACACAGATACCATGCTGCTGTCCAATGGATTTCCTCTATCCTCTTAATGATTTATGGACTTTTCCTCCAGAAACTTATCCTAACCTCTTAAATCCAGCTATGCTAAACAGCTTTTACTACATCCACTGTAATGAATTCCAGAGTTTGATTACGCATCAAATGAAAAAATATTTTTTCTGGTTAATCTTAAATGTGCTACATTGTAACTTCATTGCATGTCCCCTGGCCTTTCTACTTTTTGAAGGGGGTAAACAACCAGTCTACATTTAACTGTTCTACTCCACTCTTTATAGACCTCTATCATATCTCCCCCAGCCATCTCTTTTCCAAGTTGAATAGCTCTAATCTTTTAAACCTCTCCTCAGAGGTATTCTTCCAATCCCTTTACCATTTTTGCTCTTCACTGTACCTTTTCTAATTCCACTATATCGTTTAAGATATGGTGACCAGAATTGCACAAAATATTCAAGATGCGGTTGCACCACGAAGCAATATAGAGACATTATAGTCTCCTTTATTTTATTCTCTATCCCTTTCTTTACAATTCCAAGCATTCTATTTGCTTTCTTGACTGCCACTGCACACTGAGCAGAGGGTTTCAACATATTATCCATGCCGTCGCCTAAATCCTTTTCCTGGGTGGTGGTTCCTAATGAGTAACCTTGCATTGTGTAACTGTAGTTCAGGTTGTTCTTCCCTAAGTGCCTATCTTTGCACTTGTCCACACTGAAAAGTCATCTTCCATTTGGATGCCCAGCCTCCCAATTTTTTATCAAGGTCCTCATGCGTTTTAAAAACTTTGAATACTTTAAGTATCATCCATAAATTTGATCACCATCCCCAGATCCACAACGGGAAGCAGGAGATTCTGGGGAGCTACCAGAATCGTCATCAGGAATGTATACCAGGGAAACATATATATATATATATATATATATATATCCTACGGCAAAACACTTAAGTGTCTCAGACTTTCTAGGCTGTCTGAACCAGCCCTCCAGCTACAGGAGGCAGGCAGCTTGTAAGAGGGGCCAACCCCTCTACACCCTTGCTTAAGGACCCCAAAAATCCATCAACCCCTGTGGTAGGGGTCTGGACAGAAAAAGTAGCCTGAGCTACAGGTCCACCTCCTGTCCCTTGGGTGGGCTTGCCAGATTTCATGGAGAAGCATTCATTACCAGCTCCTAAAGAGCAGTCCTGGAGGAGACTATAAAGGCTCTCTCTGACTATGACCCCTAAAGAGCTCACCATAGCTACAGGCATCTTGAGGCTCTAAGCCCAACCATTTAAGGCCCTATGGCCCCTTCAAGGCCAGTCTTCCAGGAGTCTCAGCAAGCAAGCTTCTCCTTCTGAAGAGGAAGAAACTCTTAAGGAAAGCTGCTCCTCCAGAGACCAGAGCTAGAATCCTCCGACTACCGGACACACTAGCCCTATAATGTGGCTAATATCTACTGGCTCCTTGGAAGCAGTGGTGCTATTAACCTAACTCAATCAGGAGCAGCCACCTAGGCGGTATGCTGAAAGTGCAGTTACTCACCTGTAACAGGTGTTCTCTGGGGACAGCAGGAATCAGTCCTCACGTATGGGTGACATCAGCACCGATGGAGCCCTCGCGGAAGCATCTCCCCCAACTTTCAAAGAAAGCCTTTGAGAGATGCTACCACACATGCGTGGTTCCCCTCCCCGCCCAAGGGTGACATCTTAGTCAGATGACATAGCTAGCCAACAAAAGAAGATGACTGTATATATAGATATAAACAGCAACTCCAAGGGGAGGAGGGAGGGGAGTGAGGACTGATTCCTGCTGTCCCGGAGAACACCTGTTACAGGTAATTACGCTTTCTCCGGGAACAAGCAGGAAGTCAGTCCTCACAAGGGGCTCCCTAGCTACAGGCTACCGAACGCCCGTATAAAATACACAGTCACCTTCAAGGGGCGTCACGAGCAGCAGCAATTGAGTCTGTGGATACAGACTGCAGTAGGCCCCATGTGTCCGATGTAAACCAAAGCTCCGATAGCCTGAACACAGAAGGATCAGAGGGTAGGAGTTGCCTAGACCCCAAAAACATTATGAAGCACAGCCTGGCTGAAGGTGCTGTCCCATTGGGATTCCCTTTGCAGGCAGTAGTGAGCTGTAAAAGTGTGGACTGAAGACCAGGTGGTGGCCCAGCCGATGTCCAACATAGGGACGGAGCGCAGGTTCGCCACAGAGACTGCCACAGCTCTGACACTGAGCCGTGACCCGGCCTTCCAATGTGAGAGCCTGGCCTTCTCATAGGAGAGGGCGATGCCGTTTGCCATCAGGTGGACAGTGTTCGCTTGGTCACCACTTCCCCCAGCCGACTGGGGTCATAGGAAACAAAACTGAGAAGCTTTGCAGTGGCCCTGTGAATGTTGAATTTAGAAGGATATGGCCCTTTTACAGTCCAAGATGTGAAGGAGTCTCTGCCCTGCTGGAGTGGGGCCTCGGGAAGAAGGTGGGAAGCACCACCTCCTGGCTGAGGTGGAAGGACACTACCTTCGGGAGGAATTTGGGATGTGTGTGTAGCACGACCCTATTCTTGTAGAACCTGGTGTATGGCGCTACTGCCACTAGGGTTTGGAACTCGCTGACCCTGTGAATGGAGGTGAGGGCCACCAGGAACACGACTTTCCATGAGAGGTACCCGAGGTGGCAGGTAGCTAGGGATTCAAAGGGCAGTCGGATGGGCTGTGAGCACCACATTGGAGGTCCCACTCTGTTGCCAGGGAGGGCGGACGGGGGGTTTTGACAGCAGGAGCCCCTGCAGAATGCAGGCTACCACGGGCTGGGCCATGAAGGGCTTGCCTTCAACAGAGTGGTGGTGTGTTGCTAAGGCATTAAGTTGCACTCTGTCAGAGTTAGACTTTAGCCTGGATTGTGAGAGAGATGGAGAAGGTACTGCAGTACCAACTGCACTGAGCAGAACGGGTTCACCCTTTGCTCTGCACACCACACTGAGAACCTGTGCCATTTGAAGGCATAAGCTCTCCTAACAGAAGCCTTACGGTAGGACAATAGGATCTCCTCCACTTCCTCAGAGGTTGAAGGAGAGCCCTCCTCCTGAGACAACAGCCTAGGAGCACTCCCCAGGGGGGTTGGTGCTTCCACCAATAACCAAATAAGTAGTGAAAACCATGGCTGTCTGAGCCACTGGGGAGCCACCAGAATCAGCAATGCTTTGTCGCACAGAACCTTGAAAAGGGTCTTGGCAATCAATGGCATGGATGGAAAAGCATACATGAGGCCTTCTGACCACTAGATGAAGAACGCATCTGCTGCTACACAGTCCGAATGTTGTAACTTATTTTGTATAGTTATTCTATGTATGTACTGTAACATTTTCCCTGTGTCATGTATTTCCTTTTATTACCGCTTTGATTTTAAGAAAGGTGGTATATGTTGCATTCACCTCTGTTTAACCTTGTATTGTTTTGTTTTGTTACCGCTTTGATTGAAGGAAAAAGCGGGATATAAATCTGTTTAAATAAATAAATAAATAAATAACTGAGCAGAAGCGGGGCAACTGGTAGTTGTCCGGGCTGGAAAAATGATCCACCTGTGGGATCCTCCAGGGTCTGAAGAATCGGGTATCCACTGGGATCCAGCTGCCATTCGTGAGGTTGGAGGACCCTGCTCAGTTTGCCTGCCAGGACATTGTCTTGGCCTGGTAAATACACTACCTGTACGAGCGTTCCCTGATGGAGTGCATAGGAGCAGTGTCATCGCCTCGTGACAAGGGATGTCAGATCCCATGCCCTCTTGCTTGTTCACATAGAGCATTGCCACTTGATTGGTTGTTTGGATCAGCACTGGCTGGTGGCTCAGACAGTGGTGAAAAGCTCGTAGAGCTAGATATATGGCCCAGAGCTCCAGGAAGTTGATTTTCTGGCTGCCCTTGGCTTGTGACCAGCTGCCCTGGGTGCAAAGCTCCTCGCAATGGGCTCCCCATTCCAGCAGGGAGGCACCAGTTGTTGAGGATCCTTAGACCCGCCAGGAGATGCTGCGGGTCCTGCCACTACATCAGGGAGTCTTCTAGCTGGTGGGTCACTACAATTCTGTCTTGTAGCTGACCGATGGCCTGTGTCCATTGGTCCTGAAGGCACCATTGGGCAGCCCTCATGTGCAAACGGGTGTCCGGGGTGACATGGACTGTGGAGGCTATATGGCTGAGTAGGCGCAGCAGGAGCCGGGCGGACACAGAGGGATGGTGTTGCACGTCTGCGGCTAATGCTCTGAGGCGGTCAGCCCGATCCAGGTGAAGGAAGGCATTTGCCTGGACCATGTCCGGCTTTGCTCCTATAAACTCTAGACCCTGTGTCGGGAGGAGGTGGGACTTGGGATGGTTCATTACGAACCCCAGATATTGTAGGATGTGGATAGTGTGAACCACAGCTTGCTGCACATTGGTGGCTGTGCTTCCTTTTATGAGCCAATCGTCCAGGTAGGGGGAAAAACAAACAAACAAATACCCCTTGGAGACTGATGTAGGTGGCCATCACTGCCAGGCATTTGGCGAAGACCCTTGGGGCAGATGCCAAGCTGAAGGGTAGAACCCTGTATTGGTAGTGGCCTCCTCCCACCATGAAGCACAGGTATTGCCTGTGGCTGGGGTGAATGAGGATGTGGGTATAAGCATCCTTCATATCCAAGGAGCATAGCCAATCTCCATGCTAGAGGTAAGGCAGCAATGTTCCAAGGGAGAGCATCTTGAATGTCTCCCTCACCAGGAACTTGTTCAGGTTTCGCAGGTCCAGGATGGGCCTTAGGCCCTCTGTTTTCTCTGGGATGAGGAAAAAGCTGGAGCAGAATCCTTTGCCCCTAAGATGTTGGGGTACTGGTTCCACCAACTTGTCATTGAGAAGGCCTACGAGCTCTTGTAGCAGAAGATCCCAATGAAAGGGAGACCTGTGGGGCTCTCCCAGAAAGCAAGCGGGGGGGGTGTACATGCCAGATGGAGAAGGTAGCCCTCCCTGACCACTTGGCGTGCCCAGGAATTGGTGGTGATGGTTGTCCACCTGTGGGCATAGTGAATCAGACATCCCCCTGTGGGCTGCTGACCTCTTTGGGGGAAGAGAGGCTATGCCCAAGGAGTCAAAAACTTCCCCCAAGCTGGGCTGAAGTCAACGCCTGGGGCTTGGGAGCCTTCTGCTTATGTGAGCCATGTCCGTGTCCTTTAGCCTGCTGACCCTGCTGGGGAAGCTTGGGAATATGAGTAGCTTTCGTAAGCAGACCCTTTCCTCAGGTAAAAGAGCTTTTTTCCCTGAGCCCTTCCACTGGGGAAGGGTAGCAGTCTTCTTGGTGTGCACGGATCAGGAGAAAGACCTTGGTGTGATTATTTCTGAAGAGCTCAAGGTGGCAAAACAGTGGGACAAGGCGGTGGAAAAAGCCAGGAGGATGTTGGGCTGCATACAAAGAGGAATCACCAGCAGAAAGGAAGCGGTACTTATGCCACTGTACAAGTCACTGATGAGGCCTCACTTGGAATACTGTGTTCAGTTTTGGAGACCGTATCTTACAAAGGATGTAAAAAAAGACTAGAAACTGTTCAGAGGAAGGCGACCAAAATGATTTGATTTGGAGCCTGCGTCAGAAGAGACTTGAAGACCTAAACATGTACACTTTGGAGGAGAGGAGGGACAGGGGAGATATGATTCAGACCTTTAAATACTTAAAGGGAAATAATGAACAAACAAACCTCTTCCAAAGATGGGGAAGCTGTAAAACTAGAGGGCATAACAGAAAGCTGCAAGGTACTAAATTGAAAGGCAATGTCAGGAAATACTTTTTCACAGAAAGGGTGGTGGATGCTTGAAATGCCCTCCCGATGGAAGTGGTGGGGGCAAACACTGACGGAATTCAAAATGGCATGGGACAGACACAGTGGATCCCTTTACAGCAACAGGATAAAATCAAAGTAAACTGAACCATTTAATTTCTCAACAAATAGGGGTGTCCTGCATGGAATGGTTGGTTCACCCCTAAACAGGGACGTGGGGAGCGGCGGCCTGCACGGAGCGGCAGGTACACCTACGCTTGCCATCGTGCTGGGCAGACTAGATGGACCATGCTGGTCTTTATCTGCCGTCATTTACTATGTTACTATGACGTCACCCATATGTGAAGACTGACTTTCTGCTCGTTCCCCCCAAGAAAGCTTATTAGAAACTGGCACAAGACCACATTTAATGACCAACTGTCCAACCAAGTCAAGTGAAACAGCTTGAGAGACACTGATTAGATGCCTATGGCTGGTGCCCCAAGGCTACCAGCAGAGGATGGAACTCTCAGCCAAAGGCTAGCCTCTAGGTGTGCACCCATCACTGCTCACAAGTCCTTTCAAAGGACCTCGATCATCCAACAAGAGAGAGTATTCACACTCTGTACTTCCTTCCCCCAGAATGGTCATGTGAAAACCAGCCCCCCACCCCAGGGGCTCCAAAATGCTGATCCTATTCACTTTTGAGCAGGGGGAACAGCCAAGACTGAACCACAGGATCCACGGGCCCAGTTTAGGGGTTCTCTCTAACATCCCATGCCCTGCTAACATAGGGCTACAGAGAAAAAAAATAAAGGCAGCAGGACACTCGATCCCTCATTATATAGGGGAACTATCTGCTAACACCAACTGAAAGTTGGCTCTGCACACCAATGAGCTATCATACGGTCCTGAAAGGTCATCAATATCATCCAGAGACACACAGCAGATCACAAGGATCAGAGCTGGCCCCTGGAGAAGCCATTACACCACCATCCTCAACTTACCTTGTGGATGGATAGAGATTCTGCCTGGATTCTTCAGCCAACTCCCATAGGGGAAGAGATTCAAGGCCCAGAAAGAAGGCAGCCCAAGCCCCATTAAGAGATCCATCCTGTGGCTAGTCTGCATGAGTACAGTTGTGAGCTATTTCAGGAACTCGGCGCAAGCTGGCTAAGCATTAGATCCCCCTGGCACCACCAGGCATGTGGCTATGGCCACACTGCCACACTCCAATTCTGCTGGGTGAAATCCACCACCCAAAGTGGCCCAGCGCTCAACAGTATGACTAGAAAAATTAATGAAGCTTCAGGCCCTTATTTCCCATGCTATGGCCTTTTACACACACCGCTTTACAAATATTGCCCCTATTACACATTTATACATTTAATATTTCACTTACCTGTGAGCTTAGGGGATATGCCTGGGCCCCCAACCCCGACCAAATGGAGCTGCCAAGCCAGCCAACCAACCAAATACAGTCCAAGGGCCATTTTGGACATGGCAGCACAAACCAGCCAACAAGTAGGGCCCCTAGGAGCCACCAGGCACATGGCTAGTGCCGCTCTGCCCTTGCTAGGTCCAAGCTGTCAACTGAAGTGCACAGTGGAGCTCACCAGCGGATAAGATATATTAAAAAAAAAAAAGAAAGGGGGGGGGGAGCGCCAGGGCCACAAGCATGGCAGCGGGAGAGGGTCTCAGGATCTGGACAAAAGGTGACCTGGGCACCACAGCCCTAATGGGGGCAAAAACAGCAGCTACAGTAAAATACTGTTAAGTGTGGCATAGCCGAGAACTTGTGGCAATAAAAAGATAGCAAGCAAAATAAATAAAACACACCAACACAGAGCCTCAGTGAAATAGGAGTCCTGGAAAGGGATTCCCAAGGCCAACCAGGAAAACCAGATTAGGGAAGCCCCAGCTGCCCACAAAGCCTGTTGAAAACCAACTGCTAATTAAGGTTTTTAGTTTTATTTAGTTTTATTTTTTTATTTTCTTATTTTTTAAAATTTGAAGCTGCTTGATTCAAAGCAAGAGAGAACCAATTGCCTACCATTAAAATGAATGGGAAAACTTCCCAATTGAAGTCAATTGATAAAAAATATTAAAACAAGGAAAGACACAAAAAAGCCAGTGAAAACAGATAAGGACAGCAACAGATGGGGGGGGGCACCTGAGCCGAACCTACCAACCCTCTTAAGGGCCCCACAGGGCTCTCCTGCTCCTTCTTCCAGCCCACCAAAGCTGGTAACCCATAGGAAACAGCACGGACACAGGATGGCTGTCTGTTCCAGGAGATGTGTGTACCTGGGCTCCGCACAGTTGGTCCCTTCACCACTCAATCCAAGGGCTCTACACTATAATGTGGGTGAGGAGAGTCGGGCCTATCTTTCACTGCTGAACCAATCCATGCATTTTGTCACCTTTTGGAGGCAAACAATACTGGCTTCTCAGTGTTGTACATCATTGAAAGTTGTTCAAGTCTTCCTCCATCTGCCATCAAGGGAGCATAATCCACTCGTCTAGACTAGTCTAGCTGGATGATAAGGAAATCTGGCTTCTACATAACAGAATATTGTTAATGCTTCTATGTGTGTTTTAGATTTTTCCCTATGTAACTTGTTCCTTTTATAAAAAAAATAAATAAAAATTCATTACAAAAAAAACAAATCAATCTGAATTGTGCCATGGTGTCTAATTATAGTTCTCTCTCAAGTCTCATTTGTTCGAGTACACTTGTTTATAACCTGTAGCAATGCAATTCAGTCAACAGCTGGAGTACCATAATTTTCACCCCTGCTCATCCAGCTTCCCATAAAGATCATGGTATGAAAATCTCACTGCTAGCATTAACAGATAACCTTAGAAGAATTCTAGATGCTGGAAAGAATTCTGTAGCAATTCTTACTTGACCTCTCTTCTGCCTTTGACATTATTAAATTACATTCTGCTTAACCATATGTCTGATTTTGTTGTCTACAGCAGGCCTTGACAAATTGTTTGTATTTAGGAGTCAGGTCAAAATCATAGGAGCTAATGGCTGTGACCCCCCCTCATGCCCACTCCCCCTATTGTCTCCATTCTCAGCTAACCTTCTTCCAGTTTTCAAACTCATACATGTATAGGGAGGGTGGAAGAGTTCGAAGAGAGATAAAACACTTATGGCAAAAGAAGCTGTATGAGGCATCTTTACACAGAAATATATTTATTTATTTATTTACATTCTCTTATATACCGCGCTATTCTGCATCAGTGCGGTTTACATTGAACAAACTGAAATTACATTGAACAGGGCATTATAACTTGGAGATAACCCTCCATAGCCCATGTTCCCTGTAAAATAGTTAAGTGGCTTGCCCAAGACCATATAGATCACAAATATATAGATAGATACAAATATATAGATATTATATAGATCACAAATATCTGTGAATGTGTGTGGTGCAAGATTGGCTTGCCTATCTATGCATGGGATGTGGCAGTGGGTACCTTTGTGTGGGTTGGAGTGCGGCGGGGGGGGCAGTGCATGTGCAGTGTGGGGGAAAGGTGCTTATGTGTGTTGTGGAGGGAAGGAGGGAGGGGGAAGGTGAAATTAGGCCTTACCTGCTAATTGGTTTTCCTTGAATACTTCCAGTCCAGTCCTGACCTCTGGGTTGTCAACCCCCCACCAGCAGCTTGGAGACTGAGCTTGTCATCTTTTGATGACATCAGTGTACTTAGGCAGCTGGCATCGCCTATCAGCCCCAGTAACGTATTGACAAAAGCAGACTCACAGGAGCAACAAGTTAGTTAACATTTGAACAAAAGATATACGATTAGAAAAAATCAGGACCAGCTCCCAACCTTATTAGGGACCCTCCACCACAAGGAAGAAGCAGCTTAACCATCAATCCTCCAAGAGCACGCCAAGCACAAGCTCTGCCATCACTACTGCCTCTGCAAATATGGTCCGAGGCTAGCTCGCAGAATCTGCGTAAACATTAAAAAAAAAAAAAAAAAAAAAGTGTAAAAGTTTCTCTTTGTACAAAAGAATTGCGGCTCTCCCACAAGGGTTCAAAAGCCCTTAACGCTGTTGCCTCCATCGAGAAATCCCTCAGACCTTCTTCAGGCCCAGGGTCACTAATGCTGTTTAAGTTTCTGAATCAGAGAGTTCTGGGACTGGCCTGGAGGTACTCAAGGAAAGCCAATTAGCAGGTAAGTCCTAATTTCACCTTATCGTCCCTCCAGTCCAGTCCTGACCTCAGATATACCATAGCAGTACTAACCATGGGAAGGATCTGCAAGCCCAGCCTGAGTCACTACTGCACCGAATCTCATGCCGCCTGCACATCCAGACAATAATGCTTCACAAAAAGATACGGAGCAATGACCACGTGGCTGCCCTACAAATGCCTCCTAGCAGAAGCAAACTACCCAGTCCAAAATACGTGGACAACACAGGAAGGAATCTTATTAAAAATAGATGTAAGTTGCACTTCTAACAGCCCAAAGAGCCAGACACAGGCCGTATTTCGATTTTACTTCATCAGGGGATTTAAGCATGCTGCATCCCATGAATACACAAACATCATTAAAAACATCACAAGCGGGGGGCGGAGTCTGCCGCGGGAGAAGATGGCCGCATAGAGGGTTAGCTCCCTCCCAACACTACAGAATCCTTAACGGAATAAAGAGTACGGGTGCCTTTGCAGCTAGAGCTGAGGGGTTAAAGAGTCGGAGATTATGGCAGCCTTAAAACCGGCCAGGTTAGACTTCCAGCAGACGGCTGGGCAATCCAGCAAACGGGCAAAGCAAGAGCCCCCGTCTCCGCAGAAAATGGCGCCCGATAAAGTTGCAGCGGATGGGGTAAGAGAAATCCTGCAGGAGCTCCGGGAAGTGAAAGCGCTAGTAGCAACTAACTCCGGCACCCTGACACTAGTGCAGGAAGATCTGAGGGAAGTAAAAAACCATCTCAATGATATGACCAGACGTTTGACGGAGGTGGAAGCGAAGGTGGACAAACACACTGCAGAAATTGCACAGGTCGGCCCGTTGGAAAAGAGGGTCACAGCCTTAGAAACACTGCTGGAGGACCACGCAAACAGGGCCAGGAGAAGTAACATGCGAATCCTGGGAATACCTGAAGGCCGGGAAGGCTCCGACCCCATAAGCTACCTCGAACGGCTTATACCGGAACTACTGGGACTAACCCTAGAGCGGCCTCTAGAATTGGAGCAGGCCCACCGCGTGCCGTCGCGCCCCTCAGCTCAGACCCCGCGCCCGCTGGTGGTTAAGGCGCTTCGCTACCAACACATTATACAAATACTGCAAACGGCGAAACAGCGAAAGGAGGTACAATTGGATGGTCACAAAATCACCTTCTTCCCAGACCTCTGTAAACAGACGGCCCAGCGACGCAAGGATCTCCTGGCATGCCGGCCTCTGCTGCAGCAGTCACAAGCGCGATTTGGTCTTTTTTACCCTGCAATCATGCGGGTAACACTGGACAATCATACCCAAACCTTCACGGAAGGCCAAGCCCTCCGCGCTTTCCTTCGAGAGCGGGCCCGGATGGAAGTTGGCTCCTAAACTGGATAGGTCTGCCGGCGCCTACAGTTTCTTCATTGCGCCACTCCGGGGACATCGCGACCCACAAGGAGAGCAATGCTGATCACTTCAGCCTCATACAGCTGTTAAGGATAACTTTGAACTTTAAATATGCATGTCTCAGCCTCACTTTGCCTGCTTGTTTGACCATTGCACAGGGCTCCCATGCTTATTCCGCTTAGAATTTTCCTATCTGCTTTAGTAATATGCATGCAAGTACTTAAGATTGCCAGTCTCCAATGTTGGGAGGGGGTAAGTAGGGCCTGGTTGGCGGTGGGGCTCCACCATGCAATTTCACAGTGGTTTATGGCGGGTTGCAGCCAGGTTATGTTTTTAGTTGATGTTGATGTTATATTGATGCTTTCCATGTTTATAGGGTGGTTGACCGTGAATGTCCCCCTCCAGTCTCACGACAGGACTGAATATGGCTAATAGCCGGGTGCGAATACTGTCCCTGAACGTCAAAGGTATTTCCAATCCTATAAAACGGAAGAAAATCCTGACTTACTGCAGACAACAGCAGGCAGATATTATATATTTACAGGAAACCCACTTATCCCTCACAGAATCCCACAAGGTGACGGATAAGCACTATAAGAATGTACTTTCTACACCAGCCCTGAAGAGGAAGGGCGGGGTCATGATACTTGCCCGGAGGACCCTCCAGATAGAAGTCAAGGAGACCAAAATTGACCCTGCAGGCCGTTGGGCCATGATGACAGCCACGCTCAGCGGAGACCCTTACACCTTCATGACACTATATGGCCCTACCACCGACGACTCGCAATTCTTTACTCATGTGACACAGGAGCTCCTGGGCGCCGGATCTTCCAGAATTATTCTGGGGGGAGACTTTAATCTCATTCCGGATCCGCTTCTGGACAGGACTCCCTACAAACCACAACATAAGCCACGCTCTTCCACGGCACTGCAGAATCTGAATGAACTGCTGGGACTACTCGATCCTTGGAGGCTACTTTCCCCCAGCGCAAGGGAATACTCCTTTTACTCACTGCCGCACAACTCCCAAACGCGTATCGACTATCATCTAACCTCAAAGACGCTAATATCACGGATCCTGGGCATAAAACTGCTCCCCATAACAGTCTCGGATCACGCTGCGGTCCTCCTGGATCTTAACGTAGGCCCAGGGAAGAATCCCTCGAAACGATTTATTTTTGAGAAGCAGTGGTTGGCAGACGAAGAATTCCGTACTACAATGAAGGCGGCCACTACTGAATACTTTGAAGTAAACCATTATGGGGAAACCTCCACATGGGCCTGGTGGGAGGCCTACAAAGCTACTATGCGAGGACACATGGATGCTTATAGAATCCGTAAGCGACGTTCAGAAGTGCAGAGAAGGACGGCACTAGAAGTTGAAATCCGAGCCGGCGAGCGACTCTTGGCCCGATGGGCAGACCCGACAGTCCTGGTCCGGTTGCAGAAGCTTCGGTATCAGTACAATGGGTTGCTGCAAACAGAAGTCAGTGATTCCATCAAAGTCCAGCAAGGGAGATGTTACCATGATAGTAACCGGGCGAGTCCATTGCTAGCGAATATGTTGAAGGCGAAACGAGTGGTGACCAAGATAGCGGGACTAAAAGATCCGAGCGGAGAATTACATACCTCAGATGATGAGATTCTAGCACTATGCGAAGACTTCTACACCAAGTTATACCAATCTGAGGTCTCCTGTGATGAATCGGCTTTTTCAACCTTCATCGCCGCAATAGATGGTCCCCGGCTAACGGAGGCGCAGCAGCAGTCTCTTGCAGCCGACATCACTAGCAAGGAACTCCATAGGGCACTCAGTCAGCTAGCCAAAGGTAAAGCCAGCGGACCGGATGGTCTCCCTGTAGAATTCTATGAAGCCTTCAGAGATCAGCTGACACCAGAGCTGCTACTCTACTACATGGGGGTGAAGGAAGAATGCCCTGCGGTAGGAGCGCTGGCGGCAGCTACGATAGTAATACACCCAAAACCTGGGAGGGATCCGCAGAAAGTAGAGAATTATAGACCTATTTCTCTATTGAACTCAGATTATAAAATATACGCCAAGATCTTAGCAAACCGATTATCTAAGGTAATGGAGTCCCTTATTCATCCGGACCAATGTGGTTTTATGACCGGAAGATCCACGGCCGATAACGGGCGCATGCTGGCCCACGTTCTCCGGAAGGCACAGTACGCGGACCAGCCTCTAGTAGGCCTTGCATTGGACGCAGAAAAAGCATTCGACAGGGTCGAATTCTCCTACCTATTCTGCACCATGCGCTGGATGGGGATCCCTGACAATTTCCTGAAGAACATCCAATTTCTATATACCAACCCGGTGGCTCGGGTGGCAGCGAATAGCGGCACCTCCCGGGAATTCCTTCTCACCAGAGGTACCAGGCAGGGCTGCCCTCTATCGCCTCTGCTATTCAATATAGCATTGGAGCCCTTGATCCTTCGAATTCGGCAGGCGTCTAATGTTGCAGGAATGCCGCTGGAAGGCTACCACTGCAAACTGTCAGCCTACGCAGACGACCTTCTCCTATTTTTGGAAGTAAGTTCAGTGGCGGCCACCTTGGAGATAATTGGAGAATATGCTCTCATTTCGGGATACAAGTTAAATATGGACAAGACCACTATCATACCTCTCACATCGGTTGTCCCCGAAGACGAGCTACGGAAGTATTCCTTTCAAGTTGAAAGGTCGTCCTTCAAGTACCTGGGAGTCGCGTATGGCACCACTCTGACGGACACCATTACGCTTAATGAGAATAGATGCGCCCAGATCCTGCAAGACTGTGTTGCTAAATGGACACCATTGAACTTGACGTGGTGGGGTCGATTAGAAACTATTAAAATGGTTATAGTGCCCAGGATCACGTACATACTGGGTATGCTTCCGATACTCTTCGATAAGCACTTCTACCGGGCTTTGGAAAGAAAGTTACTGGCTTTCCTGTGGGCGAAGAAGACTCCGCGTATTGCAGCCTGGAAACTAAAGCTACCTAAGAAGCAAGGGGGGGTTAGTTTTCCGGACTTCTACTGGTACCATATCGCTGCCATAGCCAAACAAGGCTTATGGTGGGCGGAGGAGCTAGACACTCCAGGGGTCCCCAGCTGGCTCTCGGTAGAAGCTGCGGTGAGCGATCCTCTTCCACTGTGTCACCGAATTGGAGCCGTGTCTGTGCATCCGTGTTCGTATACGCAGGATAAGATCCATCAAGCGACTCAACTAGCTTTAAGTCTGGTGCTACCGTTGCTGGGAGAAGACCTAGCCTTTACGGACGCCACCCCCCTGTGGCTTAACCATCGCTTCAAAATAGGTGGGACATGTATCACCTGGCCAACTTGGATACGCTGCGGTATTCTCACTCTGGGGCATCTTCTCAGAGGACAGAGCTACAAAACCTTTGCGGAACTACAAGATGAATTTCAACTCCCCTACAAATGCTTCTTTCAATGGGGTCAACTCCGGCACTGCTTGCATAAGGCAGGAGTCACCCCCCTTCAGGTGGTCAATGGGCGCCCGTCCTACCTGCGGATCCAGGAATTTCGGACAGGGACTGGGCAAATATCACAGCTGGTGGACCTCCTTCGATCGGCAGACGGACGAAGCCCTAGTGGGGCACAATTGGTATGGGAAACTGAAGTTGGACCTTTCGCGGCCCCAGAAATGTGGGCTTCCTTCTGGGGATCCCAGATCCGGATATCTAGATCAGCCTCCCTCACACAGATGCTATTCTTCTTAGCGCATCGCGCATATCTGACCCCAGTGAAGACAGCCAAGTGGCAAGAACCGAAAGATGACCGCTGCTGGTCCTGTGGACACGAAACAGGGACCCTCTCACACATGTTGTACTATTGTCCGCTCTTACTCCCGTACTGGCGAGGAGTTTGGCGGCGAATACAGCGACTGGTTGGGATAGACGCGCCGTTGTCATATCGGGTGATTATTTACAAATCCCTGGCGGGGATACCTGGTCTCCAGAAGCAGCATCATGCCCTGTTGGACCTTCTACTGAGTTTAGCGATGAAGGCCATCCTGAGCCACTGGAAGTCCTTCGGAGCCTTAAGTGTGGAATACTGGTGGAATTTGGTGTGCTACCATCGAGCCTGTGAGATAGCATATGTACAACAAAATCCCGCTTTTCAAAGATTGATGTTCAAATGGGACAGTTCAGTCACGAATTAGTCAATGTTGAAATACTTGGCCGGTGCTGGCCGGTGGGACATAAGTGGTCAATCCCCCCCCCTGTTATAGTTTCACTTCCGTTGTTATTCGCTGTCTCGATCCTGCATGTAGAAGTGAACCTGTCTGGACCTGTCAATTAACTTTGTTTTAATCCTTGTTCACACGGTTTGTTTGATGTATTATATGTTCACGAAATGATAAATAAAGCTTTCAAAAAAAAAAAAAAAAAACACATCACAAGCTTAATCAATATGTCAGTTATAAAACAAATAAATAGTACATAAAATATTTTCAAACTCCAGGTTATATCCTCACATATCATATATACATATAAAGTGTATTAAACAATATAAATATGCAAATGATAAAAACCCAATAAATAAATAAAACTATCGATACATGAATAGGTATGTAAACAAATCTAATGTATGACTGGGAGGAGTGGCCTAGTGGTTAGGACAAGGTACTTCAGGCCGGGGGTTCAAGTCCCACCTGGGGACAGCAATCTCAGGCTGGAGGGACTGGGATTTCTAGTCCTATAGGCACTCCTTGTGGTCTTGGGCAAGCCACTTAACCCTCCATTGCCCATGTTCCCTGTAAGTATTAGCGTATGTGTGTCATATCCCCTCGTGTTAAATGTATCTCCCAATTGACCGCTTTGACCCAGTGAAAAGCGGGATATAAATACAGCTAAATAAATATACCTTTGTTAGTAGGAAAATTCAATTCAATTACTATGTATACTAAAAAGAGAAAAAGGAGACTACATAATTACATTCTCACGTAAAACGTGATTTTAAAATAAGAGCAGGAGTGAGTACAATCAATAAACCATCTCTTATTTGGATGTGTCTTGTTGCTGTTCTTATCCCCAATAAAGGAGCCGGAGTAAATGTGAGCATTTAAATTCTAAACACGTACTATCAATGTACTTCGATCCTTAACTATTGCACACGGCATTAAAAGCTATTCGCTTCCTTTATCGCTTCACAAGAGGACCATTATGAAATCTATTTTAATGTACATTTTTTTCCATATAATGTAGGATCGCTCTGTGACACCTTTTGTCTGCAATAACTGGTTCTTGTACTATTTTTCTTTTTAATTGCTAAAAATACGAGTATGCATCACTTGTTTGGATACACTGTTTCTCGTTTGTTACTCCACTGTATAAATATCTGCTCCCACTTCTAAACTAACCCCTTTATTCCTTTTGCATAGTCTTCTTACGCAGAACAGGTGATTTCCAAAACCGACAACAAAAACAAAACCAATACTAGTGTGCAATAGTTAAGGATCGAAGTACATTGATAGTACGTGTTTGGAATTTAAATGCTCACATTTACTCCGGCTCCTTTATTGGGGATAAGAACAGCAACAAGATACATCCAAATAAGAGATGGTTTATTGACTGTACTCACTCCTGCTCTTATTTTAAAATCACGTTTTACGTGAGAATGTAATTATGTAGTCTCCTTTTTCTCTTTTTAGTATACATAGTAATTGAATTGAATTTTCCTACTAACAAAGGTATATTTATTTATTTAGCTGTATTTATATCCTGCTTTTCACCGGGTCAAAGCGGTCAATTGGGAGATACATTTAACACGAGGGGATATGACACACATATGCTAATACTTACAGGGAACATGGTCAATGGAAGGTTAAGTGTCTTGCCCAAGACCACAAGGAGTGCCTATAGGACTAGAAATCCCAGTCCCTCCAGCCTGAGATTGCTGTCCCCAGGTGGGACTTGAACCCCCGGACCTCCGGCCTGAAGTACCTTGTCCTAACCACTAGGCCACTCCTCCCAGTCATACATTAGATTTATGTTTACACACCTATTCATGTATCGATAGTTTTATTTATTGGGTTTTTATCATTTGCATATTTATATTGTTTAATACACTTTATATGTATATATGATATGTGAGGATATAACCTGGAGTTTGAAAATATTTTATGTACTATTTATTTGTTTTATAACTGACATATTGATTAAGTTTGTGATGTTTTTAATGATATTTGTGTTTTATGATATTTATGTTTGTGTATTCATGGATGCAGCATGCCTAAATCCCCTGATGAAGTAAAATCGAAACACGGCCAGTGTCGGGCTCTTTGGGCTGTTAAAAGTGCAACTTACATCTAATTTTTAATAAAAGATTCCTTCCTGTTTTATCCACGTATTTTGGTCTGGGTGCTTTTTGTTGACGTGGTGTAGTGCTCTTTTGTGAGAAGCAAACTACCCTCCATCCACGATGTGGCCTGAGCTTGGAGTAGAATGGGCTCGGTGCTCTGCAGACACCATCCTTCGCCATAACAGATTAGTCGAAGCAATAGCCTCTTTAATCCAGAGATAGAGGCCTTCGAAGCTTCTCCCCGCTAAGCAGTCCTCCAAATACGACAAACAAGCAATCCGACTTCCAAAAACACAGCTGCCCTCTTCAAACATCGTAACGCCCGACACATATCTAGAAGATGTAGCTGTAGATTCAAAACCTCTGCAGTTGCCCCAGAGAGCACTGACAGGGTGACTGGCTAGTTTAAATGGAAAACCCAGAGTACCTTAGGTAAAAACAAAGGAATCGGACGCAGCATCTCCTTCTCCTTTGAGATGGAGAGAAAAGGTTCCCGACACGACAACGCTTTGAGCCCAGAGATTCTTTTGGAGGAGCAGATCACAACCAGAAAACAGTTTTAAGCATCAGATCCTTCAGAGTGCAGGGCCCCGGAGGCTCAAAAGGTGCTTCCGCCATCACCGATAACACTAAATTGAGGTCTCAAGGAGGAACCACCGACCGCAGTGACGGATGGACCTGCTTTACTGCCCTGAGAAAAACAGAAGACGTCTGGGCGAGTCCCTAAGTCACCACTTGGATCCTGCTGTGCTAACAGGTTATTACTGCCACCTGTACCAGCAAGGAATTACAGGGCAGACCCTTCTCAAGCCCGGACTGCAGGAAGGCCAGCACTTCATGCATTGACACCAACAGGGGCCAGCACAGAAGAAGCTCTGCACACCAGGCCTCAAAAATTCACCACACTCATACGTATGCGACAATGAGGTGGACCACTTACGAGCCTTCAACATCAAAATCACAGGAGCTGAATAGTTACATTTCCTCAACCTAGCCCTTTCAAGAGCCATGTTGTAAGCAAGAATCATTCCACTTGCGTCATTAAGATAGGCCCTGGGACAACTTTTTGGCTTTGAGAAGCAGCTGCCACAGTCGATCCACTATCAGACACACAAGATATGCGTAACACGGCTACCTCGGCCAATCGGGGCAAATCAGAATGACAGACCCCAGTGCATTTTGATTCGCTGGTACCACACATCTGATGAGCATCCATGGGGGGGGGGGGGGAGACAAAGCAGCCCTTCCATGGACCAATGCTGCACTAGGGCATCTAGGCCTTCCAACATTCTCTCCCTTCTCCTGCTGAAGAAAACTGGTCACCTTGGCTGATGCAAAGGTCTCCATCAGATCCATGATCAGTGTGCCCCACGGTCAAACTATCTGTGCAAATACGGCACTGCTGAGTGACAATTCCCCAGGGTCGAGGTGAAAATGACCGAGGTAGTCTGCTATTAAGTTCTGTTCCCGTGACATGTGCCGCCAAGAGTGTCTGCAGATAGCTTTCTGCCCATTCCAACAGTGCACTGGCCTCGCTTTCCAGGCGCATTCTGCCCATCCCCCTTGCCAATTGATGTAGACCACTGTGGTAGTGCTGTCGAAGACGACCCAAACTGCCTTCCCCTGTAGAAAAGAGGTGAAATTCCAGCACAGCCCACATCTCCAGCTGGTTTATGGGTCAGTCACTCTCCTCTGGGATCCACCATCCCTGTGCAATGCGGCCCTCACACAATGAGTCCCCCAGCCGGAAAGACAGATGTCTATCAGTGGGATCCAAAACATTTGCATTTTTTAGATCAGTGCTGTCTCTATCTGCTCGCAGGCTCGGCACAAGTTTTGGAGCTCCCTGAGGAAGCCGCGAGGTGAAACATCTGATGTCGGGGCTCCTATTCTATCATTTGATCTCTGCCATCTGATAGCTGAGCTGTTTCATTACATCGTCTTGACCTGATCAGCAGATAAGTTTTGTTATAGCATCGCTACGCTGAGCGCTTCTGCTTGTGCTAGGTTGCACCAGTCTGGAAATGTTTGTTTAGTAGAGGTTTTTTTCTTGACCATTGATGTAAGCCGAGTCTTTTCATTACTGTGGCATTATTGTCCTGTGATTGACTCGTGTCCTCCCGTTTATCGGCTGGGGCTGCTGAGGTCTTTTTTCCTCTACTTTACACATTTTTTCCCCAGACTGGTTTGTTTTCCTATTATTGTATCTCACGTTTTTTGTTTTAAGTTTTTTTGTGCCTATTTTGGGTTTTTGTTTTGTTTATTTTGGCTGACACTGGCTCCTTGAGGATATATTTTTGTTTTATTAGTGGGATCCAGCACAGTAACTCCAGGGGCATCCCAGCTGATAATTTCTCAGGACACAGCCACCACTTGAGAGCTTTCCTGGTTGCCCACAGACAGGGCAATGGTTGAATCAGAGGAGGTTGTGTAGGTGACCATCCACACAGCAGCAGCTGCATGTGGGCATGAGCCCAAGGGACTTGCTCAACTGTTGCTGCCATGATCCCTAAATCCTTAAGAATGCCAAGCAGTTGGCATCTGCATTCAGAGGAACTGCCGCACCTGCTGCCGCAGTGATGGTGCCCTCTGCAATGGCAGAAACACCCTGACGCTGCATGTGTTGAACCGGACTCCTAGGTACACCACGTCCTGTGATGGAACCAGCCAACTCTTGGCAAAGTTGATGACCCAGTCGAGACTGCAGAAACTAGACACCCCTCGCTGTGGTTCACTTGCTCTCCTCCCTGGATTTTGCCTGAATGAGCCAATCGTTGAGGTAAGGATAAACTAGGATCCTCTCCTAGGGCAACACTGCTGCCACCACAACCATCGCCTTGGTGAATGTATGTGGGGCTGTCACCAGATGGAAGGGTAACGCTCAAAATTGGTAGTGTACTATGGACACCAAAGTGGAGAAACTGATGATGCTCTGGATAGTGTGATGTAGAGACCCCTACGGAGCCCATGGAAATAGAGAGAAAGGAAGATTCCACCTTTAAAACCGACAGGCAGCTAGAACACATGGCTCACTGTTTACAAAGAAAAGGTAAACAGAGAGACAGGAGCTGAGCTGGCACGCCCAAGCTCTGACGTAGCAGCAAGCCTGGAGCTTGATCAATCACACCTGTTCAGGTTGAGAGCAGAGCCAAGCCCAGGGGAACAGAATTATAAAACCTCGTCATTAGCTCCCAGAAAAGGGAGAGGAGAAGCAGGAGAGAAAGGAAGCTGGAGAGGAGGCTGGAGTGGTAATTGCAGTTCAGACAGCAGTTGGAGCCATGGCAGCAGAGAAAGTTGGAGTTGTGGCAGAGAAGGAAAAGAAGCAACACAAGGAAGGAAAGGAGGAGAAAGAGTCATCCTGGACAGCAAAGACAGGAGAGAGGAGAGACCTCCTATAAGACAGGCTTGGAGAGGCTCAGAAACTCCTGAGAGTTGGATACCGGGTAAAGAAACTACCTACAGGTCTGGGAGAAAAGCCAGCAGACTTGGAGAAGGGAAGGCACACCCTGTGACCAGGAACTGGCTGTAACGGAGAGAGCAGGGAGCCCTGCAGTCAGAAGGAAGCCTTCAGAGTTTGCACAGGTGGGAGCCTAGCACAAAAGTATTTCCTCATAGCTGCCAAGAATTAGAGGAGAGCCAAAGAAGAAACTCCAGAGCAACAGGTATTTTAAACCCTTGCTGTTTTGAGTTGTGGAAAGGGAAAACACCTGAGTTTACAGAGGGAAGTTATCTTAAATCCCATAGTAACAGTTTGCAGGCAAATGCCGTTAGTCTTGAGACAGAAGATATGCAAATAGACTCTAATGTTGATGAAGTAGCAGATATGCAAATGGATTGTACGCTTTGTTTGGCTGACAACATTGAGTCACTGTGTTAAACCTTGAAGTAAAAGTGCTGAGAAACGGCAAAGAAATAGGAACTATTTTTCTTTGCTGTGAGAAGCGGTTTTGCTTTCAATTTTGTACTTGCAACGAGCACTGCATGTTTTGGAACCAGAGAGTGAATAAGCAATTACCTTAGTTATTGTATATAAGCCTCATGCTAAACTCCTGGAGAGACTGTCCTATTTTTGTTCTGCACCAAAGTTCTAATTGTGAGGGGAATAAATCCTTGTCATTTTGCCTTAAACACTCGGACTACAATTGCTTCTTTATCGGAGAGCTAAAAAAAAAAAAGGGACTACAACTCCCAAGAGGCCTTGCGAGAGCCACAGCTGTAGTCTCACTTTCTGAATAGAGGATCATCATGGCAGACCAACCCTCTGCGCCCTAGGTGGAGGGCTGGCCATGTGGTGACAATAGATAGGAATGTGCAAGTACGCTTCGGCAAGGTCGAGCAAGGTCAGAAAACGCTTTCTCAAATGGCCTTGACGATGGACCGGAGGGTCTCCATGTGGAAATGGGGCACTCAGACACCAGTTTACTTGTTGGAGATCGAGAATGGGCCGAAGAGAGCCTTATTTTGTGGACACCATAAATAGAGTAGTAACCATAGCCACACTGGTTCTGGGGTACACGCACCACAGCCCCCAACTTGAGAAGCCGCCCAAGGGTGTCCCGCACCACCTTGACTTTGCCGCGTGCTTTATGGGGAGACCGTACAAAGGAGTGTGTTAAGGATCTGGTAAACTAGCATGTAGCCCTCTTATGACCTACTCTAACCTGGGTCCAGATCATGTCTGACCTATGGGTCCTGGAGAAGTCCCACAGAAGTCCTGCAGTTGACCTACCATGGACAACTGCTGCCTGGGCCCCCCTTGTTTCATTGTGCCTTTTTAGAGGCAAAGGAAGAGGAGGAGGAGGAGGAGCAGCAGTACCCCCGCCCTGTTCCTCAAAACCCCTGAAAAGTCTGTCCTTGAGATGGAAAATGTCCCATCTGGTAAGGCACAAAACGCACAGCACAGAAGCATCTGAAATCAAACAACTCACCCTGCACCGGTGCAGAGGAGCGCACCTGCTTCTGCTTATCCTCGGGGAGAAGCCCCCCCCCCCCCTTTGGGCTCCTCTAAGTCCTTCACCAACTTATCCAGTGCTTCTACGAACAACAACTTATCCTTGAAGGGTAGCTTACTTAACCGCAACTTAGAGGAGATATCAACAAACCAATTATGCTACCACAAATAGGGGCGCACAGCAACCACAGAGGCCATGCTCTTAGAGAGACCTCTGATGAAATTGTAGAAGGCATCCGCCAGATAAGCAACCCGATTCCAGTTTCGCTGCTACTGCCCGAGGTGCGTGGGACTCCTCAACAAGCTCCAGAATCTGTTGCACTCACCACAGGCAAGCCCTGGCCACAAATGCACTAGACACCTGTAATGACAAGGCATTAATATCAAAAGCCTGCTTCAACAAGGTATCCAACTTCCTATACTGAACATCCTTAAGCATGGTACTGCCCTCGACAGGAATGGTTGTCTTCTTTGTTGCCGTAAACACCATGGCAACTACCTTGAGAGAACACAGAAGCTCCCGCTCCGGCAGCAGGTAAAGACAGGCCATGGTCTTAGTCCCTTTAAGACAAGCCTCCAGGAGGTCCCATTCATCCTGGATCATCTGCTTAATTACGTGATGCAAGGGAAACACCCTTTGAACTTTCCGGACAGCTTGAAATAGCAGGTCCTCCAGCACGTCCTCATCCTGCTGACCTCCTGCCGGCATATTGAGTGTCTTCAGCAATTGGGTTATGAGAGTCACCAACTCCACACTGTGGAAGATGCAGGATTCCTCCCCCCATGGAATTTCACCTTACTCTAGTTCCCCCGGCTCAGCATCAAGGTCCACTTCTCCCAGATCATCCAAGTGAAGGAAGCCCATCTCCTTGCTCAGGTTCACATTCGAGCAGCCGCCTGCTCGAGCCTGGCTCCTCGTTTGCCATGGACTCTAACAAGACCTATGTTACGCACGAGGGGAGGGGAGGGGAGGCCCCCCACCACTTCATGTGGAATGCCTTGTGCATGAGGATGACAAACTCGGGGGAAAATCACCCCAGGCTCATATCCCACTGGCAGCTCCTGAGACATGGAAGGCCTGGGAAAGGTGAGCTCCCTGCTCAGACGCTCCAACACTGGTGATGTGGAGCCAGCCCCTCCCTCCATCTGGGCCAGTGTTCCTGCCACCATAGGGGGTGAACCATGACCCTCCCTTTGCCTAAGAGCCGACCTCAGACCCCCCACAGGACCCAGCACGCGCAGCATGTTCAGAACTATCCTCCTGCAGAACTTCCCCTGTTGTCAGGGCCTCTACCTCAGACACAGCATATCCCCCACGGCCAAGACCATGCCCTGCCGAGTCCCACATGCTCAACACGTGGCCCTTGAAGGCATGGTAAGGCTAGGAGAAGAGAAGGCCCCTGGTGCCCCTTCCAAATCCCCTGCCATTTGTCCGAGCTCTGAAAACAAGGTATTTGGCTGTCCTTTTCAAGTTTGTTTGTTTTTTAAACTGCTAATGGCCAGCAGAAGCAAAGCAAAAAAACTCACCCACAAAAATGCAGAGGAAGAGCCCCAGTGTCCGCGCAGGCTCCCCCTACTCTAGCCCTATGCAGTTTGCCAGCTTGCAAGGAAATTGGCATGGCTTCCCGCAATGCAGCACAAAATGAAGCTGTGAGGCACACGGTTGCAGGCATCTAGCCTCAGCCGTGAAAACTAAAGTAAAGGCCGACCTGAATTTAAAAAAAGAAAAACCACCTTCCCATACCGGCATTAACACGCCCCTGCCTCCTATCACTCCCTGCGCTCAGATCTACTCACCAGCTTCAGCTACAGAGGCAAGAGCCCAATGATGGGTTTGGGAGCTGCTGCGGCTGCTGCAGAGGAACAGGCAAGCCCCCCCACTGTCGGAGAGAGAGCCCCTACCCCGATCGCTGCCCTAATGTCTTTTTACAAGTTTTATTAGCCAAGGAAAAAACCCTTTCAGGCCACTTTCACCTTGGACTGAGGGCTACAGTGATCTGCCAAGGCAAGGGAATACAAAAAACAGCCCAAAGCAAGTTACAACAAAAAAAATATAAATAAAATTGAGAGGAAAAAAAAAAAAATCTCCTTAGTTGTCCCTTCAGCGCGTCCAGATCTCTGGGATCACCCTCTCCAGCTGCTTGGAGACTGAGCTTACTGGAGCTAGTAGGTGGTGCCAGCTGTCTAAGTACACTGATGTCATCAAAAGATGACATGCTCAGTCTCCAAGCTGCTGCTGGGGGTTGACAAAACCAGAGGTCAGGACTGGACAAGGAATTGACTTTTTTTGTATATACAGATTGTGTCCTTTTGTCTCCATGCATTCATCCCTTTAACCTCCAACATCTTGCATTCTTCCCACCTCAACCCCTCTCCCCTTCTCCCTCCTTTCTAGCATACCCCCCCCCCGCTGCCATCCCCCCATCCTCTCCCCCCCTCCCCTTTTAAGCTACTGCCCCTTTAAAATTTTGCTGCCTCAGTTCCCACCTCTTGTCAAACTTTTTTTTTTGCAGGCCCTATCAGCTCTCCACTTCTGCCTCAAAGGATGGCATTCCCACAGGCAGCCTTCTGCCTTTCAGGCTGCAATCACGACCTTCCCTTCCTAGTCTTCCTGCAGGAGATCAGATCCTCTCTGGCAGTCAGGAGTCTTCACCCTGTGATCACTTTCTTTTTTTTCCTTTTTTTTTTTTTAAGGGGTTGGGGCAAAAAAATACCAGGCACCAGGTGCAAATTTCTGGTTGCCATGGCGATCTGGTACCTGGGATATGTTAAGCCCTAAAACAGCAAAGTTAGAAAATGCTTTATTTCTTTTCTGTGAAATAGATCTTAGCCGATACATGTGCTGGATGTGGTTACTGAACCCTGGAAGCCCCCCTTCTTTCATATCTTCTTTTTAATGTGTATCTACAACTTCAGGAATACCATAATAGCCGAGACTTTAAATGCATTCTATAAGCCGACATTCAGATTATTTGTGAATTGGGTGAAGACCATGTAGAAATTTTACCTCATGTATCTTCATGTCCAATGAAGGTAGAGATGCAGTCGATCAACAAGCTATTTCTAAATCCATGAAAAACAATTGTTTTGAATTAGAAGACAGTTTCAAATTCAGTCTCCAGAGATATTGTTTGGTGGTTCTCTCTCACCTATAAAACATGAGGTGCAGATTTTGGGTGCAATCTTGGCTTCAGAATTATCTATGCAGATTCACAAATCCATGCCTCAATAAAATGGACAACTGAATTATAGCATATATGCAAAATACAGCAATCCATATGTACATCGGTTTAAAAATTAAATCAGACCATGTTTCAGCTTTAGGATCCTTGTAGAAGACTTAATATAATTAAAACACTTTCCATTACACAAAAGATCCTTTTTGACCACGGCTCTACTTAATTTAAAAGAAAGGATGAAGATCTAATCACTAGCACAAGCACTGAGGTCAGCACAAGATTTGTCTGTCTCGCGCCCATTGGAAGGAGAAATTAGACCTTACCTGCTAATTGTCTTTCCTTGCGTTCTCTCCAGGCCAGTCCAGGAACCATAGGGTAGTCAACCTCCTCCAGCAGCTGAGGACTGAATTCTGAAAGTCTTGCTGACAGCCTATCCAGCTCCTCCTGGTGTCAGAGACTCAGTCTTCTATTGTCAAAACAGCCTATACTTAGCTAACTAATTTTTCAAACACAACAAAAACAAGTCTCCTTCCTCCCCTTATCTCCTTTCATTTTCATGTCCCCGAACGGCCCCTACTCCTCCCTCCCTGATCCAGAGAGGAAGCCCCCAAAATCCAGCCGCTATGAAACCTAGCCAACGCCAGACAACCATGGCAAGCCTTCCGATTGCTACCTTCAACCTATGGTGACCTAAGTGGTCTACTTCCTAATTAACAGCTGAACCACTAGCCATTGTCGACCAAACTCGCAGACTAACTGGGTGGGCCCTGGACTGGGCCAGAGAGAACTCAAGGAAAGACAATTAGCAGGTAAGGTCTAATTTCACCTTCCTCTTAGTCTCTCTGGGCCAGTCCAGGAACCATAGGGAAGTACCAAAGCAGTTCCTAAACACGGGAGGGCCCTGCGAGTCCTGCCACTAAGGCTGAGGCCCTGATATTCGTATCCCCCCTTGCCTGAACATCTAAGCGATAGTGTTTTGCAAAGGTGTGAAGAGATGACCAAGTTGCTCCCCGACAGATATCCATGGGCGGAACCAACGCAAACTCAGCCCAAGAAGCCACCTGACCTTGAGTAGAATGAGCTCGAGACCTTTGGGAGGCGATTTCCCCTTTGCTTCATACGCTGCCCCGACAGCTTGCTTCACCCACCGGGCAATTGAAGCCTTAGAAGCCGCCTCTCCCTTACGTGATCCTCCAAAAATCACAAACAACCTGGCCAACCTCCGAAACGGCTCAGTTTTCCTGAGATAACTACGAAGCACTCTCCCCAAATCCAACTTCCGAAGTGAATGATCTATGTTCTCCCCTTCCAGACCCTGAAAAGTTGGAAGCAAAACTGACTGATTCAAATGGAGAGGACATCACTTTCGGCAGGAAAAAAGGAGGACGGCACCAGCCGCAACATCACCTTCTCTTCCGAAAACTGAATGTAGGGCGCCCTACATGAGAGCACCTGAAGATCCGAGACCCTCCTTGCCAAACACAAGGCCACCAGGAAGGCGGTCTTCCAAGACAGTTCTCTGAGACTTACCATTGCCGCCGGCTCAAAAGGAGGCTATGTCAAGGCATCCAACACCAAATTTAAATCCCAAGCCGGAACTACCGGTCTCACCAGCAGCCTGATATTTCTTGCTACCTTAAGGAAGCATTGCACATCTGGATGATCTGACAAAACGCTTCCCAGCACTCTCTCTATAGCAGGCCAGGGCAGCCAGGTGAACCTTGAGAGTGCTGAGAGCTAGACCCTTCTCTAGCCCCCCCTGTAGAAATGCCAAGATGTCTGGTAACGACACAGAAAACAGCTTAATGCTACGCTCCTTACACCAACCTTCAAAAATGCACCAAACTAAGACATACGCTAGGGAAGTCAACCTCCTCTTGGACTTCAACATGGTAGCTACCACTGACGCTGCATACACACGATATCGCAGCCGCTCCCTTTCAAGAGCCAAGCCGTAAGCAAGAATCGATCCACCTGTGGCATTATAACCAGTCTCTGACTCAGACTGATTCGACTAGGAAGCCTCCAAGGACGATCCAATAGCAGATGCACTAAATCCGCATACCAAGGCCTCCTGGGCCAATCTGGAGCAATGAGAATCACCTTTGTCGTGCCCCGCAATCCTCCAAATGAGCCGAATGATTAATGACCACAGAGGAAACACATACAGCAGCTTGCCCATCGGCCAGGGCTGCACTAACCAGTCGAGTCCCTCCAACATGTGTTCCCTCCTGCTATAGAACCGCGACGCTTTGGTATTACTGAGAGTGGCCATCAGATCCATGACCAGCTGTCCCCACCGAACCGTTATGTCGTGAAAATCAGCTGCGTTTAGTTCCCACTCTCCTGGATCCAGGACATTCTGACTGAGATAGTTGGCCTGCATGTTGTCTTTTCCCACTACATGCGCCGCTGAAAGAGCCAGCAGATGGCTCTCTGCCCACTGCATCAACTGCTGACTCTCCTCCAACAAGGCCACACTGCCCATGTCCCCCTGTGTGTTGATATAGGAGACCGTTACCGCGTTGTCGGAGAACGCGTACCGCTTTCCCTCTTACCAGACTGATGAAATCCTGAAGCACCAAACTCACTGCTCTCATCGCCAAGCGATTGATAGACCAACTGCTCTCCTCCATGGACCAGAACCCCTGCGTCACGTGAGACATACAATGAGCCCCCCAGCCCGAGAGGCTCATGTCTGTGGTGAGCAACACCCACTCCGGCTGCTCCAACGGGCACTTTAGCTCAAAGATGCCCAGGATCTAACCACCACTGCAGACTGTTGCTCACGACCTCCAGGCACACTAGCCTCTGGGACATAGGAGACGCTGCGGAGACCATCTGGACAGCAACGCCTGCTGCAGCAGATGCATATGAGCTCTAGCCCATGGAACCAGGTCCAAGGCAGCTGCCATGGACCCCAGCAGTTGCAAGTATCTCCACGCCGTTGGCGCCTGCAGGCGTAGGAATGCCCGAACCCGAATGCAAATCGTTTGTACTCTGTCCTCGGGTAGGAACACCGACCCTATCTCCATATCGAATGCCGCCCCGAGATATGTCAAGACGTTTTACCGGTTGCAACTGACTCTTGGCCCGGTTTATCACCCAACCGAGCTGTTCCAGGAACTGGACTACACGTCCGGTCGTAGCGACCGACTCCACCAGAGATCCTGCCCGAAATCAACCAATCATCCAGGTAGGGATGCACCTGAATTCCTTCCTTCCACAACACTACTGCGACCACTACCATCACCTTTCTGAAAGTGCGCAGAGCCGTAGCCAGACCAAACAGCAATGCCCAGAACTGAAGGTGACCCATGGGAATGGCAAAGCGCAAAAACCTTTGATGATCCGGTCTGATCGGGATATGCCTCCGTTAAATCTATGGACGAAAGCACCTCTCCCAGCTTTACCGCCCGGATCACAGATCTCAGGGTTTCCATCCAGAAATGTGGCACTCTCAAAGAGCAGTTCACATATGAGATCTAGAATTGGTCGAAGAGACCTATCCTTCTTGGGGACCACAAAATAAATAGAGTATCGACCTAATCCGTACTGGTCTTGGGGGACCGGTACCACCGCTTGGAGCTGGAGCAAGCGTGGCGTCTATGACTCTCCTCTTCGCTAGAGCCCCGCACGGTGACACCAGAAACACATCCGCCAGTGGTAGAGCGAACTCTAGCACATAACCCTCGTGGATAATCTCCAGCACCCACTGGTCTGTAGTTATGCTGGTCCAGACGGAATGAAACTCCTATAAAATGTCCTCCTACCGGAATCTCCGCCTGGACCAGCCGCCCTTCATTGTGGCTTCTTTGAGGCATTTTGCTGGGAGCTGAAATACCCCCTGCCAAACCCCCTAGCTCCTCAAAAGGACTGCCCTCTAGCTACAAAGTGGCCTCTCTGATAAGGGGCAAACCAGGGCCCCCGGAACCTGCAAAAGTCTCTACCTTGCCCTCTCGTCTGAGCTGCAGGTCTCATACCCTTCAGGCGGTCTTCCGGAAGCCAGCCTCCTTTGGAATCTCCCAAATCCTTCACAATCTTTTCTAGGGCCTCCCCAAAGAGCAGCTTGCCCTTATAGAGGAGCTTACTGAGGCGAGACTTAGATGACGCGTCCACCGCCCAAATTCCTCAGCCAGAGGAACCTCCTAGCAGCAATAACTGACGCCATAGACTTCACCGATATTCTTACAAGATCATAGACGGCGTCTGCCAACTCCGCCGCTGCCAACTCCAGTTTCGCCCCTTCCGAGGAAGGCCCTTCCTTCTCTGTCTGGGACAGGCTCTCCTTGGAGCCAACAAATAGAGGCTCTTGACACATATGCCCCACAAATAGAGGCCTGGAGAGACAAAGCACTTGAGACAAATACCTGCTTGAGAAGAGCCTCAAGCTTGCGATCCTGAAGATCTTTCAGGGCTGTACCTCCTTCCACCGGAATAGTTGTCTTCGTCACCGCTGAAACCAACGCATCTACCCTAGGCATCTGCAGCAAATCCTTTTCCTCCTGTGGCACTGGGTAAAGGCGCCCAATGGCACGGCTACCCCTTAGAGTAGCTTCCAGACACTCCCATTCCGATTCTATCATCTGTTTAATCACTCTATGAACCGGGAAACACCGCTGCTCCACCTTAAACCCCTGGAGCAAGGGATCTTCTAGTGGCTCCTCATCTACCGCCGGAAGGACAATATTTAGAGCCGCTAGAGACTGGGTGATAAGAGCCCCTAACTCTTCCTTATGAAACACCCTGAACACACTGGGGTCTTCTCCAGGCACAATCTCACCTTCCTCTACCTCTCCTGCCCAGGGATCCAAACCCGCCTCCGAGAGAATTTCTCCCTCTTCTGCTACCTGAGGCGTTGAGAGCTGCGGCCTGAAGCTATCAAAGCCCGACTCTGGACCCATACTCTTCTGAGAAGAGCCCTCTCCAGGGTCCACCACACTGACCTCCCCTTTGGGTGAACTTAACAAGCTGGGGGAAGAAGGCTTAGAGTCTGCTCCAACTTTAAACAATAGGCCTTATGCAAAGACAGGAGGGTCATTCCATGTCAAGTGGTCTAGGGCTCCCCGCATGACCATCACGGATTTTGACTAAATTTTATATTTAGAGCCCCCCATGTCTCAAATGAACTTTGGTATAGTAAGGTTGTCTCGTGTTAAACCTGTTGAGATATAGCAGTTTGTTTGACCCCATAGCCTGAACATGTACAGTACGATTCAAAATTTCAGCAACTTTGAGACCTAATATTGTTATTATTTGTTTATAAGAAATGAAAACTACCCTGCACATCTTTTTGCGCTCTTTTTAATGAGACTAATAATCTTTTTTGATTGTGTCAGAAATAGACACATTGCACCAAAGTCGGGCAAAGAAATTGGCGGCCTAAAAAAGTTAAAGGTTTAACATTGCATAGCTCCTGAAATAAGTAAACGACGAACATGAAATTTGAGGCATAGTATCTCATGGTACTGTTTTTGTGCTTATAATTTCAAACTCCTAGCCTTTTTCATTAATTTGCAAATTAAGTGTAGAGTTGATAATTTTTGCAAAAAGGCTAAAAATAGGGTATTTTTAACTCCCTTTTACACAAAAGTATCTTCTAGAAACATTTTCAAACTACTACCATAAGAAAGAGCATGTTTTAAACTCCCTAAAAAAGTTAATTTGATTGACTAATGCTGGCATACAGTGCTCTAAAGAGGACCAAAGTCAGCGGACATTGCCATGGCAACAGCATATATTTCATCATATTAATTTTTTGGATCATAATTTTTCAATATAAAAATGTTAAAACAAGTATCAATATTGTATTGCGTTGGTCCATGGTGACATTGTAACTACCAGTTCAGGAACATGAACTGGCAACCCCCATCGCCATAGAAGTCACGCCCGATAGCTGTGTAATACCAGCCACGGGTGGGTTTCTTAATCTAGGTTCCCAAGCCTTTAATTTGGTTTCTTATTTGAGGTTCCAAAGCCTTCAGTGAGTGTCTAGCTGGTTCCCAAGCCAATGATTGGGCATCTTATCCTAGGTTCCCAAGCCTAAATTGTGTATCTTACATGGTTCCCAAGCCGAAGTACTCACCTCAATTTTAATGCTAGCAATTATTTTTACATTCTGTTATGTTTGCAAACCACTTCCTTCAAAATGGATTCTGGGAATTGATACTGATGATGTAACTGAAGGTGCAGGGAGCATGCTAATGAGGTGCAGCTCTGGAATCCAGCAAATATCTTGCCTTTCTGGCCAATAAAATGAATGAGCAGGACCTTGAGGATGCATAAATATTATCAATGCATCATTTCCTCAGCTGAAACTTCAACAACATTGCCAATCCACCATTTGTTGTCATAGATGCAAGCTACGTAGCAACCAAGGGACAACTCAGATAATTTCAAATACAAAATAGCAGTATTGGTAATGTTGGCTAAAAAAAAAAAATCTTATTGTATCATTTGAAACTCTGCTGACACAAACCAAGTTGGAGTCAACTGGTACAAATTGGTGATGCTCTCTAGTGCCAGCTATTGTGCTGCTTTCTTTCCACCTTTCTTCTTGAAACTTCCTGCTTTTTTCAATTTCATCTTTTGCGACATAAATATATTTAATTCAGTGTATATTTTGGTCACAAAAGTTATACAGATCTTTTGGTGTCAATATTTGGTCAGACGAAGGTCTTTGTAGACTTGCTCGGGCTGCCAAACGTTTAGTTGTGCCACCAACCCCATCACAAGTGATTTTCCATGGCTTGTGCCGAAAAAGTTCCATTCAGCCTCGATATTGAAATCATTTTTGTGGTTGCATAAATTGACGAAGTTTTTGTAATTTTTATATTGCGCTGCTGAGCCATCACTGAAGTAGTATATTTTCGTAACATCTGCTTGGGTCAACAAAAATTCGATAAACTTCTGAATAAACACGTGTACTGACACGGTATGTTGCATATGATCGGAAATTATGCAACAATTAACAATTAGCAAGGTGCCCACTTTGTCTGCATAATAAGCAACAAATGGATGTACTGTGGCCTGTGAATTTTCCCAGTGAAAGCTCTGGGCAGCATCTTTGACAACAAATGAGTAATTTTTGGCAAAGTCCATCAAAACAATGAACTCCGTTTCTTTTAAGTCAGCTTTCAGTGACTTCAGATATTCACTTTGGCGTTTTGAAACAAAATGATGGCCTGTCAGCTTCCAAATTTTGCTTAAATGTTTTTCAACAAAGTTGTCCACTGTTAATATGCTTGTTTCCAGTGTTTCTCGGTCAGTGTGAATCCATTGTTTGAATTCAATCGATTCCTCTGCATCATAATCCTGGAATATTTCATCCAAATACGCTACAAGTGATTCTTCGCCAGGGCAGCTTTGGCATCTTTGTAGCATACATTCCTTGGAATTCAGGTCACACACTGTCTTTTCCATTAGCAGCTTGAAGTCCTCTTTAATATTTGCACCTTGCAGCATGAGCTTTACATTCTGATGTATACTGCAGACGCAAACAAAATGCATGCCTGAAGCACCAGTCACACACCACTTTGGCCTGAGATCACAGAATTTTGAAAAACCGATTCCTGCTCCAAATTTATTATGATATGCTACATACAACTCTTTAAGATTACACAACAGCAACCGTTTTTGTTTTTGAACTTTGACACCATCGATTTGCACTGAAATGCAGTCTTTTTTGCCAGGACACATTCTGCTAAAATCATCATCTTCATAGAAATCCTTGACTCTTTTAGAGACTTCCTCTGATAATGGTTTGCCAATTTTTGCATCAGGTAAAGCACAAATGCCTTTGTCTTTCTTGACTTTTCGGGCCATTTTGACCATATGTTCAGAAACGCCAAACTTCATTGCTGTTTCCTTTATTGACCAACTTTTTGGGGCCAAAGTCAACAATTGAACTTTTGTTGACCTATTGGATATATCAATCTTTGCTTTCATTTCTTTAATAAGCTCAGTGTAATCGCTACATAGACTGCATTCTGCAGATAGACTAGATTGTTCAACGTTGTCAGCCACTCCAGCAGCAGACATTTGTTTTTTTGTTACCACGTTCTGTGTGCGCTCAATCTTTTGTTTTAAATAGCCAGCTTTGTTTCTACTGCTTATTCTTTATATTTTTCATGGAGACGTGCCTAAAGCAGTCAAGCTTTGATCAAGGGTGTCCAAGGCATCTGGATCAAAATCATCCGAAGATGAAGATGCTGTGGCTTCAACCACAGAAGCATATTTTGCTTTGCACCTGATGCAAATTTTCTGGCCTGGCTTTACATTCATTTTGGTCACTTTTTTCAAGCCCTCAGACATGGCCAAAGTTACTTTTGATAATCCACTTTTAGTGACATGAGTCTGCTTTTCAAACGGATTGCAACACGACTTTTGGCTCATTTCATATTTGCTGAGATACTGTGCTTGGTGATGCAAGCAGATGTTGACCTTACAGAGAATGACAGTTTCTGATCGTCGAGTAATAAGCAATTTCTCGCTTGCTGACAAGCAGCTCACAGAATTGAGCCCAGTTTTATTGGAATAAAATGAGCCATGGTGACATTTTGATGACAATTTTTGTCCAACGGTACATTCAGGCATAGGAGGATTGTTATCAAGTGATTCATCGATGTCCATTTTGAAGTAAAATTAATTAGTAAATGTGTACCAACTAATGCTAATCTGAAAATCTATACGTTAAGCTCACGACATATAAGCACTTAACAGTTATTGAGCAACTCCTATGGAAATAAATGAGTTTTAAATATAACATTTGGATAACGTTAGAACTGCAGGTTGAATTACATGCCTTTGTCAAGCTATGTTTAGCCCTCTTTTCAGGGTATTGTACGCCATGGTTAGTAAATTAAATCCGCTTTTCTAGAAAGCTTAAAACATGCTCTAATGAAATTGGTTTCAAAACGATTTTAGAAGATACTTTTGTGTAAAAGGAGGTTAAAAATACCCTATTTTTACGTTTTTGCAAAAAATCATCAACTTTACACTTAATTCGTAAACTAACGGAGAATGCTAAGAGCATGAAATTATAAATTCAAGAACTTCAGTACATAGAGGTATTATGTGCAAAATTTCATACTTTTTACTTGATTTAGGAAGCTGCATAATGTCTAATTTTTTATTTTTTTAGAACGTCAATTTTTTGGGCCGACTTTGCTGCAATATATCTACTTCCGACATATTCAAAAAATATCATTAGTATCATTAAATAGAGCGCAAAACGTTGTACAAGATAGTCAAGATTCATTTTTTATAATAAAATAGCAAAGAAAATATAAGGTCTCAAAGTTGCTGAAATCTCAGACTCGTACTGTACAAAGTCAAGGTATGTGATCAGACAAACGACTATATCTCAGAAAGTATTCCACGAGAGAATCTAAAACTTTACCAAAGTTAGAGACACATGGTAGCGTACATACAAAAGTTCAGCAAAATCCAAGATGGTCAAGCGGGGCACTTTTTATATACTAGACCACTTGACATGGAACGACCCAGGATAAAATCCGGCAAAAACAAGGCCTGTAAGTCTTCCTGAACCGCAGGCAACTGCCCCTGGGCCTGAAGTTTATCCGGAGAAGGCTTTTTTTGCCTTTGCTTTTTTCTTTACAGCCTTGCCCTGTAATGCGGGAGAAATGGCTGCCTCAGACAAAATGGCCACCGTTCCCGCCTTCTCCGCCGTGCACCGAGGCCTCTGAGCCACGTTCTCCGACGCCGAATTTCCTGCCATTCCGCCCCCGAAGAGCCTCTCTAAACTACTACTTGTCCTAAAACAAATGCAGCAGAGTCCCGGCCCCAACAAACTGCGATGACTCCCACACTGTGCGCACGCTGCCATGCCTGGCAGCATGCGCCCGAAGAATCAACACCCCGCAAAGCTCCGACGGCTCAAAAACCGCTACACCGCGCTAAGTTCCGTCCCTTCGCCGGAGCCACGTGGACTGCTAAAATTAACGTCCTACCTGAGCGGAGCGTGGTGATCTGCCGAATCCCCTTTAACTCTGCTGCTAACGGGTGAAGGAGACCGGGCAGTGCAGGCAGAAGACTGGATTCTGGGGCTCCCAGATCCTCCCTCCAAACCCGGCGCAACCTACTCCCTTCAACGAGGCAGGCTCTGCCTCTAGTGCCGGCTTACCCCAATTGGTGTCGGCTGAAGTCCGGAGCTGTTTTAAATGAAAGATTCCCCTGGACTTACAGCCCTGCTAGGGCAAACCAGACCCCCAAAAAAAAAAAACACACACCCCCACTTTTCCTCCTTTAAAACTAACTAAATCGCTGAATTCCTCTTCTTCTACCAGGAAGCCTGTCAGCCATACGTCCTATTCAGCTGCTGTGGACTGAAAGACTGAGTCTCTGACACCAGGGGGAGCTGGATAGGCTGTCAGCAAGACTGAGAATTCAGTCTTCAGCTGCTGGAGGAGGTTGACTATCCTATGGTTCCTGGACTGGCCAGGAGAGACGAAGAGGAATTAGAGATTGATTTACAGTTACCAATGTTCTCTCTTTAGACCCCGTCTCCGGAATCCCAACACTATTGAGTTAAGATTCACCAAAAGCATAATTTCTAAAATGTGAAGCAAGACCTAGTTCTTTGTCTGCTTTAAATCTTCATTTAATAGTAATTTTGCACATTTTTAAAACATTTTATTTAGTAATTATTCTTTTAAGTTATTTGCTTATACTGGTTTCATGTTCATATTAAGGCTGTGTTTTTATGTTTGAAATAACCTAATGGCTGTTGTCCATTAGGTTAGTTCGTGTGTATTTTTGTCAGGAGTTGCCAAGTTACCCAGTTCCGGGAGTGAGATTAAGGCAGTCCTGGATTTCTGACGCCATCTCATTCTGGGACCTGCAGCACTGATTCCAATAGGTAAAAGCTGGGATTACCAATACCATACTGCACTATAATGCAAAACTTAAACCAGAACTGGCAAAAAATCTTACTCCTAGAACTGGGTATCTTAGATAATCTGACAAAGCAGAGTTGCCATTTCATGTTTCTATTTCATCCTAACTTCTCTGAAGATTGGCCTTAAAAGGAACAAAAATATACCAACATTATTAAACTGAGAAAGCAATACAAGTAACCAAGGCAAACATAACTAGGTGAAATCTAAATGTTGATTAATCCATACAGGTTACATTGTATATATGAAACAATGGTACTTGTACATGGTGGGTAACAACTAAGTTGAACAGTATAATGAATTAGGAGAAAAAAATAATAGGATATGAATATGACAATGAATGTAAAACCTACAAACGTCTTTCTTCAGGAAGTTTCATATATAAATGCTAGTAACGCTGTGCTGCAGCCAGCTTATAGTACAGCCCATCCGGCTACTCTTCCATGCCATCTGGCTGGCAAACACATTCATATGAACCGCTTTCCACCAGCCTCCCCCTCCCCACCCCTCTCAAGCACACTGAATCCACACATCACTCCGCTTTTTATTTCCTTGGCTCTTTTCTCTGGAATAATCTCCCACCCTCCCTCCAGTTAGAACTATTTCCCAAATTTAAATCACCGATCAAAACTCACTTATTGTCCATAGCATATAACCTTCCACTGGAGCCCTCATAATCCTTCTTCCCCTCCCTAGCTACGCTCTCTAGTCTGCTCTCTGATGTCCTGTGCCTCTTTCTTGTCCATAACTGGCATTCCTTTCAATATGCATTTATAATTTTGGTTTTATCTTTGTAAACCGCTCTATCCCTCACTAAGGGCAGTATATCAAGTTCTAATAAATTAAATAAAACATGAACAGATTTTAACATACCTGAATCATCTTTCCTTTAACCCTGCTAGACAAGTTCAGACCAGTGGGTTATGTACCTCTGCCAGCAGATGAAGATGGACTTCAGCAAATTTCAGTGATGTTAGCACCTGGTATATCCTCAGATACAGCACTGAGAGAAATCAGTATGTGTCACTTCCCAAGGAGTAAACAAAACTGAAAACTCAAACATTACTAAACACACATATCCTTAATCACTAAGAGTGTGTTCAAGTACTTGGTTCTACGAGATGCGATCAAAAATTATCAAGACTTGTACAACACCACAAAGCGTAGTTACTCACCTGTAACAGGTGATCTCCGGGAACAGCAGGAATTTAGTCTTCACATATGGGTATCGTCGGTACCGACGGAGCCTGCGCAGGAATGCTCCCCAGCGTCCAATAGGAACGCTTTTGGGCACATCCCTCAGCACATGCGTGCTGCCTTCCCGCCTTTCCAACTGTCCCTCTTCAGTTAAGTTTGTAGCTGAGTGAAAGGATAGAGGGAGAGAGGAAAGAGAGGAAAGAGACAAAGAGAGAGAGAGAGACAACTCCTAGGGGAGGTGGGTGGGTTGTGAAGACTAAATTCCTGCTGTTCCCGGAGATCACCTGTTACAGGTGAGTAACTAAGCTATCTCCAGGAACAAGCAGGACTGTAGTCTTCACATATGGGGACTCCTTAGCTGAAGATGCCAGGGAGATAGCCCCAGGAAGGTACCACCCTAAAAAAAGGTAGGCATCCTTCCTCCCATGGATCTCTGGCATTCCACCAGGGTTGGTGGGTAGGAGTTGAATTAGGTCTGAAAGATTTCGAAGAACAGCTTGGCCAAAGAAGGCATCCCGATGGGAGGCTTTATCCAGGCAGTAGTGAGCTGTGAAGGTGTGTACCGAAGCCCAGGTGGCTGCTCGACAAATGTCATCAATAGACACAGAGTGGAGATTAGCCATAGAAGCTGCCATGGCATTCACATTATGAGCTGTGACATGGTCCTGAAGAGGAAGACCCTTACTCTCGTAAGCAAAGGATATGCATTGGGCAATCCATTTAGATAAAGTTCTTTTGGAGACTGGAAGTCCCAAATGACTAGGGTCAAAAGCTATAAAAAGTTGTGAGGACTTTCTATGTTGTGTTCTTTGTATGTAAAAGGCTAAGGCCCTTTTACAAGCCAAAGTATGAAGGTTTCTTTCTGCATTAGAGGCAGGAGGCCTCGGAAAAAATACAGGAAGATAAATTGGTTTAAATGAAAAGGCGAAACCACCTTTGGCATAAAAAGTGTGGGTGAGTTCGAAGAACAACCTTATGATGGAACCTAGTATAAGAAGGATCAGCCACTAAAGCTTGCAAATCACTAATGCGACGGGCAGAGGTGATTGCAATTAGGAAGATGACCTTTCAGGTCAACAACCTAAGGGCTGTAGTGGCCAAAGGTTCAAAAGACGGCTTCATGAGCTGCCCGAGAACCAGATCCCATGCTACCGGTGGTGGTTTGATGGGAGGTTTAGTTAATAAAAGGCCTCTCATAAATCTTGATAGGAGTGGATGAGAGGAGAGGAAATTGGTTGTCCATTTAGAGGCTTATAAGAAGCTGCAATTGCACCAAGATGGACTCTTACCGAATTGGTCTTTAAAACCAGAATTCGATAAGTGAAGGAGATACTCTAGTATTGATTCTAATGGTATGACCAGGGGGTTTAATCCCTTCTTGGAGCACCATATAGTAAAACGTTTCCACTTGAAGGCATAAGATCTTCTTGTGGAAAGTTTCCTAAAAGCCTGAAGGATATCCTTTACCTGCTGGGACAGGTTGAAATCTTTGAGGTCTAAGCCTTCAGCAACCAGGCCATGAGGTGCAGGGACTGGGGATTCGGGTGCCATAGCATCCCATTCTCCTGGGAAAGGAGATCTGGAGCATGCCCTAACTCCAGAGGTGCCGCTTGAGAGAGATGTAGAAGCAGGGAATACCACGTTTGGCGTGGCCATTGTGGTGCTATGAGAATCATGCGACCCCTGTCTCTCTGAAGCTTGAAGAGTGTTTTGGGGATGAGGGGAATGGGTGGGAAGGCATAAAGGAAGTCCTGACCACAGTGAAGGAGGAAGGCATCCCTTGCCTGACAGTTGTGAGCCAGAATCCTGGAACAGAACCAGGGAAGTGAAGCAATTAGATCTTACCTGCTAATTGGTGTTCCTGAAGGAACGACAGTCCAGTCCCTTCACTTCTGGGTTGCACAATCCTTCCAGCAGCTTGGAGGCTGAGCCCAACCTTTTTGGGGATGGAGCGGTATAAATACCACTAGGACCACCCCCAGGCTCCAGTAATCGAATGAAAAAGCAGACTTAAACGAACTTCCATTAATGACCTACATAAAATACGTATAAAACAAATTGAACCTTTTTTTTTTTTTTGTTTAAGGATTAGGAGTAGGAGAGGAGAAAGGATCACGGAAGGAGGTGGTTAACTTGCGTCTGTCCGAGCTGTCCTTCACTTGCACACCTCCCCACAGCACCTGCCTCACGCTCGGTCCGCCGCTCCGCCCCTGACTAATAGACCTTAACGGCTGGCGGAAAAAACCCGGGTGGGATCAGGGACTGGACTGTCGTTCCTTCAGGAACACCAATTAGCAGGTAAGATCTAATTGCTTCTTCCTTATCGTCACTCCAGTCCAGTCCAGTCCCTTCACTTCTGGGATGTAACAGAGCAGTTCAACCCTGGGTGGGGTCCGACATACCGGACTGAAGAACCGCAAGACCAAACTGAGCGTCCGCTGAACTCTGTACATCCAGCCTGTAATGCTTGGTAAAGGTATGCAGGGAGGACCAAGTCGCTGCTTTACAAATATCCAGAGGGGGCCCTACAAATATCCAGAGGGGGAACTAGACTGAATTCTGCCCAAGAGGTAGCCTGTGCCCGAGTTGAGTGCGCCCGCAGGCCCCCTGGCACCTGTTTCCCTTTCAGGATATAGGCGGAGGCAATAGCTTCTCTAATCCACCTGGAGATGGAGGCCTTGGCCGCCGCCTCCCCCTTGTGTGGACCTCCGAACTGAATGAACAGGCATTCTGATTTCCGGAAGGGGGCTGTGTGGGAGAGGTAACGCTTCAACGCCCTCTGGACGTCTAGTAGGCGAAGCTTGCTATCCCTTCCTTCTAACCTCTCGGCCGGAAAGGACGAAAGAGTAACTACCTGGTTCACATGAAAGGGGGAGATAACCGTAGGCAAGAATGAAGGAACCGTCCGCAGGACTACCTTGTCCTTGAGAAAAGATAGAAAGGGGGGCTGAGAAGACAGCGCTTGTAGTTCTGAGACCCACCTAGCCAAACAAATTGCGACCAGAAAAACTGTCTTCAGGGTTAGATCCTTTAAGGAGGCCCTCTTAACCGGCTCAAAGGGTTCCCCGACCAAGGCATTTAGTACTAGGTTGAGATCCCAAGGGGGGATGACCGACCTCCGTTGAGGACGCAGTCACTTAACCGCCCTTAGGAACCTGAACACATCCGTGTGGGCCCCTAGGGACTTGCCGCGGACCTTACCTCTATAGCAAGCGATGGCAGCTAGCTGGACCCGTAGGGAACTGGGCGCTAGACCTTTCTCAAATCCTGCTTGCAAGAATTCCAAGATCTCGGGGACCGGGGCCGAAAGAGGATTCCTCCGGTGTTCTGCACACCACGCTTCGAAGATGCGCCAAACTCTCACGTAGGAAAGGCAGGTTGAGCGCTTCTTCGCCTTCAACAGCGTCGTGATTACCACTCCTGAATAGACCCACTTCAGGAGCCGCGCCCTTTCAATAGCCAGGCCATAAGCGAGAATCGATCCACGTGAGGCATCCGAACCGGCCCTTGCCTCAGCAGGTCCCTTTTGTAGGGAAGCCGCCAAGGCTGGGCAACGAGTAACCTCACCAGGTCCGCATACCAGGGACGGCGAGGCCAATCCGGGGCTATGAGAATTATCAATCCCCGGTGAGCCTCCACCCACTGGAGGACCTTTCAGATCAGAGCCCGGGGGGGGGGGGGGAGACGGACACAGAGGAGCCCCTCCGAAGGCCACTTCTGGGACAGGGCATCCAGTCCTTCGGACATTCTTTCCCTCCTCCGACTGAAGAAGCGGGCCACCTTGGCGGACGAGAAACGTGCCATGAGATCCATGACCGGGAGACCCCAACGGGCAACTATTTGGTCGAAGGTCCCCTGGTCCAGCTCCCACTCTCCTTGGTCTATCTTGCACCTGCTGAGGTAATCTGCCGTGACGTTGTCCGTGCCGGCCACGTGCTGAGCTGAGAGCGCTTCCAACCGAACCTCGGCCCAGTGGAATAGGACGTCCGCCTCCTTCTCTAAGGCGGGACTGCTGGTGCCGCCCTGGTGGTTGATGTATGCCACTGCTGTGACATTGTCGGAGAGGACGCGAATTGCTCTTTTCAGCACTAAGGGCTCGAGAGCCTTGAGGGCTAGGACGACAGCCCACAATTCCAGCCTGTTGATGGGCCATTGAGATTCCAACGGAGTCCAGCAACCCTGGACGAACTGGTCCTCGCAGTGGGCACCCCAGCCTGCCAGACTGGCATCTGTCGTCAACAGTAACCACTGCGGAGGTTCGAGAGGCATCCCGCGATCCAGATTTCTTGGGCACCACCACCATTGGAGTGCCTGCTTGGTCCGTGGAGTACAGGGTAACTGCATTGACAAAGGATGATGCTGAGGGGACCAACGCCGCAATAGGGCCCGCTGCAAAGGCCACATGTGTGCCCTGGCCCATGGAACTACCTCTATAGCCGCCGCCATGGTACCCAGGACCTGAAGATAATGCCACGCTGAGGGGCTCCTTCTGTGCAGAAACTGCGTGACCAGAAGCCTTAGGTCTCTTGATCTCGTTCGTGACAGAAACACTCTGCCTTTGTTGGTGTCGAACCTTGCCCCGAGATATTCGAGTTCCTGGGAGGGGGTCATCCTGCTTTTTGCTCGATTGATGATCCACCCCAGCTCCTCTAGAACTTGGACTACTCTGGCCGTTGCCGAGCGACTCTCCTCTTCCGACTTTGGCCAGATCAGCCAATCATCCAGGTAATGGTGCACTAGTATTCCCTCTTTCCGTAGGGAAGCTGCTACTACCACCATCACTTTGGTAAAGGTCCTTGGAGCCGTAGCTAGACCGAAGGGCAGAGCCTGGAATTGATAGTGGCCTCTGGGCACTGCGAATCTCAGGAACGGTTGATGGGACTTTGACTGGTATGTGCAAGTAGGCTTCTGTCAGATTCAGGGACGTAAGGAACTCCCTGTCCCTTACGGCTGCTATGACCGAACATAGGGTCTCCATCCAGAAGCGAGGTACTCTGAGACAGCGATTGACCTGCTTCAGATCCAGTATCAGGCGAAAAGACCCTTCTTTCTTTGGGACCACGAAGTAAATAGAGTACCGACCCGAGCCGTACTGGTCTGGTGGAACCGGGACCACGGCCCCGAGAGATATTAGTCAGGCAACAGTTGCCTCTATCGCCGCACTCTTTGTAGGCGAACCGCAGGGAGACTGAACAAAGGCTGGCTGTATTTGCTTTGCGAATTCGAGAGCATAGCCCTCTCTGATCACCTCTAGGACCCACTTATCAGACGTGACTCAGGACCAGGCGGGAAGAAACTGCCTTAAGCGTCCACCAACCGGCAGTCCATCACCCTGGACCCCCGTTGTCTCATTGCTGTTTTCTAGGGCCCGAGGAGGAGGAAGAGGCACCAAAGCCTCTACCTGCTCCTCGAAACCCTCTAAAACCTTGACCCCTTGAAGGGAAATGGCCCCTGGGAAAGGGGTTTGACCTGGCTGGACGAAACCTCCGGGGATCCCTAGATTGGTTATGTACAGGGGCCAGGGAACGCCCTTGCTTCGGTCTGTCTTCCGGAAGCCTGCCTCCCTTAGATTCGCCAAGGTCCTTTACTAGTTTCTCTAAATCCTCTCCAAATAACAGCTTTCCTTTAAAAGGAAGGCGACTGAGGCGTGACTTGGAGGAGGCGTCGGCGGCCCAATTCCGTAGCCACAAATACCGCCTAGCCGCCACAACCAAGGCCATGTTCTTGGCCAGGCTTCTAATGAGGTCATACTGGCTATCTGCCAAGTAGGCAGCTCCGGATTCCAGTCTAGCAGCGTTGGCCTGAGCTTCGTCCGCGGGGCCCTCCGCTGATTGAAGCTGCTGTGACCATCTTAAGCAAGCCCGTGCTACCCAGGCCCCTGAAACAGAGGCCTGCAATGCCAGGGCGCTAATATCAAAGGCTTGCTTCAGAAGCGTATCCAATTTTCTGTCTTGAGAATCTCTGAGGGCCGTGCTGCCCTCGACTGGGATGGTAATCTTCTTCGTAACCGCTGACACTGCCGCATCCACCCTGGGAGACTTCAGCAGCTCTTTATCTGACTCTGGAAGCGGATATAGGCGGGTCATAGATTGGACCCCCCTTAAGCTTGATTCTGGTTGATCCCATTCCTCCTGGATCATCTGACGCACAACTCTGGACAGGGAAAACTTTCTGTGATCTCCTGATGGCCTGGATTAGAGGATCTTCCAACACCTCCTCCTCTGCCGGCGTATCCGAGGCTACATTGAGAACTTTCAGGGATTCATTAATTAATGCCGGGAGCTCCTCCCGACGAAAGACCCTGATTACACGTGATTGATCTTCCTCAGGGATCTCCCCCTCTTCAAGCTCCTCCTCTTCCTCGTCCAACTCCTTGTCGGAGATCTCATCCTCAGGGATATCCTGTGAGAGGGATGGGAGAGGCTCCTCAGAGCTCAGACGGGGGCGCTTAGGCGGAATCCCTGGTTCCGGATTGCCTACTCTCGTGGGCTTGGCCAATTTGACCTCTGCCGACGTTCCAGCATCTCCTGACCCCAAGCCCTGCTTACGCAAGCAATAGGTCTTGTGTAGTAACAGGACGAAGTCAGGGGAGAAAAAATCCCCGGCTTCCCCTTCTCCCGTAGGAAGGGGGGAGGGGGCAAGGGAGGAGTGGATAAATCAGAGGACGTAGAAGGTGGGAGCTGGGAACCCCCCTCCCCTTGTAGGGGATCTCCGGAGCCCTGGGAAGCTTGCGACATGGCCAAGTTAATTTCTTGTTCCATGGAGGCAGCCACTGCAGCACAGCCTCTGCAGATCCCTGCCTCCGAGGAAGTACCTCGCCGGGTGCCACAGGATGGACACCGAGACTTGGCCGCCATGACCTTGAAAAGGTTACAAGGGCCCCTCCTGAGCTTTGAGGCTGAAACGCTGGGTCTAACCAAGGAGAGACTGTTGCGCTCTGATACAGAGTTAACCCGTTCCTCTATTAAGTGTGTATGCTCTCCACTAGTTGCAAAATTAGCAGTTCCCCTTTAAAGATTGAAACAAAATGGAAACAAAATTAAAATAACCAAAATGAAACCAAAACTAAAATAATTAAAGAAATACACATCCCTTAAAACAATCCCCAGTACTTGCGGTTTTAAGGATTCTTCTGCTGAGATGTCTGGGCCCGACTCCGCGAACTGCCACCGTTGGCTCTACACGTGGTAGGCTGCACCACGTGGAGCCTAAACGGGAGCCGCGAGTCTGTTCACAGCCCCGATCTTCCTTCCGAATGCAGGATCAGGACTGGACAGCGCGATTCCCCTAGAGCCGGAAAGCCGCCGTTTAAAACAGCTTCCCGCTGGAGTCGCAGCCTCCGGAGCTCGCCCCCGCATCCCTCTGCTCCGGGACGGGGCTGGCGGTGAGAATGAAATCGCGGCGTTGCCTCTAGCGCTCAGCCACCAGGAGGGCAAAACATGAGGTGTTAAGAAATGCCTGCAGTTGCTACTATTTTTTCTTAGACTTTTCCTAAGATTTTAATTAAAAAATTCCTGTTTTTCTCACAAATGCATTACAAAGTAACTGAGTTCTTATCACACTGATTGGATGTTGCTAACCACGCCCCTTTTGGCGTGAAAATCGGCGTCTTTAAAACACCATTGTAAATCCAGCGCTAATCTGTTTCCTTGAATATTTATGCAATAGCCTTGCCGTCCGCAGCGAGTAACCTTTGTTAGATACTGGAATCATCCGTGATCGTTTTGCTTCATTTTGTTCATCAATACCTTGCTGGCATCACACACATGTTTTAAAATTCACAATACCATTCATTTATTTCATAACGTTGTTTTGCAGTTTCTTGCTACCGGCCTTCTTTGAAGTCTTTCAACAACCGTACAATTTAGAGCGTGCTTTTTTCTTCAAGTATTTAAATCAAACTTTACTCCTTTTTGAATCACTTGCTTCGATAAATTTACATGTATTAAAGCTTCTATACACAATACTGGTATATTTTTAAAACAGAGTAATTTCCTCTCCTTGATTTATAGTGACACGATTCCTACATCATTGGAGATATAAGTGTCTTTACAGTCCAAACAACACTTTGGTACACAGTTAGTGAGTAGCTTATCTATGATTGTAATGCTTTAAATTTTAAATCAGTTCTTGTCTGCTCTGCGTCTAGATTCAAGGTGTTTTTAAATTATTTTTTAATGGCTTTCATTTATAGTTTGCTATTTTTGGTTTCGATTTATTTATTATGGGTTCCATATTTAAGTTTAAGTGTTTGATATACATTAAAATATGTTTTTAATTTTAACTTTTTATGGTTACAATGTATTTATATGTATTTATTTCACAATGCTCTGGTTGCTTTTGATACATATGTTTTGGCATATATATTCTTTTGATAAGTGTTTTTAATATATTTGTTTTCCTATTTTTATGTAAGCACCCCTCCCCTTGAAAAAGGCGTCAGCCAAAACGCGTTGGGGACTCCAATAAAGCAGCCTCTCAAGCAATTGTGGTCATCCCTCGCTTCTGCTTGTTGTGCACCCTAGACTTTGTCTGCAGGAGCTTTGCTCTCCTTGTGCCTCACAGACACCATGGCCTCCAGGCTCAGTCTGCAAAGGGTATCCTGCACTGCCGTCTCCTTTGCCACCGGACCCAGGGACTGCACAAAGGCATGGGGGGAGGGGAGAGAAATTCTAGCACATACCCTTCACGAATGATCTCTAGCCCCCACTGATCGAAGTGATCTTGGCTCAGGTACAGTAAAAGCACTGTAAAACTACCTCCAACCGGAACTAACTTTGTTCAGGCCTTGCCGGCTTCATTGGGTTTTCTTCGCAAATGTCTGGGAGGCTGCAAAGCCAGTCCTCCCTGTCTCCCGGCAGCCTTGAAATGGCTGGCCCCTGGGGCTGTAGCATCCCCTGGAGAAGGCGGCAAACTGTTTAGCCCGAAACCTCTGGAAATCGCGAGGCTGCCCCTGTTGTGGGGGTCCCCTGTTTGGGGCCTTTGCGACGATCCTCCAGCAGTTTTTGCTTTTAGTCTCATCCAAATCCTTTAACAAATTTATCCAGCACCTCCCCAAAAGCAGTTTGCCCTTAAATGGGAGATTATTCAGGTATGTCTTGGAAGATACATCCACTGCCCAGTTCCTTAGCCAGAGAAACAAGCAAGCTGCCACAACCCATGCAATGGTTTGAGGATTGCTGTACTAAGTTGTAGAAGGCATCCGCCAGATACACCGACACCAACTCCAGGTGGGCCCCTTCCTATGCCATGACTGCGGCCTCCATCTCATGTGCCACCATAGCCTGGAGCCAAGGAATGCATGCCCTGGTAACATATGCTCCACAAATGGATGCCTGCAAGATCAGGGCACTAGCATCAAAAGCTTGTTTAAGGAGGGACTCCATTTTGTGGTCCTGCCCGTATTTAAATGCCACTGACCTGCCACTGGAATTGTAGTCTTAGTCACACCGACACTAGGGCATCCACCTTAAAGTGGTTTGAGAACTTCCTTCTCCTCCTGTGGTATGGGGTACAGGCAACCCATTGCTCTGCTCCCCTTGAGGGCCGCCTCTGGGACCTCCCACTGTGCCTCAACCATCTGTGCACCAGGAAGCAAAGTTGGTCACCTCTGAACCTCTGCAATAGGGGGGGGGGGGGTGTCCTCCAATGGCTCCTCTGCCGAATCCAAGGGCAAGGCAATATTCAAAGCCACCAGGGAGTGTTTAATAAGAGCTGCCATGATCTCCTTTTGAAACACCCTGAACACCATATGGTCCTCCCCCATGGGGACTTCCCCCCTCAAGGTCTGTGCCAGCTGGGTCTCCCATAGGACCAAAGGGCACGCTCCAGCATCTTCCAAAGTCTGGGAGTGGGAAGAGTCCAGTCCTCCCCCCTCAGATCCAGACCAGTTTTCACTCTCTTCTTCAGGGGCTCCTGAATAGACTGAGGAGACCCCTGCCGTGCTTCAAACAACATAATGGAGGGTAAGGAAGGCTGAGTAGGGCTGGAAACCTGCTATTTCTTTAACATAATAAGCCTTATGCAATGACAAAAAAAAAAAAAAAAAGTCTGCCAAGAAAACTGGTTCCTCCTGCTCACTAGCCAGCATAGATGCTGTCCATGGTGCTGAACTGTGCTTTGATCACTTCTTTGCCTTGGATTTCAGAGCCTTCTCCTTAGCTGAGGAAATGGCTGCTGAATCTAACATGGCTGCTGCTCCCACCAAAACTGAGGGGGGTCTCCGGCCTTGCTAGATCAGATCCAGGCTGCTCCTCCATGCCTCCCAAGGCCAATCCACGCTCCAATCTGCAATGAGTAGACAACCAGAAAGGTGTAGATAACATGAGGAGGGATCTAGCTAAGCCCGAAGAATGATCTAGAATTTGGCAGATGAGATTTAATGTTAAAAAAAATGCAAGGTCATGCATTTGGGCTGCAGTAATCCAAGGGAGCGATATAGCATAGGTGGTGAAGTACTTTTGACCGCTAAAGAAGAGTGGAACCTAGGCGTGTTTGTGTCTTGATGATCTTAAAGTAGCTAAACAGGTAGAAAAGGTGACAGCAAAAGCTAGAAGGATGCTTGGGTGCAAAGAGAGAGGAATGGCCAGCAGAAGAAAGAAGATGATAGTGCCTCTGTATAAGTCTTTGGTGTGACCTCATTTGGAGTATGGTGTGCAATCCTGGAGACCGCACCTTCAAAAGGATATAAGACAGGCTGGAGTCAGTACAGAGGGTGGCTACTAAAATAATTAGTGGCCATCATTATAAAGCATACGAAGACAGACTTAAGGATCTTAATATGTACACCTTAGAGCCGGGGTCTCAAACACGCGGCCCGCGATAGAGCTTTGTGCGGCCCGTGACGGAGGGAAACAAATAAAAAAAACCCTGGCTTCTCCTGCTGCCGCTGCCGCAGTGGCAGAATCAACTGTCCCGCGGCCCCTTCCCCTCTGCCTGGAAGAGCCCTGAGTCTGCTCCATCCGCGGCGGGCCTTTCAAGCCACGAAGAGAGTATTTCCCTCTCGCACGGCTTAAGCGTATTAACTTTTCAAGCCGCGCGAGAGAGAAATACTCTCTTCGCGGCTTGAAAGGCCCGCCACGGATGGAGCAGACTCAGGGCTCTTCCGGGCAGAGAAGGGGCCGTGGGACAACTGATTCTGCCACTGCCACGGCTGCAGCAGCAGAAGCCAGGTTTTTTTTTTAATTGACAGTTGATTCTACCGCTGCCACAGTGGCAGAAGCCAGTTTTTTTTTTTTTTATTTTATTTACTTGGGCTGATGGGGGGGGGGGGTTAGGACTGGAAATGGGCTGATGGGGGGGGGAGTTAGGACTGGTAATGAGCTATGGAGCAGCTAAGACTGAAATGGGGTAATGGGCGGTTAGGACTGGAAGTGGACTAATGGCAGCGGGGGGGGCTTAGGGCTGGTAATGGGCTATGGGAGGGCTAGAAATGGTAATGGACTGATGGTGGGGCTAGGATAGGACTGGAAATGGGCTGATGCGGGGACTAGAAGGAAGCGGATGCTGGGTGGGGCTGGAACTAGAAGGGAGCTGATGTTGGGGGAGGATTAGAATGGGATGGGGCTGGGAGAGTGAAATGGAGAGGGGAAAAATATTTTGTGTGGGAGGGAAGAAAAATCTACAATTGGCCGGGTATTAGGAGAGTAAGTGGTGATTGAGGATGGAGGGTAAAATTTGAGTGGATGAAATAGGAATGAGGAAGGAGCAAAAGGAGAAAGATTAGTATGTTAAAGCAGATGTAGAGAGAGAATGGAAAAAAAACTAGGAGAGAGAAGAAAGGACAAATGGACAGCAGACGATGGAGAGTTAGCAGAAGACACGAAGAAACCAGAAGGAAGTGGCTGGAACAATTGCAACTGAAAAAAAATGCACAAAAAAGGTAGAAAAATATCTATTTTGAATTTATTAACTGGAATATGTCAGCTCTGGGAAATGTGCATCATTAATGTCTGTACTTTGTATGGTAACATTATGCAAATATTTATGCAAATGAGGCCCCACATCTTATGCGGCCCGCGGGTTACTTTACAAGTCCTCATTTGGCCCTCAAAGCAATTTGAGCTTGAGACCCCTGCCTTAGAGGAAAGGCGGGATAGAGGTGATATGATTGAGACATTTTAAATACCTTCATGGCATACATGCACAGGAGGAGAGCCTCTGATTGAAAGCAAGCTCTGCTATGAGAGGATATGGGATGAGGATGAAGGGACAGATTCAGAAGTAATATGCGGAAATATTTCTTTACGGAAAGAGTGGCAGATCTGTGGAATAGTCTCCCAGTGGAGGTGGTAGAGATGAGGACAGTATCTGAATTCAAAGGAGCATGGGACAAACACAGAGGATCCATAAAGAAAAAAAAAAAAAAAAGGGGGGGGGGCCGCTGTAGTGGTTGATATGGAAGGCCAGACTAGATAAAAACATGACGACAAAATAAGACCACATGGCCTATGTTTCAAGAAGCTCACCCCTGTCTTAAACAAGCCCTGCAGAGGCTAGCTGCTGATCTGCTGTGGTTTCCACCACAGCAGACACAAGAAAAAAAAGTCACGCACATGCACAAATCCCTGGGGACCACCTGTCAATCTCCCCAATGCGAAGAGAGAAAGCAGCAGGCAACTCCAGAACATAAAAACTCACCGAGCATCAACTCCAGCCGACAGCCTGAAGGCAAAACAAATCCCCAAAGCGGCAAACAGAGCCCTGTTCTAAGAACAGGCACAGAAATAAAACTGACATTTTTTTAAGAGATGGCACCCCTAAAAAACTAGAATGGAAAACCCAGGATCTCTGTGGATGAGAGGAGTGGGTAGTTCTACTGGGGGGGGGGGGGGGAGAGAAGGAGGAGAACTGGACCACTAGGTGTTTAACTCTTGAGAGCCCACCAGAGGATCCTGGTGGTAGACAGGTGTCCTGCAACTGTCAGCCCTTTCGCTCAACAGCTCTGAGTAAAAATAACCCAGCTTAAGGACATAATACCTCTTTCTTTTTTAAAGACTTAATCAATTAGTTCTAACTCTCCTAACCTACCCTGTGGTAGTACGGTCAGTAAATCCCCTAACCCTAAGGATGTGTCTTCAAGCTGCTGAGAACATTGTATCCTGGAACCGAAGAGGGAGCTCTTATGTGGGAGATCAGAATTCTGCCATGCTCAGTTCTCAGCTGCCAAAGGTGGGGGGAGAACCTAATCGTTGGGAATGGGCTGGAGGGATGATATGGAATTGTGTCTTTTTGGCAGGCAGTCCAAGATTGGAACCAGCAGATTGTGGGGAATTGAAGTCAAGTTGGATCCTTGTATTTTCTTGCTGGGGTGGTGGCAACAGGGAGGGGGGGGAACGAAGTTGAGGCAGCAGATCTTAGCATACCTCAGTGCAGCCAAAACGTGGAGCTTGTGTACCAATGGAAGCAGCTTGAAGCATCTCTGATGGAGCATTGTATAGTGCAGTTGAGACAAGTGTTCCTTATGGAAAAAAAAAAGTTGACCATGTTGCGTAGGTAGCATCTTGATAAATTTGAGACTGAATGATCTAGTGTGACAGAGTATTTGAAAAGAGAGAGGGGGAGTGCCATTATTGTTTGTGATATTGGTGTGATGTTGCTTTTTGTTTGCTGTTTGAAAAGAAGCTTGCCATGGAAACAAACTTTTTTTTTTATTGATATATTCAAATTCTCTCTTTGCCTGCCTTATCAATGTCTTGCATTTAACTTGCCAGTACTTGAAGGCCTACTTTAAATTTTTAATCCACATTCTGCAGCCGGGTTAATTTTTGCATATCTCAGGAAAATTGTACCCGTCTTATTCAATATGTTCTAATAGTGATTTTCCTTCTGCTATGGTCATGTATTTTATACCATTTGATAGGAATATTTAGTCAGAATTTTGGATCCCGAGAGTTTTGGGCTCGGCCTGGAAAGGGTTGTTTCCTGTTTTTTTGTCATTTGGCCTTCCTTCCACTTCTTAAAGTACGGAATATCTAGTCTGGGCTTCTAAGATGATAATTTTAAATCATGCCCAAGCCTGATGTAAAAACTCTTAACGTTTATGTTTATTAGCTTGATATACCACTATTCAAATAATAACACAGCAGTTCACAAAGTATACAAGGCAGGCCAGTTGTCCGGAAAAGGAAAGGAAATGACAGGAAAGCACCCAAGACATTTAAACACATGCAACCAAGGAGAAAAGGAATGAGAGCGAGGAGGAAAAAGGTAGTTTCACACAAAAGGGGAAGTCAAAAGCGGAGGAGAAGAGGCGAGTTTTCAGATTTCTCTTGAAGGTGGGATATTGCTGTTCGAGTCTGAGGGAGGTGGGTAGTGAGTTCCAAAGTGCAGGACCGATAAAGAAGAAAGCGGAAGAGCGTGTAGATTGTAAGTGAGCGCGGGATGGAGAGGGGAGGTGGAGGTGGTTGATCAGCAGTGACCGAGGTGAACGACTGGGAATATGAAACCGAATAAGATCTGCCAGGTACTGAGGTGTGTGATTGTGCAGGACTTGATGGACCAATATGAGGATTTTATAGCGAATACGAAATTCAAGGGGAAGCCAGGAGAGAGAGAGAGAGAGAGAGAGAGAGAGAGAGAGAGAGAGAGAGAGAGAGAGAGAGAGAGAGAGAGAGAGAGAGAGAGAGAGAGAGAGAGAGAGAGAGAAGTGACGCGATCCCAGTGTGAGGAGTAAAAGATAAGGTGTGCAGCTGTGTTCTGAATGCGTTGCAGGCGGTGTAGTTGTGAATGTGTAAGACCAACCAGAACAGAATTGCAGAAGTCGATGCGTGACATGGCCAGAGAAAGGAGAAGAGTAGTAAGGGCCTGCGGGGTGAGAAATGGGCAGATAGCATGGATCTGGCAAAGGAAGAAAAAAGGAAGTCTTGGTAACGTGAGAGATGTGAGCGCGGAAAGAAAGAAAGATCTGAATCAAAGAGAACACTTAGATAACGGAAACAAGAAACCAGGGGAATAGGTGAGTCAGAGAAGGAGGGGGCAACCACCATAAGTGAACCAGATAGCAAGTGTTTTAATCAAGTTCAAGTGCAGATAGTTTGTAGTGAGCCAATCGGCAACAGCAGAAAGACAGGAGTTGAGGGGGGCAAGATCAGGATGGAGTGGGGAAGTGTGGTGAAGAAGAACCAGATCATCAGTGTAGTAGAAGGCAGAAATCCCAGAGTGCCAGCGGTGCCAGGAAAATATTGAAGAGGTGCTAGGACAGAACCTTGAGTGACACCACAGGGCAATGGAAAGGGATCAGAAGAGATTGGTGGGGTAGATGAGGAAACAGTACAGGAGTGAGAGGAAAGATATGAATGAAACCAGTGATGAACCGTGCTACAGAGGCCAGCCTCACGTAGGCGAGAGAGAAGAAGGGAGTGATCAACTAGGTCGAAAGTCGCAGAAAGATCTAAAGACACCGCCACCGAGAAATCACCACAGTCGTGAGCCACGTGACGTTCATTGAGGAATCCTAGAACAGTCTACACTGTGACATGGCCGAAAACCCAACTGGCGGGCGTGAAGAAAATGGGTGGAATCAAGGTAATGTGATAGTTGTGCAAAGATCGTTTTTTCCAATATTTCCGAAAGAAAAGAAAGGCGATTGTGGGCAGGAATCTGAGGATCAAGTGAGGGTTTCTTAAAAATGGGACAGATAAGGGCGTGCTTCCAAGAGTGAGGAAAGACACCTGTGGAAAGACCGGTATTAACCATAGTAAGGATTGAGGGAATGAGAGCAAGGGAGGGAGCGAGTAGCCAAGAAGAAGGGATAGGGTCTAGTGGACAAAAGGTCTTATTAGAAGAGGATATCAATCCCATGAGTTCAGCGGTAGCAACTGAGTTGAAGGAAGCCCAGACATGCGAGAGCTGAGAGACAGGGGGAGGGGAGAGAGGAGATAGGTGGAGGACAGTGAGGCAAAGATTCTCTGAGATCCAGAATCTTGTTACTGAAAAAAGCTGCAAGGTGGGAAGGGGGAGGAAGCGACGAGGGAGGGAGGAGCAGTGTCAGAGTCCAGTCAGAGGGATGTAAGGGACTTAAGGACTGTATAAGTGGTGAGTCTGGTTGGGTGCAGAGGAAATGGCTGTAGAAAAGTAGGTTTGTTTGGCTTTATGAACTTGGGACCGGTAGTGTGCTTGATCTGCTTTGAAGCGTGACAGGGTGGACAAGGAGGGTGATTTCCGCCACAGGCGTTCTGTGTGACGAAGTGGAGTATGGAGGAGACGAAGGCTGTTGTGAAACCAAGGTTGTGAGGGGTGATGACTTACGGGACGTGGCTGTAGGGGAGCCAGATGATCAAGAGCAGTAGAAAGACAGGAGGAGACTTGCGAATTCAGGGAAAGAGAGGAGAAGTCTGGAGGGAAGCAATCTCCTGCAAATGGGAAATTCTGAAGAGTAAGAGCAGTAATATGGCGAGAGAAACGTTGAGTAGTGGGAAAGGGTGGATGGGCTACCTGAGAAAGGGGCAGAGTGAGATAGTGGAAAGTCAGGCAATAGTGATCAGTCCAAGGGAGAGGGGAGGCATGGACAGATTGTATAAGTAAAGGGAGGGAAGCTGGAGAGAAGAGAAGGTCAAGAGTATGGCCTGCTGAGTGGGTAGGAAAGGAAACATGCTGAAGGAGGGACAGCTCCTGAAGAAAGAGTGATCCCTAAAAGGAGAGTCAAGGTGTAGATTGAAATCCCCTGCAATGAATAGGCGGGGAAAGGCCAATGACAAGTCAGAGACAGTCAGTAGGAGAGAGTCCCAGAGATCTGGGCGGAGTGCCGGGGGGGGGGGGGTAGATAAGAAGAATATGCATAGGAGAAGAGGTATGAAGATGAAACAGAAGAGCTTCTGGGTAGTGTAGAGCGGGGGACGAGACTTGTGAGAAAGGAATGGAAGCGTGAATAGCAGCCACATCACCACCCACCACACAACCTGTACGGGGAACAGAGACAGCACTGAACCCAGGGAGGAGGCAGCATGCCAGAAGAGCATCTTCCCCTTCCTTCAACCAGGTTTCAGTAAGAAGGTGGTCAAGGGATTCATGAGCAACAAGGTCAGAAACTAGAAGAGTTTAGACCTCAAAGACCGACAATTAAGAAGGCCCAGTTTAAGAGGGGGGGGGGGGGGTTGAACAGTAGCCTGGGAGAGGAATAAGGAAGAGAGGACAGACATGGGAGAAGGTTTCCAGAGCAGCGGTAGAGAGATCCATGAGGCCGAGAATGAACGACTGCAAAGGCAGGACGGTTGCCCCACAACGCTGGTATACGGTGCACAGACAGGCCATAAGAAATTGGAGCAGACATCACTGAAAGAGCAGGTAAATTGTGGAGAGCGCCTACCTGGAATAACAGGAGTAAGGCCCGGTTGCAGGGGGAGAGAGGAATGAGCCAAAAGGAGAAGTTCACACAAAGAGAGACTAGTCCTCTGGCTAATGAAGGAGCCTACCCCAGCGGAGACACCCCAAGTAGCGCACTTAAGGAGCACGCCCCTGTCGCTCGCTGCGGCAACATGCAGCACTTGTCTTTTAAAGGTGTAGTGGGTACCTTGATGAGCGTGGCCGCGTTACTTCCTGGGCGGGCAGAGACAGTACAGTAGCAGCTATGAGGAGTTGCTCCTTTTAGTTTTTTTCCTTATTTTATCATAATCTCATTTTTTGAAAGTTAAACGCTAGCACAGTGTATTTCTTTGTTAACCTCCATTTATTAAATCAAATGTGATCATGTTATGATTGCTATTTCCAAGCGGCCCCAACACCGTTACCTCTCGCACTAGGTCCTGTGTTGCACTAAGTGTAAAATAGCTTCCCCTTGTGTCAGTTCCTGAACCAGTTGCTCTATGAAGCAGGCATTTATTTCATCTAGAAACTATCTCCCTTGCAGGGCCTGATGTAACATTGACTCAGTTAATACTGGGGTGACTGAAATCTCCCATTATTTCTGTGTTGTAAATTTTGCTAGCTTCCCTAATTTCTGTTAGCATTTCATCAAGTCTGATCATTCTGAGGCTGATACACCTCCCACTGCCACTCACTCTTTTTTACATGGAATTTCTATCCATAGATTCTACTGTGTATTTTGTTTCCTGCAAAATCTTTATCTGTTTGAATCAATGCCCTCTAACATATACTGCCACCCCTCCAACTCTGATCTACCCTCTTTCACTGTGATATAATTTGTAGCCTGCTATCAGTGTCCCATTGGTTATCCTCCTTCCACCAGGTCTTTGAGATGCCAATAATAAATCTAACCTTTCGTTCAGTGTTATATCCTCTAAATCTCCCCATCTTATTTTTTTAAGACTTCTAGAATTTGCATACATAGAAACAGGACAGCAGGAAAAGACCATATGGTCTATCTAGTCTGCCCTTCCATATCAATTACAATAGTCCCCTTTTTTTCTTTTAGAGATCCTCTATGTTTGTCCTATGCTTTCTTAAAATTCAGATACTGTCCTCATCTCTACCACCTCCACCGGGAGACTATTCCATGCATCTACCACTCTTTCTGTAAGGACATATTTCCGCTTATTACTCCTGAGTCTATACCCTCTTATCCTCATCTTATGTCCTAGACATCAATCGAAAGAGGCTCTCCTCTTGTGCATTTAGTCCACGGAGGCCTTAACAAGTGTTATTGGAATCTAGGAGCTGGCCACCGAAACCTATGTCACAGTGCACCTCTGCCCCCACCCACTAAAAGGTTTTAATCGCAGTTACTTTTTTAGGTCCCGATTTACCAAGACTGTTTCCCATTTTCTATGGGAAAAAGCTTAATAAAATCAGATTCTTAATGGGCGCCTGCACAGTGACAACAAGAAGGTAGTGGCCCCACCCGTTTATGTGTGCACGGCGCAGAGGTGGGGTGCCTACATGCACATGTGTGAGAGAGTGTGATAATAGAGGGGTGCACCTTTTGCACATAGCGTGTCCTTTACTTCCCTGTTGAAGCACTTCTGCCCGCAGGGGTTGGGATCCCTGTAGGCATATGACACTTCTGCTGCTCTTGTACTTCTGAGCCCCAGGTCCAATTTTTTAGTCGCTAAGCAATCAGGCACCCAGGGTATGTTGAGCCCTGGCGTACAGGCATTTCAAAGTTTGTTTTTTGTTCCTATTAACAGTTTGGTTGTCTGTTGACAGGGCAATTTGGAATCTTTCAACTTTGTCTGATTTTTATTTAAAGGCACCTGGGTTACTTTTACCATTATTACAATGGTTCCTAAACTTGGGGTTGGACCCCAATGGGATTACATCAGTGGATGAGGGTCACAGAAATATGGCCATTTCCCCTTCTCTCTGGACATTCACTAGTCAGCATGTGGCCCATGAGCCAATGAACATTTATAGGTCCTTACCCGCTTCTGGGTAAGCTTCCCGTTAGACTGGAAACCCATGCCAAGTACTGGGGTCTGTAAGAACACACTATACACTGACACAAGGGACCCTGTGCTGACTGCTGCTTAGGTTGCCACTACCGGCGCTGCTGCCTTCTTATTTCAGATGATTGGAGGAAGGGAAAGAAGGCTGAAGGCTGGAGACCAGCTATTTTAATTTCAATAACCCAAGGTCACATGAATTTTCAGTTGTTAAAAAAAAAATGGGGTCATACGTGAGAAGAGTTTGAAAAGCACTGCTTTATTGTAACCTCTCTATCGGGATACAAGACAGCTTTCAGGGAAGTTAGGGTAACTGTATGCCCTAACTAGCGTAACAAAAACACTGAATTATAAAATACACAAATTTTATCAGCTTTAAACACAAAGAATTCCCCTTCCCCCCCCCCCCCCAAGATTTAGAGAACTTCCCTGCAGGTAAAAACAAGTGCAAATTCCTTCCTAGCAGCAGCAGTCCCTCTTGGTAGTCCCAGACCATAAACAGCCGATAAGCTGTTTCAGCAGCAGCTGCTGCTCTCCACCAGCCAAGAAGTTCTCCTGTGGCCCCAAGGGGCCCACCAGATCCTACTAACTGGAGGCCGAGGCCTCCTCTGCCCTCCACAAATCACCTCAGAAATTCTCAGCAAGAGAGTCACTCACCCTGCCAAAAACACAGCCATGGAATGGGATGAGAAGGCGGCTCCCGAATTGGCATCATTGGCCTCCAACAATGCTGAAAATTCCTGGGCTCATATATCCCCATCACACTGGGGGCAAAAGGAGATTACTGCAAAGCAAACCCTGTGGATGCCACAATTGGCAACAGTTATGGCACATGGCATTCTTATGCTACTCCACACAGCACAAAATAAAATGGCTGCAAAGAAGCCTATCAAAAAAAATGAGTGCAGGCCATGAAAAACTGATCCCAGAAAAAGGCATTGTACCGCAGAAAAAAAAAAAAAAAAGGGGATCATGAACTGGGAGCCCCTGTGCCCAGTGGCATACCAAGGGCAGAGTGTGGCTCACCACAGCTGCTGGCTGGGAGAGGGACAACAGGAAGGTTGAACCACTGCTGGGCCCATGGAGGTAGTGCAGCAAAGCTTGTTTGCCACAGCACCAGACACTGTTCTATCCCAGCCGAAGTCTTGTGACTTGCCAGACTCCAGTCGGAAAAGTATCCAGCCCCTAAAGCACAAGGCACGCAGCAACCCAGCTTAACTGTAAGTATGCCTCATTGTCAATGTGGGCCCAGGTGGGGAGGGGGGGGGAGAAGAAGTGGGGCCATCATGGCATTCAGTGCCATGATATGCAAGGGGGGGCACCCACAGCGGGTGACCCGGGATTGGGAACACCACTGCCTCTGCCCATCAGGGAAATGCAATCTGGGCTTCCCCGACAGGCTGAGAAGGCCCTACTAATCCAAAATGATGCCGCTTTATGCAAGCAAACACAGTCAAATAAAGTTCAATTCAATTATATAGCACAATTTAAAAACAGAAAAGAGGGATATGCATTTGGAAATATAAATAAAATTTTGGAAGTTACAAATAGCATGAGGGAAAGGGGGTCTAAGTCCTACTTACTGGCCCCTCTCAGGGTCCTCCTGCCTCTCTTCAGCCCACCAAGCACTAGTAACCCACAAGAAATAGCGCTGGATCCTGCTCAAGGAGTCAAGGGTGAATCCTCGCTCAAAGCTCCATAGGGCCCCGCTGGGCTCAATCTTATTCTCTCAGTGCTGGCACCAGAGGATATACCTCCTGATGACATCACTGAAAATGGCTCAAGTCTGCCTCCACCTGCTGGCAAGGCAGCATACCCCACTCATCTGGATTGCTTCCTTATCCTGAAGATCAAATTTGGCAGTTCTAAAGACCAGACTTTCTTTAGTCATTCAAGGTCCAAAATTCCTGCTTTACTTCTAAAGAATTACTTACTCATGTCTAGTATTTTTCCAACACGATTCAGTTGGTCAATTAAAAAAGGTATTCAAACCTAATACGGATTACAGTTTTCTCTAGGAGCAATATGCCTACTACAATACTACGTTATCAAGCTCTCTTGAGGGAGACACTTCCAGGAATCCTGTTAGCTTGTGGATATATATCAGCATTCCAGTGTTTGTCAGGAAAGCAGAACACTGGTAAAGCAAGCATCAAATCATGACAAGGAATATTCCATCTGATTAGATCTACACCTTCGGAATCTTCAGAGGCATGAAGACAAAAAAGGTATGTTGCAAGAGGCATAAAAACATGACAAGGTTACTAGAAGCTATGACATAGCTATGTTTATTGATGTTGGTTATAAAGTTTATGAACAGGGTGGAAAATGTTTTTAGTACCAGTTGATATTCCTACAAACCAAAATGATTTTTTTTAAACACACATACACATTTTTAATACATCTATTGTCTCTTTTTTTGCTTTCCCTTTCTAATTCCACAGCTGACCCAGTCCCTTCCCTTCTCTCTTAACTACAGCTGCTATTTCTGACCCCAGTTGCCTAAGCACAAGTAATATCATTTTTTTTGCCCCAGTCATGGGAAATATTCAAAGGTCATGGGTTTTGGGATCCTGGTACTGATGCGCTTAGTTTGAGGTATTTCCTTATGATTACCCTAGATATATTCTTATCCTCAGCTGTTATGTCATTTGTCTTGACTAGATTGTAAGCTCCGATGAGCAGGGACCATTTTTTTACATGTGTCTGTACAGCACTGCATATGCACTGCAGTGCTCTACAAATGATCGCAAAAAAATCTTGGCTTAGAGAGAGAGTGTCACACCCTTAGCTACTTCTCATTGGTCAGGTCCCAGAGCAGCACATCCAGATCTGACCAATAAGATAAAGCAGGGTTAGAGTGATGACTGCCAATCTCCAGCCAGAGTTATGGGGAGTGGGGCCATGTGGCAACTGGGCATGATCACACCTGATGGACAGAGACCTTCAGTCATAATCCCACATATGGTAGCTTCAACCCATTGGCTGCTCAGCCAAGCACATACACCAATGTCTGCCAGATCAGCCCCATCAAGGAAGAGGAAAGGGGGGGGGGTCAATGTTTTGGGCTTGTTTTGTACCAACATTGGACTAGAAATTTTGAAATTCTGACAAGCACAACTCTCCTCCTCTCAGCCCCAGCATCTGCTACTCCTCTTTCTGGCCCTGGTCTCTCCTGCACTTGCAAAGAGCACTAGGCACTGAATTTTAGACACTGAGGTGAGCTGGTACCAGACCCATTATTAGCGGATCACAACCACAGTACTGTACTTCAGAGGCAACCCATCAACCAAGTAAGCTGCAACTTTGAACAACTAGTTTGCAAAGCAATATACTTAAAATAGCCTTCATATGCTAGTTAACTTATTGATATTATTGGGGGGGGGGGCAGCTTAAGACACCCTCCTGGTTTTCATCAATATTAAAAACGCTAAAAACCAAACGCTCATTCAGATGCGACATGAATTCACAAGAAGCAAAAAGGTACACAGTGCAAAAATACAAACAGTAATAGAATAGTAACCGCAGAAGTTTGACAGATCCATCAGTGCCAACTACTGTATAACAAGATACTACTTTCAACCAGAACTGGAAGGTGGATTAACATTTCTATATAAAGAAAATTATAGTCCAACAACATTGATTAGTGCAATGTTAATTAACCTGTACCTCTACTACGTTAGCTCAGTGAGACAAAAGAGAATGGCATTTATATAAAGTTTGCTGGCGTCATGAAACTTTTTTTTTACATCAGAAATCCTATTTCATAGCAAGACAACCATTTCACTATCACTTAACTTAAGAAAATGAGAATAAAGCCGGGACGCCTCAGAGTTGAGAGCGATCCCTGCCAATTTCTGCAGATTAGTTTCCGGAAATTTTAAAATGTATTATTTATTACCTGGTAAGTCATACTCTGGTACATTATCAATGTAGGTAACTACCCTTAAAAACACTGAAGGGAGTAATAAAAAAAAGAAAAAATTAAAAAAATAGTCCATTTTTAAAGCTGTAACATTACGAAGACTACACAACAGGCTTTCATCTTGTTTGTTTGTTTTTGTTTCTCTTTAGAAATCACGGTAATACTCTATCACGTCACACCAATACAGAACAAGGTAGCATCGCAAGGGGTTGTAAAAAAAATGGGCTTTAAACTATCCGCAAGATAATGCCACTGTATTTATGTGTTCGCTAAATTACAGCGTACAAGCGGTCTCTTGAAAGGATAGTATGAAGCGACACACACACTAACATGTTCATGGAAGAAAAAAAAAGGAAAATATACACTCTCTAATGTATATTTCTAATGTAAAATTCTGCTAACGAGAAAAGCTACCAGTAGCCTTTTAAAGCCTACAAAACCCCCAACACTTTCTATCCGGCTCCTTTTCTAAAACGCGGAAAGAGAAAACAAAACCGAAACGGACTGTAACAGACAGACTACAAGCTTTATCATATCTCAAACCCAAAATCTACAGCCATTTACAAGAAATTTACCCATTTAAACGATGCGAACCCTGCGAAGAACCGGAGGCCTACCAGTTAAAAAATGGAAGTTCAGAGTAATCGGGGAAGGGGAAATACGCGCGCCCCATCATATTCTCTCGGTAACTGCAAAGCTAATAATGTCCATGTCCACACGCAACTCCAACACCTCCTACCTAAAACTATCATAAAACGGTCCCCGCCCAGCCTGAAACTCATCCCTCCGCAAAATATAACTAAACTTCTGCAACAGATTTCACGTCCTGAATATGAACGCAACAAGTTTACAAGCGCGCCGCCACGGATCTTCTCCTCTCTTCCTCAGCCACTAGCGTTTCTCTAGCGCCAGGTCGCGCCCGCCGACCCGCGCTCCTGTTTGAATGAGGAAAAATAAATCTCAAGAATGTTATTCCGAGTTTCTTCCTTACCTCCGCCATGTTTGCCGTACTGAAAGAGATCACATCGCAGGTCAGCCAAGAGCCCGGATGAAGACACAGCAACAGAACAGCGTGACTGACTGCAAAGGCGGGAACTCTAAGTGCTGGGCTCCGGCTGTCAGCCAATCAGCGGCAGGCTGAGGAGGAGGAGCGCCCGAGCGCTGTCAGAGCTCCAGATAGGGCTCCTCTGGATACCGTGAATGAATGGATGCGCGGCTTGCGCGCAGTTAGTCGCTGGAAGTGAGTGGAAGGGGAGGAATTATACTATAGTCTTCCAGAGTCGGGACCAGCTTTTTAGACGTCCAGGACAGATATTTAAGAATTACACGTCTCACCCCCATTTTATTTTTATGTGAGCTTTATTTTTATTCCCTTTCCTTTCCTTTATTAAAGCTTGATATACCACCCTTAGTGGGGACAGCAAAGCGGTTCACAATAAAATTTAATAAAACCCGAAATAAGAAAAGAACGCTAATAATGTATAGGAAAGAAAAGAGCCACAAGACACACGACACCAAGGCCTTAGCTTAGAGAGTGGTAGGAGAGAGGGGAGGGGGGGGTAAGAAAGGCAATCAGACGGAGTCGGGTGTGAGATCAAAAGCTGTACACAATAGATGAGTCTTGTGCTGAATCTTGAATTTTGAAAATGAGGGTTCTAGTAGAAGGGATGGAGGGAGATTGTTCCAAAGGGAAGAGCCAAGGAAGTAAAAAGCAGAGTGTGCTTGAAAAGGGAAGGATAGGAGAAGACCGTTCATGTGAATGGAGAGGAGGGAACATTGAGGGGGATGAAGAATGAGAGAAGATGAAAGATATTGTGGGGAACAAGTGTGAAGAGTCTTGTGAACCTTGTTGAGAATCTTGTAATGAATGCAGAATGTAATGGGGAGCTAATGAAGACAGATAAGGAGAGGCGTTACCTGATCAAATCAGGACGCATGGGAAATTAGTCTGGCTGCAGTGTGCTGAACAGGTTGGAGACGTTTCAAGGAGTATTGAGGAAGACCAGCAAGTGCTGAGTTACAGTAATCAAGGCGAGATAGAATGAGCGTGATATAAACAAATGTGATATGTTATTTTTACAATGTAATATAATTTTTGTATTCCACTCATCTACCACTTTTTAATATAATTTTGTATGTAATAACTTTCTGACTCCCTTTATTGTATATCTGCATCCTGGAAGGAGAGACTACGTGGCTAGTAACACGTAACCTGCCACAGGTGCGGAAGTGCAAGAAGTGGAGTGAGACAGTATTAACCAATGAGTTATAGATATGCTGGAAGAGGGAGAGGACATGTAGTATAAAAGAACTGTGAAAAAGAGGATAAATGTGTCTGCATCAGTCAGGCACCATTCTTGCAAGAATGTAATTAAAGTAACCCTTTGCTTCACTGAGGAGTCTGTTATTGTGTAAAAAGTTATGCTTTATTACAGAATGGGCGCGCGTCCATGATTGTGTCATCGCTGGAGGAGACCACCACCGCCGAGGATGGAGAGACACGTCCCATTGAGTTCAATGGCCTTGTGTATCAACGACGGGGGGCTGTCAGCGTACTGACAGCAAAATCCCGAGACCATGAAGGAAAAATCAATACAGACTCAGTGAAGCAGACCAGGTATTAAGCAGGCACAAACGCATCAACCGGGTAACTCCATGCACGGACCAAGGTAAGAAACAAGACTGTAAAGTATTACCTTGGTGGTTGGGTATCGAGACAGATTGTTGTGTGTATGAGATGTGTCCTAGACACGAAGTGAGTATGGAGTCTCAATCCACGGTTCTGACACATCCGCGAGGAGTGCGGCCGGAGAGAGACGAAGTGAAAAGCACATTGGTGAAAGGAGTTTTAATGGGATTAGGAATTCTAAAGGTAACTCGAGTAAGGATGGGGCTGGCAGTATAGACCCCAGGGACATTCCTGCAGCAGTCTATTAGGGAGGATGTTGAAGTAAATGGCAGAGTAATGAACACACTAAGAATAAGGATAAAGCAAAGAAGTGTTTTAAGAATTGCTGTTTTATCTGGACAAATTTTTAAAAAAAAGCATAAAGCTAGCTGCAGTCTTCTGGCCAAAATTTAGCACAGACGAAGGGTGGTTATGTCAAATCCTTAACTTATATGTTTGTGTGGTGACATGCAGTCCTTCTGTAGCCAGCCAGGGGCTTGTTAATAGCTGTAGCCCACTGGTTACTTCACTGCCTGTGGAGCCAGAGGTCACAGTGGGGTTATTTGATAGGGCTATCTGGAGCATTGTCAATTTTTAATGTACATTAGTGCTGCCAGCAAAAACACCCTCAGAGTACTGTAACCATAAGGTGCCTCAGAAGGCGCTTTATAGCCCTATAAAGCGCCTTCTGAGGCACCTTATGGTTACAGTCCATATAAGGTGCCTTATAAGTTGTCCTATGGAGCGCCTTATAGGGTTCCCTATAGGGGACATTATAGGGTGCTGTGGCAGACAGTGCACTTTATAATGTGCCCTATGGAGTGCCTTATAGGGTGCCTTATGTGGCACCTTAGGTTATGGCACGTGAGGGTGTGTTTGCTGGCAGCAATAATTAAAATACAAATAAAATGCCTCAAGAAACAATACTTACATGTCAAAGCTGATGCCTCAGCCAGCCTTATGCATTAGGCACACTGGGGGATCAAACTCATGACCCCTGTATCATCAGTCAGTGTATTAACCATTGTACTACACCTCTGTTTCTGTGTTTGCATGTCTGGGCGCCTACTTAAGATTACCACGCGTTAACGCGCTTAGCCCGTTAATGTGCGCAGCAGCGCGCGTTATCGTGCGATAATCCAGTTTTGCTACTTTAAGACTGAAACGCCCATTCCTTTTATGGCAGCCTGCACACTATCGCCGGGCGCACATTAAGACGGTTTAGTAAACATACCCCTAAGTGTTTGCCCTTAGCATTGTTAAGAATCCGAACAGCCCCTCGGAAAGATTTAGGATTGTCCCCCTATGAAATGTTATTTGGATTACCTTATATGGGACAATTAAAAGAACCTCCTCAGTTTGAAACTAAAGATACGTTTCTTAAAGACTATATACTTGGGCTGTCCTCTTCTTTATTTGTTCTCAGGAATAGAGGACTGTTGCACACCTTCCCTGTTGGAATTTGCAGTTCACGGTCTCAAACCAGGACAGTGGGTCTTGATAAAATCCTGGAAGGAGTCCAAATTACAACCTGACTGGGAAGGCCTGTCTCAATGAGTACTGAGTACTGCTGTAAGAACTGCGGAAAAAAGTTGGATTCATTATACACGAATTAAAGGTCCGGTCAAAGCTCCTTTAGATGAACAATGGAAGGTCCAGGGAACTAATGACCCTCTGAGCCTGAAAATAACAAGGAAAAACAGAACAGGAGAGGAGTTGGTTAAAAAGGACTAGTAAAAATTATAATATGGAAAAAGAAAAGTGGATGGTGTTGCTATGGTAGGGGGATCACTTTCTCTGTTAAGGGGAATGACATGGGATCTAGGACGTTAAGGGGAAAGGGATGGACGGAGTAACAAATGCGAACACAGACACGATGAGGAAGGGTGTACCCTAACATATTTACTGTAACCGTACCAGAGGGAGAGGGACCACTAGGCCTAGAATTTGATGCCTGCCAAGTGATAAGTTATGATGGGGGATACTATGAAAAGTTGTGGGGAAATAGTCATAAGTATATATGTGTCCAGAGATTGCCCAGACACTTGTGTATGGGATGCAATGTTTCAGGTGGTCACAAGTTTGGTGGACCACTGAGGATGGAGGTTGGGTCTCCCCAGAGGGGAAGGGGCACCCAGTTCAAAAGAAAATAACAATGATAAAGAAACACAGCATTTAGCAATGTAACCCAGGAAGTTGCAACCCCATTGTGGTCACCCTCTCTGGAAGGGATGACTCACTGGATGGGGCCTGTGGACTAAGAATAGACGTTAATGGGCAAGATCCCATGGGAAGACTGAGGATAAAAATACCCCTCAAGAATCAGACTCAGGTCTCCACACCATCCCCCAGGATATCCTTTGAACCTAATAAGGACCCTAAGGCAGTCAAGATAGTGGAGATTAAAAATTTGAGGGACTTTTGTGGTCTAAATTTGTAAATGGGTGTATATTTTTTCTTGAAGATGAGTTGTTATCATCTATTTCTTTTCTTATTGGTTATTTGTTTGTAATACCCATTTTCTTTTCATTCATTGTACTTTTTGGATGTATCATTTATTAATAATTGATAAAGAATTAAAAAAAAAAGATTTGAGGGACACTCTAGAGGTGGAAACGGGTTATGGGGATGTGAACGCCTGGGTGGAATGGGTTAAATATACCATAGGAGATCTCAACCGTAGCAATTGCTACGCATGTGCCTCTGGGAGGCCCATTGCACAGTTTGTGCCCTTACCCTAGAGGTGGGATACAGATCCCGATGGAGTAAGATGCCTCATATCTCTGTATCAGAAAAAAAATGGCTTGGGGAAATGAAAATTGCAAGTCATTGAGTTTGCTCTTTCTCCCTACAGACTTGAAGGATGTAAAAGCTCCCCCCACATTTTCAGCAGTGTTTGGAAATCACTCTGCCTGTCTCACCAGGCGGGGAAAGAACTACACGAGGAAAGTGGGGGAACTGAACACCTGCATTCTAAGCTTAAACCTGGCAGGGATGGAAGTAGAAGAGAACTACTCCAACCTAGTAATCCCTAGGGCAGACCTGTGGTGGTACTGTGGAGGGCGGACTTTGAGACCAACATTGCCTACCCTATGGTCGGGAACATGTTCATTAGTTCAATTGGCAGTTCCTTTCACCTTGGCGTTCACAGAACAGGACAAGGGGCAAATACAAAGGGAAAGGAGGAGTACCTTGGGAACCTTATTTGATGACAGGATATAGACACAATAGGAGTCCCTCGGGGAATTCCGGATAAGTATAAAGCACGAAACCAGATTGCAGCTGGATTCTAATCCCTGTTATGGGTAATCACAATAAACAAAAATGTAGATTGGATAAATTATATATATTATAACCAACAGCGGTTTATCAATTATACCCAGGATGCAATAAAGGGGATCGTAGAACAATTGGATGCCACTAGCAGAATGGCCTGGGAGAGTCAAATGATTTTAGATATGATGGCGGCTGAAAAAGTGGGCGTGTGTGTGATGTTGGGGGGGGGAAATGTATGTTCATCCCCAATAACACGGCCCCTGAAGGCACTATCACTAAAGCCCTGCAAGGACTAACTACCTTGGCAGAGGAATTGGCAGAAAATTCAGGTACGGATACCTCTCTCACTAGATGATTGGAGTCATGGTTTGGGAAGTGGAAAGGGGTGGTAGTAGATATATATTTACTTCTGTACTTATTGTAATTGGAGTATTAATTACGGTGGGGTGTTGCATAATGCCTTGTATAGGAGGGCTAACTCAAAGATTGATAGAAACAGCAAGCACTAAACAAATGATTGTATCACCTCCAGTGCATAAGGATACAATGTTATTAATGGACAATAAAGGGGAAGAGATAGAGTCAGGAAGGATGTTATCTAAATTAGAAGCTTCCTATGGAACTGTAGGGTAAGTGTAAAAAGTAACAAGAAAACTCTAAAAAGAAAGAGGGAGGGGTTTGATATAAACAAACCTGATATGTTATGTTTATGTTTACAATGTAATATAATTTTTGTATTCCACTCATCTACCACTCTGTAATATAATTTTGTATGTAATAACTTTCTGGCTCCCTTTGTTGTATTTCTGCATCCTGGAAGGAGAGACTACGTGGCTAGTAACACATAGCCTGCCACAGGTGCAGAAGTGCAAGAAGTGGAGTGAGACAGTATTAACCAATGAGTTATAGACATGCTGAAAGAGGGAGGGGACATAGTGTACTATAAAAGAACTGTGAAACAGAGGATAAATGTGTCTGCATCAGTCAGGCACCATTCTTGCAAGAACGTAATTAAAGTAACCTTTTGCTTCACTGAGGAGTCTGTTATTGTGTAAAAAGTTATGTTTTATTACAAGCGCATGGTTCGGAATGATGTATCTGTGAAGGATACTAGCAAAAGATTGAAGCTTGTTTATTTATTTATTTAACAGTTTTTTTTCTTATACCACCTTTATGCCAAGACGATTTACATGGAACAACTAACACAAATATTTTGCGATTGCATATAACTAAGGGAAGCAAACTTGGAGCTAACAAAACGGGTATTTATAGATGTTCACAGAGTGTGGTTGGGGTTATGGTGTGTGTAGTTAAGTGATATCATTTGGACCAAAGTGTTCACTAAACAGATGTGTTTTTAATAGTTTCTTAAGATTTTGAGTCTGACTTTGTACTGATCTGATAGCTTCCAGAAGTGAGTTCCAAATTGTTGGAGCAAGCAGGGAAAAGGCTCTATTGCTTGTTTGCTACGTGGACCTGATCTTGAAGAGAGAAATGACTAGAAGGTTCTGATTTGCTGATCTTCTAGGCCTTGTTGAGGGTGCTTTATTGATTATGTCTTCCAGGCAGGGAGCTGATGCGTTATAGATAATTTTATAGATGGTGGTTATGACCTTGTATTTTGTTCTTTGGTTATCAGTAGTCAGTGAAGGCTTTTTAGAGTTGATGTGATGTGTTGCCTTCTTGAAGTTTCCGTCAGGATTCTGGCAGCTGTATTCTGTACTAGTTGAAATGGATATAGTGCTTTTTTTGGCAGCCCTTGGTATTGTATGTTGCTGTAGTCGAGATGGGGCATTATGATGGTCTGAAAAACTGTTCTGAAGTCATTGTATCGGTCGTAAATGCTGGAAGGATTTGAGTTTCATGTAGGCTGTATCAGATGATTTCTTGATGTAAGAAAGCATGTTGAGATTATGATCAATTGTTATGCCAAGGTATTTGACTTTGCTTTCTATCATGATCTCTGTGTTTTGAAGCATGAGCTTCTCTGGCGGTTTGAAGGAGGGGTCTCTTGTGACCAGAAGTGCCTCTGTCTTGCTGTTATTTACTGCTAGGTTAAGTTCTGAAAGATGGTCTGTAATGGCTGAAAGGCCATCAGAGATGATCGAGAAGTCTGGGGTAAGAGTGTGGAAGGACATGTAGAACATGAAGTCGTCAGCATATAGATGAAAATGCATTTTGAATTTCCTCAGTATATTGAAAATAGGCTGAATGTAGATGTTGAATAGGAGAGGTGATAATGCTGAACTCTGTGGTATGCCCTGTTTTAGTCTTAAGTGGTTAGATTTGACATGACTGACTTTTACCTGCAGCATTCTATTAGTGAGGTAAGAGTGAACCAATTTATTGTGTTCTTATGGAGACCTGTGTCGCTGAGCCTTGTAAATATGTTATGCGATAGTGAATCAAATGCAGCACTGATGTCCAGAAAGATCATAATAAATTCTTGATGTGGCTTGTCTAGACCCCTGATTAATGTGTCAAAGAGAGCTGTGAGTAGGGTGTCTACACCTTGTTGAGGGCAGAAACCGTGTTGTTGTGGATCGAGGGGAGCATGGGTATCGATGTGTTCTTGAAGTTGAAGCTGTAAGCCTTTTTAGTTATCTTGGAGAGGAATGGAATACTGGCAATTGGTCGATATGAGCTAGGGTCGGTCTGATCCATTGATGATTTCTTTAGAATGGGTCGTATTGATGCCTGTTTCAGGACAGAAGGTAAGTGTCCCTGGAAAGGGAGGAGTGGACTATCTTCTGAATAATAGGTGCAAATTCAGACTGGAGGGATTTTATCCAGGAGACTGGACAGGGATCCAGTAGGGAGGTAGTGGCATTGATACTTTGGGTAATGTCAGTGATCTCTCTTTGATTAATTAATCTAAAGGAGTCCCAGATGTGAGTTTGCAGTGGTTTATCCTGCTTATGTATAACTTTTTTGGATTGAGGAGGTGTTGAGGTTTGCTTGTTGTAAAGATAGTTGGCCATAGTCTGGGGATGTAGTTTGTCTTTTGGGTTTGAGGGAAGTATTGCTGTGGGGTCTTTGGTGAGGGTAGATGCAATGGAGGACAATTCTCTTGGACGGTTTCATGATTATGTTAGTGTAGTATTTTTTTTTCTGCTGCTGTTAAGCATATTGGTGTATTCTTGTTGTTTGATGATGTATTGTTGTTTTGTGGATGCTTCTTGAGTGCGTTTCCATCTTCTCTCAATCTGTCTGAGTTCTCGTCTGGTGGTTCTGAGTTTACGAGAGAACCAGGGCGGGTGAACTGTTTGGATGGGGTCATGTGGCGTCTTGTGGTGAAGGAGGCAACTTTGTTAATCACTGAGTTCCAGGAGTAGATGAGGCTGTCTAAGTCGACAAGGTCAGATACTAGGATTGGAGAGATGTCCTCTAGGAAGGTTTTCATGTAATACTGAGGAAGATGTAGGGGTGTTACCCAAGACTGAAGTGGTATTTAAAGGTGATACTGCAGAGGAATTGAGAGAAATATCGCTACACCGGGAAGATATATTACAACTATTTGATAAACTGAATAGTAGCAAATCACCTGGACCGGATGGTATACATCCCAGAGTGTTGAAAGAACTGAAATATGAGATTGCAGACCTGTTATTGGTAATCTGTGAACTTTCATTAAAATCATCTGTAATACCTGAAGATTGGAGGGTCGCCAACGTAACACCAATTTTTAAAAAGGGTTCCAGGGGTGACCCGGGAAATTACAGACCGGTGAGCCTGACGTCAGTACCAGGGAAAATGGTAGAAGCCATCATAAAGAACAAAATTACACAGCATGTAGATAGTCATGGCCTAATGGGAGACAGCCAACATGGCTTTAGACAAGGAAGATCTTGTCTTACTAATCTGATCTGTTTTTTTGAAGGTGTGCATAAACAGGTAGACAAAGGTGAGTCGGTTGATATAGTGTATCTGGACTTTCAGAAAGCTTTTGACAAGGTCCCCCATCAGAGACTTTTGGCGAAGCTAAAAAGTCATGGGATAGGAGGCAGTGTACTATTGTGGATCGGGAACTGGTTAAAAGATAGAAAGCAGAGGGTAGGGCTAAATGGCCAATATTCCCAATGGAAAAAGGTGAATAGTGGAGTACCCAGGGATCTGTACTGGGTCCGCTACTTTTTGACATATTCATAAATGACCTGGAAAAGGGAATAACTAGTGAGGTAATCAAATTTGCAGATGACACAAAACTGTTTAAAGTTGTTAAAACCCAAGAGGATTGTGGAAAACTGCAGGAGGATCTGGATAAATTGGAAGACTGGGCATCCAAATGGCAGATGAAATTTAATGTGGACAAGTGCAAAGTTATGCACCTAGGAAAGAACAACCCACACTATAGTTACAAGATGCAAGGCTCCACATTAGAAACCACCACCCAGGAAAAAGATTTAGGAGTCATCGTGGATAACATGTTAAAACCCTCCGCCCAGTGTGCAGCGGCGGCCAAGAAAGCAAATAGAATGCTAGGTATCATAAGGAAAGGGATGGAGAATAAAACAAAGGATATTATAATGCCTCTGTATCGCTCCATGGTACGACCGCACCTTGAATATTGTGTGCAATTCTGGTCACCGTATCTTAAAAAGGACATAGAGTTATTAGAAAAAGTACAGAGAAGAGCCACCAAATTGGTGAAGGGGATGGAAGGCTACTCCTATGAAGAGAGGCTAAAAAGGTTAGGGCTCTTTAACCTAGAAAAGAGGCGGCTGAGGGGAGATATGATAGAGGTGTATAAATTAATGAATGGAGTGGAACGGATAAACGTGGATAAATTGTTTTACGCTATCAGAATATAGAAGGACTAGGGGGCATGTAATGAAGCTACAGGGTAAACTATTTAAGACAAATAGGAGAAAATATTTCTTCTCTCAACGTGTAATCAAACTCTGGAATCTGTTACCGGAGGATGTAGTAAGGGCTGTTAGTATAGCTGGGTTTAAAAAGGTTTGGACAAGTTCCTGGAGGAAAGGTCCATAAACCACTATTAAAAAGGGACCCAGGATATCAATGCTTGGCCTAGTACAAGCACTGCAGAACCTGTGTCTTTTGGGGAAACTGCTAGGTACGTATGACCTAGATTGGCCACTGTTGGAAACAGGATACTGGGCTTGATGGACCTCGGTCTGACCCAGTATGGCATTTCTTATGTTCTTATGTTCTTATGTTCTTAATGCTTTGAAATGGCATTTTTGTGGCTGTAGACTAGGGGGTAATGTATCTAGGATTATATTATTGAGTGGTCTGACCATGGCACTGGGTCTGTCTGACTGTGGAAGTCAGTTGTGGGGAGATGACTAGGTGCAAAAATGAGGTCTAGAGTTGACCCTCTAGAGTGAGTGAGCACATTGATTATCTGTTGTAGTTGGAGAGCTTCCATTGCATTGATGAATGCACTTGCTTGTTTCGTGGAGGTGAATGGGAGGTTTAGATCAACAAGGAGAAAGAAGAGTTTGTTAGATGATATGTGAGTGCAGGCTTCTTCAAGTAAGTCTGATAGGTCTTCTGTGTTTGAGGAGGGTGCACGATATGCTAAGTAGATGGCATGTTGACTGTTGGTGATAGTGAGGAAGTCTGTCATTTGCAGAGATTGTGAATTAATCGTAGTGAAGTTTAGATGCTCTTTGGCTAATATTAGGACTCAACCTCTTTTTGTGGTTCTGGGGCAGTTGAACAGCTTGTAGTGCGGGGGTAGTAGATGATTGAGTAGGACATTGCCCAAGTTTGAGATCCAGCTTTCTGTAATGCACATAAGGTCAGTGTTGTTGAGATGTATGAAGTCGGTAATCATGTGGATCTGGTTGCGTATTGAGTGTGCATTGATGAGGGAACATTTGATTGGATCGGGTGGGTGCTTCTGCTTGATATCCGGTTTCTGTTGCATAGTGGCGTTGATTTCAGGTAATCTGCGTGGTGATTTTGCATGCTGGGCTTTGAGGCAGGGATTTGGAATGGGAAGTTGAAGTCAGTGATGGACTGGAATGTTATTACTTTGAGAGGCCAGCACATGTGTTGTCATTAGAAGGAATAGTAGCAGTAGTAACATGACAAAGTAAGGTAGGAGATTGTGTGTGTGACAACATATTGAGCTGTGAAGTTGGTGGCTTACCTAAGAAAGCATGTTGCTTTTGCTGGATCAGTGTCTGCAGTCCTTAGGTATCACAGAGGGAGGCTTTGGCGGCCACACTGTATGAGATAACAATTAGGAGAGTTTTGTGCTGGGGAGTGTGGTTCCGGGTAAAGTCACCTTGTTGGTCATGTCCTCTTGATGTCTCCCCTTAGTCTGCGCCTAAGGGCCACATCAAAAGGTCCTCTGGTAGGGGCCAGCACACCTGGAGACGCTTCTTTTTAAGTGTTGCTAAATCCGGGGGTTCCAGTGGGCCCAATTGGCCTTGTGGAAGCGATTGGGGAGGTGCTTTCCTTCCTGCTTGCCTCCCCATTACCGATCAGGCTCTTGGTGGCTGGAGGTGTGGTGAGCCGCACCTGGAGGCACTTCTTTATAAGTGTTGCTGAGTCCGGGGGTTCTGGTGGGCCTGAGTGGCCTTGTGGAAGCGATCGAGAAGGGGCTTTCCTTCCTGCTTGCCTCCCCGATACCAATCAGTCTCTTGGTGACTGGAGGTGCAGTGAGTAGCACCTGGAGGCACTTTTTTTAAGTGTTGCTGAGTCTGGGGGTTCCGGTGGGCTTGAATGGCCTCGTAGAAGTGATCAGGGAGGGGCTTTTCTTCCCGCTCGCCTCCCTGACATCGATCAGGCTCTTGGTGGCTGGATGACAGAGAGGTTCCAATAAAGACAAAAGTAATCCAAATGGCCTTAAGTACAGAGCAGACAGAGCATAAAGATTACAAATTATTCCTGCCTACTGATAACCAGATTAATATGAATAAAATACAACCTCTAAAATGCTTGTATGCAAATGCTAGAAGTCTAAAAAATAAGATGGGAGAGTTAGAATACATAGCACTAAATAAGAAGCTAGATATGATTGGTATCTCAGAGACCTGGTAGAAGGAGGACAACTAATAGGACACTGTGATACCTGGGTTTAAATTATATCACAATGATAGAGTAGGTTAAATTGGTGGAGGGGATGCGCTCTATGTTAGAGAGGGCATTGAGTTACACAGGATTAAAGTGTTGCAGGAAGAAAATACACGGTAGAATCTCTATGGATAGAAATTCCACGTAAAAAGGGGAAGGCAATGGAAGTGGAGGTGTACTACTGACTGCCTGGCCAGAATGGATGATGAAATGCTCAAATAAATCAGGGGAGCTAACAAAAGTTATAATTCGGTAATAATAATGGGTGATTTCAATTACCCCAGTATCGACCAGGTCAGTACATGCTAGGAGATAAAGTTTCTAGATGAAATAAATGATTTATTGGAGCAGCTGGTTCATGAACCGACAAGAGCAAGAAAGAAAATGGAGAAAATTAAAAACTGAGTAACAGAGGAGGGAATACCTTAGTCTCCTTGCAACATACAAGAATGAAGTCAACCAGGCGAAAAAAACGCACCACACAAACACTCTCAATAAGGCCCTCAACAGGCCTAGAGAGCTTTTCGAGCTCGTCAAATCTCTCACCAAGGCTCCACATGACAGCAATCACAGTGGAACCATGACAGCCCAACGGCTAGCAGATCATTATGCCAGCAAGCTTAGTCCCATAACGCCTGCACTCCCCACTCCAGAGCTAGATGCAGTTACCTCCCTACAAAAAATCAACACTCCAGGAGGACCAGACCAAGGCGAAGTATGGACTACCTTCCAGAGAGTGGAAGACCAGCAAATAAAAAACATCATCACCAACCTAAACACCACAACCTCCCCTCTTGACCCTTGTCCAGCCGCCTGGATCAAGTCAACTAAGCAAGAAATAGCACAGCACATCTCCCACATAGTGAACCTTTCACTACTGCAAGGTCTCATGCCATCACTTCTTAAAAAGTCACTTATACGACCCATTTTGAAAAACAAAGCACTCAACAAGGACGACCCAACTTCCTACCGCCCAATTTCAAGCATATCCTTCCTTGCCAAGATCATTGAAAAGGCAGTTCAGCAGCAGTTGCAGGACCACATTGATGACACGAACCCCCTTGATGTGCACCAATACGGATTTCGGCAACATCACGGTGTAGAAACTCTCCTGCTAGCCCTAATGAACAACCTACTCAAAGGTCTAGAAAACAAAAGCAAGATGTATATGCTTATATTCATAGATATATCAGCTGCCTTCGACTCAGTACATCACCCCACACTTCTGGAGCGACTCACGTCCATAGGCATTTCAGGTACCCCACTAAAATGGTTCTCCTCTTACATAACCAACAGAATGCAGCAGGTCCATTTCAACAATGACAAGGCAGCCCCCTTCCCACAAACTCAAGGCATTCCGCAAGGCTCTGCCCTCTCCTCCCTCCTATTCAACTTATACCTACAACCAGTTTGCAAGATTTTCCAGGAACACGAGATCAACTACCATATATACGCAGATGACCTAATGCTATATACTCAACTCGACATAAATAACCCAAACCTCAACAAACTTGAAAAATGCTTACTCGAGCTACAAATCTGGTTGCAACGAAATAACATGTCCATAAACCACAAAAAAACAGAAGCAATGTGTATCTCCAGGAAACCGGGCTTCAATCCCCCAGCAACAGTCACCATGAACAATAACGTTTACAACATCAAGACCGAAATAAAATATCTAGGAGTGATGCTGGACAACAACCTAAATATGGACAAACACCTTCAAAGTACCAATCGGGCCATTTTCCACAAATTAAGAGTCTTGCAGCCACTACGTAACATCCACAATCATGCCAACTTCAGGACTGTCGCGCAAGCACTCATCATTCCCCATCTGGACTATTGCAATGCCATACTGCAAGGTTTGCCAAAGAAAACTATAAATATTCTGGAAATGGCACAAAATGTTGCTGCCAGAATCATTATGCAAAAAGGCCTCTCTGAGCACATTACACCTGTACTAATTGAGCTACATTGGCTCCCCATTATGGCCCGCATCCAATACAAAATCATAATCACTACATTCAAGCTTATTCATAATTTAGCACCCTCACACCTCAACAGTCTAATCACCAATCTACCCAACAACAGGAGCAGAAGAACAGTAAACCTCAATACCCTCTGTCTCCCGAAGTGCATCAGAAATGTTAATGCATGTACAAGTAACAGAGCATTCTCACTCATAGCTCCACCACTCTGGAACTGGCTGCCATGTGAGCTGCGTGCAAACTGTGACTTAAAGGACTTCAGAAAAAAGCTTAAGACTCACCTCTTCCAATCGCATTACAATGTAACCTAGGCACTGTATCCCACTACCACTGTATCCCACTACCATGTGTCTACCATGCGTGGGAAAGTCACTGTACCCCATGTAATCTCACAACGAGAAATGCATTCAGTTTATGTGTAAATATGTATATAATATATCCTGTGTGAAGTGTTTCTCATCAATCAAGTGTAATCTGTAACCCAATGTTTGATGTGTTGATATCTCTCCCTCCCAATAACAATGTATATCTTTCTAATTCCTGGCCTGTACAGCCACTCCCATCATGTATAGGAACCCCTGCTGATCGCTGGAAGCAGCAGGATACAAATGTACACTAAATAAATAAATAAATAAAGAGGGGAAGTTATTTTGGACCTAGTCCTTAGTGGTACACAGCATCTGCTACAAGACATAAAGGTGTTGGGGGCACTTGGCAATAGTGATCATAACATGATTGCATTTGATTTCATAAATGGAGGAAGATGGCAAGGAAATCCACAATACTGCCTTTTAACTTTCAAAAGGGAGACTATGATAAAATGAGAAAAACGGTTAAGAAAAAACTAAAAGCAGCAGCTGCAAAGGTTAAAGATTTACATCAAGCATGTGCATTGTTTAAAAATACTATCTTGGAAGCCCAAACCAACTATATTCCATGCTTTAAGAAAGGTGGAAGGAAGTCCAAAAAACTGCCAGCATGGTGTAAAGGTGAGGTCAGAGGGGCTGTTGTAGCCAAAAAAGCATCTTTCAGAAAATGGAAAAAGGAGCCAAATGACGAAAACTGGAAACAACATAAGCACTGACAAGTTATATGCAAGGCATTGATAAGGCAGGCAAAGAGAAAATTTGAGAAGAAGCTTGCTGTGGAAGCAAAAATGCATGATAAAGACTTTTTCAAGTACTTTCATAGCAAAAAATCTGTGTAAGAGTCAGTTGGACCATTAGATGCTAGAGGGGTAAAAGGGGCACTAAGAAGGGACAAGGCCATAGCAGAGAGACTGAATGAATTATTTTTCTTTGGTCTTTACTGAAGAAGATGTATGGAAGTTACCCATGACTGAAACGGTATTTAAAGATGAAGCATTGGAAGAATTGAAAGAAATATTGATAAATCGGGAAGATATATTACAACTATTTGATAAACTAAACAGTAGCAAATTACCTGGACCGGGTGATATATACCCAAGGGTGTTGAAAGAACTGAAATATGAGATTGCAGTTCTACTATTAGTAATCTGTGAACTATCATTAAAATCATCTGCAGTACCTGAAGACTGGCGATTAGCCAATGTAATGCCAATTTTTATAAAGGGCTCCAGGGGTGATCCAGGAAACTACAGGCCAGTGAGCCTGACATCAGTATCGGGCAAAATGGTTGAAACCATTATAAAGAACAAAATTACTGAACATGTAGATAATCATGGTATAATGGGAAAAAGCCAAAATGGCTTTAGCCAAGGAAGGTCTTGTCTTACTAATCTGTTATATTTTTTTGAAGGTGTGAATAAACAGGTAGACAAATGTGAGCCAGTCGATATAGTGTACCTGGATTTTCAGAAAACCTTTGACAAGGTCCCTCATGAGAGACTCTTGGCAAAGTTAATAAATCATAGGATAGGAGGCAGCGTACTATTGTGGATCAGGAACTGGTTAAAAGATAGAAAGCAGAGGGTAGGGCTGTATGGCCAAATTTCTCAATGGAAAAAGGTGAATAGTGGCCTACCGCAGGGATCTGTGCTAGGTCCGCTGCTTTTTAACATATTCGTAAATGACCTGGAAATGGGAATAGAGTGAGGTAGTCAAATTTACATATGACACAAAATTATTCAAAGTTGTTAAAACTCAAGAGGATTGTGAAAAATTGCAAGAGGAACTTGAAAAATTGGAAGATTGGACATTCAAATGGCAGATGAAATTTAATATGGACAAGTGCAAAGTTATGAACCTAGGAAAGAACAACCCAAACTATGGTTACATGATGCAAGGTTCCACATTAGGAACCACCACCCAGGAAAAGGATTTAGGCATCATCGTGCATAACAATTTGAAACCCTCTGCCCAGTGTACAGCAGCAATCAAGAAGGCAAATAAAATGCTAGGACTCGTAAGGAAAGGAATGAAGAATAAGACAAAGGATATTATAATACCTCTGTATCATCCATGGTGCGACTGCACCTTTAATATTGTGTGCAATTCTGATCGCCGTATCTTCAAACGGATATAGCAGAATTAGAAAAGGTACAGAGAAGTACCACCAAAATGGTAAAGGGGATGGAAGGATACCCCTATGATGAAAGGCTTAAAAGGTTAGGGCTTTTCAACATGGAAAAGAGATGGCTGAGGGGAGATATGATAGAGAGCTATAAATTAACAAATGGAATGGAATGGGTAAATGTAGATCAATTCTTTACAGCACCAAAAGTAGAAACTCTAGAGGACATGCAATGAAGATACAGGAGATAAAAAAGAAAATGAGAGGAATGGAGAAAAAAGATGAAACAAAAGATCAGCATCAGAGAAAGATGTATGTAAGACAGAAATAAAACAGGAAGGGAAAAATAGGAAATGGAACTTAGGTCCTGGAAAAGAGATTAGGAGAAAACCATCAAGAGATGGTAGTAACGAGAAACCAGTCCTAACACATTTGGAAAAAAGATGGTCAGATTACAAAGGTACTTTTCAGTATGGGGCCATTCTCGAGGAATAAGCCATATTATCTGCACAATTCATACTGCAAAGCTAGTCCTAAGATGGGGGTGCAAAAAGAAAAGCTGGTTCAGGAAGTCACAGCCCCTTGGCAGAAATTCAAATTATGGGCTAGGTGCATAACTTTGAATGCCCAGTCTTCCAGTGCATTGTCGGATTTCGTGACTGCTTGTTGCTTCTTTATTGATAGTTGATCCAAGTAGGTTAAACTTGTCCACTATTTCAATTTCTTCTCCATCAACAATGAACTTATTGATTTTGCCAGTTGTCATGATGTTTGTCTTCTTTACATTAAGGTGCAAGCCCATTTTAAGACTATGTTCCTTGATCTTGAGAAGCAAATGTTTCAGATCATCTTCACTTTCAGCCAGTAATAGCGAAGGTTGTTGATGAGTCTTCCACCAATCTTCACACCTCTGTTGTCTTCATACTATCTTGCTTCTCTGATGATTTGTTCTGAATATAAATTAAACAGGTAGGAAGAAAGTATGTAGCCTTGTCGTACACCTTTGCTGATTTTAAACCATTCTGTTTCTCCTTGTTCTGTTTGAACTGTTGCTTCTTGATCAATGTAAAGGTTGTGAAAGGGAATGATCAGGTGTTCTGGTATACCTATGCTTCTTAATATGGCCCAGAGGTTTTCATGGTTTACACAGTCACACAGATATCCTTTTGGTATTCTTTAGTTTTTTCAAGGATCTATCTCATATCCACTATGATGTCTCTCGTTCCCCGCCCTTTCCTGAACCCTGCTTGCACTTCAGGTAGTTCTCGTTCCAGGTATGGTTGTAGTCTCTCTTGAATAATCTTCAGTAGAATCTTGCTGGCCTGTGGGATTAGAGTGATTTTGCGATGATTTCCACAGTCAGTTGGATCAACTTTCTTTAGTATTGGTTTAAACACAATACGGCTCTTGGTCCACTTGATCTTTATCATATAAAAACTCTATATATTCTTTCCATCTTTCTTGATCTTCTCAGCATCATTCAACATAGATCCTTGAACATCTTGTAACATTCCAATTCGAGGATGGAATTTTTTCTTTAACTCTCGTAGCTTTAGGAAAACCAGTCTTGTTCTTCCTCTAATAATTAGTTTCTGCTTCTGTTTCCTTGTATGTGTCATTGTAATACTTCTCCTTGTCTTGACTTGTCTTGTCTTGCTGCACGTTGGAAATCTCTGTTGAGTTCTGTGATTGCCTCTCTTTCTCCTCTGGCTTTAGCTTCTCTGCGTTTCTGGGCAATTTTCAGAGTTTCTTCTGTCATCCATTTTGGCCGTTTATGTTTTTTCACTTTTTGTAGAGACTTCTTGCTTTCTTCCAACACAACCTTCATGATGTCATCCCATAACTCTTCTGGAGCTCTGCCATTTGTATCTAAAGCAGCAAATCAATTTTGCTGGCAGTCTTTAAATTTCAGTGGTATATTCTCAAGGTCATATTTTGCTACATTCATGAGTGGCTTGCTCTTTTTCAACTTTAGCTTGAGTTTACATACTAGTAGTTGGTGATCTGTACCACAGTCAACTCCAGGTTTTGTCTTTGTTGATGTTATAGAGCTTTTCCATCGTTGACTTCCACAGATGTAGTAATTTTGATTTTTGTACAGTCCACTGGGTGAAGTCCATGTGTACTGTCACTGCCTGTGTTGCTGGAAGAAGGTGTTTGAGATGAATAGATCGTTGGTCTTGCAGAATTCTATCAGTCTTTCTCCAGCTTCATGTCTGTTGCCATGTCCATATTTTCCAACCAGTTTGCCTTCTTTGTTGCCAACCTTTGCGTTCCTGGCACCCATGACTATCAGGATATCCTGTTTGTATGTTCTGTCAATTTCAGCTTGTATTTTTTCATAGAACTCATCAATTTCATCCTCTTCTGCAGCAGTTGTTGGGGCATATACTTTATAGTTGTGTTCATAGGCATTCCTCATAGATGAAAAGAAATTAAGCGTTCACTGACTGCATTATATTTCATTACAATTCTTGCAAGTTTCTTCTTAATTATAAATACAACACCATTTCTTCTTTGCCTTTCATTTCCAGCATAGTAGACTATGTGATCATCTAATGCAAAGTGCCCGATGCCTGTCCATTTCAGTTTGCTGATACCCAACAGATCAAGTTGTACACATTCCATTTCATTTTTGACCACTTCCAATTTCCCTTGGTCCATGCTTCGTACGTTCTATGTCCCAATATGTAAGACATCTTTGCAGCTTCTGACCCTCATTTCATGCACAGCTACATCAGCAGTCAGACGTCCCAAGGGCTTTGATCCAACCACATCATAAATGCTGGCTATACTCTAAAACGTCTTCAGCTCTTCCCCAGTAGCCAGTTGAGTGCCTTCTGACCTGGGGATCTCATCTTCAAGCATTGTAGTGCAATTTGTTTTGTTATGACTATCCACTGGGTTTTCGTGGCAAGAACCTGAAGTAGACTGCCAGGCCTTTCTTGCGCGCAGTTTAAGTTTAGTGTTGTTGCCATTGTCACAGAAATGTGATCCTCTGCTGCCAACACTATCCCATTCTGCTGCTGCCCAGATGGGTAGTTTGTCTTGGTCTGGCACCTCAGTTGAGACCTATCCATCTTGGGAGACCCTGCCAGTAGTTAAAATACCGATAGCTTAGTCCTTAGCATCACTGATGCAAACAAGTCCTCACATCACGGCAAGCTGCATACCAAGTGAGAGAGTTCTCCCATAGAACATACAAATCACTTAAAACTAAGGGACATACTTAAAGCAAGCCAAAAGCTAAACTCTAGGCCAGATTAGCAGCCACGATATGGAGCTAGTAAAAGAATGATAAAAAATAAATAATAATAACATAAAATGAGCAGTTATTGTATAGGCAAAGGTAGTGTCCAGAGTCAAGGAGAATATTATAATGGGGAAACATTGTGAAGAAAGAATATCCGGATATCTGCATATATACCATGAAGTATATGGGAATACAATCAAACCATAACCAAATCAGGCAGTAGCGATTATAATTCCCATGGCAAGCCAAGAACCCATACCAGATATTATTACCAATAGGTAAGAGTTAAAAACAGGGATATGTATGGTGAATTACTCATTAAGTATCTTTTTGGTGTAAGATGTATAGTGGGATGTACTACCATGAAAATGTACAAGCCACCGAAAATGACAAATACCAGAGAGTAAAGGGCATATCTTTGGTCCTCCTGCACAAAATGCCGTAACTCTTGTGACGATGAGAGTGGTGTTGAACAGATGGAAACAGAGGAAAATAAGGAATACGCCTTTAAGACAAGAGACAGGCAAGGTTTCCACAGGGTTCAAGCTTCAGATAAACTAAAGAAACACATACTAGCTGAGGCTGAGCCACACCCAAGGTGCAGGTTTGAGCTCTAATCACAGGCACATGTGCAGGGAGCAGGGAGTGGTGGCAGGAAAGCAGCTTTTTAAGCTGGCCTCAGTGAGAGCAGAAGGAGGAGAAGGAGAAAGGGCAGCTGAGAGTCCAGTATCTGTGAAGCCAGAGGGTTCAGGAGCAGTGAAGCCTGGTTCAAGGAAGCCAAGAGAAGGCAGACGTGGAAAGCTTTACTCCACGTGGTGAAAAGGTTTTAGCAACCAAAGAAGCAGGTGAAAGGTACGCCTGCTTCAGAGTCCAGCAGATGGATAGCTGGGGATGTTGCTAATGAGCTGAGCCAGACTGCAGAGCAGAGTGTGCAAAACCCAGTTCCAGGAACCCAAGCTGAGAGAAGGTGGGTGCAAGCAATTATAGACAGAGATAACAAGAACCCAGCCTCGAGCAGAGAGATAGACCTGAATACAATTAAAGTATTAAAGAAACTTTTCCAAGACAGAAAAGCCTACTCTCAAGGTACAACCAGTTCTTATCCAGGAGAGCAGCTTTTAGAGGAACTCCAGAAGTTTCTACAAAACAGTAAGTTTGAACGTGTTGTTGAAAACCCAGGGGAAGATAAGCAATGTATGGTGCAAGAGGACATGCAGATTGATCCTTGTGAGGAAGATTCTGGGTGTAATGAAGCACCGATGGATTGTTCTCTATGTAGAAGGGAAGTTTGATTATTGCTAAGAAAAGGACTAATAACCCGTTGACTTTTTGTTGTTTAACACAATAAAGAAAAGGACTGAGACAGGAAGTCTTTGAAGAGCAATATTGTACTTAGCTAGGAGAAAGCTAAGACCTTCTGTTAAACTAAAGAACATTCACTGAACCCTGAGTTTATTAACTAAAGCTACATTGGATATAAATGGAATGAATTTACCTGGTTTGAATGACAAGAGGTATCTGTGAATTAACAAGCTGAAGAATTGGCTGGGAACAGCTGTGATGTGAAAAGGTGTTTTCAGTTCTGAGGTTCCCGATGCAATTTTTGTTCCTGTTATCTTTGGAGAATAATCCTATTTTGCCTTGTGTTTGAATTTGATGCGAAAGGGGAACACAAAATAAATTTTCTTGTTTTGCCTGAACAAACCCGAGTGGTCATACTACTTTGTCTTTAAGTAAGAACTACAACTCCCAGAATTCCCTGGTGGAGAAAATCAGTGACTCTTTATTTAAGGACAAATAAGGCAGCCCTTTTTGCCCTAAGCCTCTGGCCTAGGCAAGGGGGTACGACACTCTAAAAAAAAAAAAAAAGAATGAGCAGGTCCTGAAATGGATGGCCATTTACAGTGTGGCACTCCTGCCAAAATGAGTCAATGGCGTCTGTGTTGCTATGGCAACCCATAAAAACAAAAAATGGAAGGTAGCTAAAAGCTAAAAAATGCAGCAAGATTTAATATATGATAATCAAAAAGTATATGCTACAAAGTAAATAGTAAATAAAAAGGATAATATTATTAAAAATCCTTAATAACATAATTATAGGCAGGCATATGTAAGAGCATGTGTACATAATAAAACAAGCAAGGAGTTACTAAACTATACTGAATGCTAAAACAAGAATAAGTATAAATAAATACATAAAACAAAGGTTAGTGCTAAAAACTGGACCAGAGAGGCACCATCAAGTCTGAGGGAAGCCATAACTGCGGTCGGGAACAAACCCTATCAAATAGTAAGACATGAGAAGGGTACACAATGAATGGAAAGGTGAGATGGATATCTAAAACCAAATCAAAAAAACAATTTGCTAGAGAATGCTTCCTGCTCTTTAAACCTTAGGATTTTGAATTTTCCTCGTGTTTCTGTCTCTCCGGCTAGGAATCTTTTTCACAGATTTCTAAAGGACACTTTTGGTTACCCTGATGCTGGTTTTCCTCCTACACAGAAGATCTTCTATTTACCATCGGGGGGTTGCTAGTGGTCCTATGCCACGGGTCCTGCTCCTCAAGTTGACGTTTCCTTGGACTCACTTGACCTGGGGGATTTATCTGCATTGTTGGAACAGTCATCTAAGACAGTAGGGTCCAGAGCGACATTATTCGTTTATTTTGTTTTTCTTCAGGATAAGAATGCGTTGTTACGTTTATTTCTTAAGAAAATGGATATTTCCTTTTTAGGGGGTAAGATCCAGATTTTTCCGGATGTGTCCCGGTGGACACAGGTTCATAGGAAGAAATTTCTGGAATTACGTAATGAGGTGGTGTCACTAGGGGCAAAGTTTCAATTAAGATTTCCTTGTAAATGCATTGTTCATTATCAGAATTCTGTATATCATTTCTTTGAACCTTCTCAATTACGCTTCTTTTGGATGCAAAGAAGTTGTAGGGCCGACTGGGATGGGACTGGAGTGGGGGGCTTTATTGGGGCAGTTATGTATTATGTGCTTGCCACTTTGTTCTGTTCTATTCTTGTAATTTATTTCCCTTTTTATTTTCCACTCCTCGGGATTTGTGACCTTGGATCCCTTCTTATTGTGGACTATTTAATATTTGGTCTTTGGGGTATTTTTCGTTGTGGGGTTATAATTCTTTTTTATGTATTGCTTGTTGTTGGACCAACACTTGTATTTCTTGTTTCCAAGTTTTGCTTGGTGTATTTTGTAAAACTTGATAAATAGAAAATAAAAAAACAAAAAAAACCAATTTGCGCAACGAGGTGCTGTAAACCATGGGATCAGATAAGATGGCAGGCTTGCACAGATGGCCACAGAGGATGCCCCTTCTGAGATTAAAAAAAAAAAAACATATGAGGTTTTAAAAAGGAAATAAAAAGCAATAAGAACCAATTCTTTGCTTCGGTCTTTACTGAAGAAGACATAGGGAAGTTACCCATGTCAGAAATGGTATTTTAAGGTGATGTATTGGAAAAACTGAAACAAATCAATTATAAACCAAGAAAATGTAATACAGCATTTTAAGGTGATTTATTGGAAGTACTGAAGCAAATCTTGATAAACAGAAAATGTAATACAGCAATTTGATAAACTAAAGAGTAGTAAAAATCACCTGATCCAGATGGTCTGCATCCCAGAATACTGAAAGAACTCAAAAACTGAAATTGCAGACCTACTATTAGTTTACAATTTCTATCATTAAAATTGCCTAAAGTACCTGAAGATTAGAGGATGGCCAACGTAACACTAATATTTAAAAAGGGTTCCAGGGATGATTCAGGAAACTACAGGACAGTGAGCCTGAAGTCAGTGCCAGGCAAAATGGTAGAAACCATTATAAAGAACAAAATTATTGAACATTATAGGTAGTCATGGTTTAATAGGGAAAAGCCAACATGGACTTAGTCAAGGAAATCTTCTCTCACTAATCTCTTATATTTTTTTGAAGATGTGAATAAACAGGTAGACAAAGGTGAGCCTGTCGATGTAGTATATCTGGATTTTCAGAACGCCTTCGACAAGGTCTCTTCATGAGAACTCTTGTGGAAATCAAAAAGCTGTGGGTTAGGAGGCAGTGTACTATTGTAGAGTGGGAAATGGTTAAAAGATAGAAAATCGAGAGTAGGACTAAATAACCAATTTTCACGATGGAGAAAGGTGAATAGTGGGCTGGCCTGGTAGACGCAGTTGGAGGAACTGGAGGAAGCCTTTCAAAGGATATCCTCTGCTCAGAATCAATTCTGATGATCCCCAAATTCAGTCAGCCCTTCATTGCACAGATGGATGATTCAAACAGGCCTGGGAGCAGAGCCGTCCCGTCCATTGAGCAAGAATGTTTTCTGCACAGGGCCCCGCGTTTCAGGGAGCCCCGCGCAAAGAACATTCTGCTTTAAAAATAAATTAAAAAAAAAAAGCTGGCTGCTGCCGCTGCCGCCACAGCAGCAACAGAATCAACTGTCCCGCGGGCCCCCCCCCCCCCCCCGCCCGGCTGAGCCTCTCCGCGATGGCTTTCAGATCCGCGAAGGGAGAGTGTCTCCTCGCGGCTCTGTTAAGCCTGCAGGGGCTGATGGGAAATTTCCGATCAGCCCCTGTGGGCTTAACAGAGCCGGGGGGAGACAATGAGACACTCTCCCTTCGCGGATCTGAAAGCCGTCGCGGAGAGGCTCAGCCGGGCAGGGAGAGCTCAGCCGGGCAGGGGGGGCCCCGCGGGACAATCGATTCTGACGCTACCACAGCAGCAGCCAGCTTTTTTTTTTAAATTTTCCCTGGGCCGATGGGGGGGAGGAGGGATAGGACTGGTAATGAGCTGTGGACTGATGGGGGGTTAGGACTGGAAATGGGCTATGGGGGGGTTTAGGACTAGAGGTGGGCTGATGGGGTTAGGGCTGGTAATGGGCTGTGCACTGATGGGGAGTTAGGACTGGTAATGGGCTATGGGGCGGGCTAAGTCTGGAATTGAGGTGATGGGGGTTAAGACTGGTAATGGGCTGAAGGGGTTAGGACTGGAAGTGGGTTGATGGGGGGCTAGGACTGGTAATGGGTTGGGGGGTTGCTAGGACTGGAAATGGGCTGAGTGGAAGGGGGCTTGAACTGCAAATAGCTGATGGGGAGGGGGGCTTGGAATGGAAATGGACCATGAGGGGAGGGGGCTAGTACAGGAAATGGGCTGATGGAGCAGCTAGGATAGGACTGGAAATGGGCTGTTGGGGGAGCTAAGATTGGAAATGGGCTGTGGTGGGGGCTTGGATTGAAATGGACTCATGTAGGGGCTAGAACTGGAAGTAGGCTCATGGGGGGCTTGGATTGGAATTGGGCTGAGTGGAGGGGAGCTAGGATTTGACATGGGCTGATGGTGGGGCTAGGAAAGGACTAGAAATGGGCTGATGGGGGGCTGGGATTGGAAATGAGCTGATGGAGGGACTTGGATAGGACTGGAAATGGCTGGGGAGCTAGGACTGGAAATGGGCTGATGGGGGGCTAGGACTGGAAATGGGCTGATGCAGGGACTAGAAGGGACTAGAAGGGAGCGGATGCTGGGTGAGGCTGGAACTAGAAGGGAGCTGATGTTGGGGGAGGATTAGAATGGGATGGGGCTGGGAGAGTGAAATGGAGAAGGGAAAAATATTTTGTGTGGGAGGGATGAAAAATCTATAATTGGCCTGGTATTAGGAGAGTAAGTGGGGATTGAGGATGGAGGGGTAAAATTTGAGTGGATGAAATAGAAATGAGGAAAGAGCAAAAGGAGAAAGATTAGTATGTTAAAGCAGATGTAGAGAGAGAAAATGGAAAAAAACTAGAAGAGAGAAGAAAGGACAAATGGACAGCAGACGATGGAGAGTTAGCAGAAGACATGAAGAAACCAGAAGAAAGTGGCTGGAGCAATTGCAACTGAAAAAAAAAAGCACAAAAGGTAGAAAAATATCTCTTTATTTTGAATTTAACTGGAATATGTCAGCTCTGAGAAATGTGCATCATTAACGTTTGCGCTTTGTTTAGTACAAGAGGAAATTAATTTATCGTTTTATTTCTACAGTGTTGTTGTACATTCCAAGTTTGGCTTTTGGGGTTCCCAGTTTAATTATTGCCTTCCTGTTTCTAAATTGTGATTCCTTGTTTGGTGATGGTCTATGTTCTGCATGTGTAACTGAGCTGAGGTATTCTGTTTATGTAATTCCTATTTGACATTGCCACTTGTTCTCTTTCCCCAGTAGGTCATGTATTGTTGTTCTCTAAAATGTATTTGTTTAATATTTGCAGTTTTGCCTTTTGATAGGTAGGGTCTGGTGCTTTGTGAGTCCTGGTAGTGTTGTTACGATACGGCGGATTTGCTATGGGTTCTAAATGGGCAGTGTTTGTAGTAGTTCCTAATGTGCCTGGCAGTTGGCACTGGATTATAGTAATGTAGAAATCTTTTAGTCTTTCTTTATCCATACATTCATTAAGAGACGTGTTTACTAAAAGTTAGTGTATGGTACCATTATGCAAATATTTATGCAAATAAGGCCACTTATGCAAATGAGGCCCCACACCGAATCTCTGCACATGGTCCTGCACCCCCCTTGGGCCGCCCCTGCCTGGGAGCAGTTGTGACCCAGAAGAAGAATAGCCAGGAACACCCAGTGACCTTTATAGTAGGAAACTGCTTCCTTGAGAGAAATCATACACAATGATTGATAAAGAGGTGTTAGTAATAAAATAGGCACTGGAGGCATTCTGAAACTACCTGCTGGGATGCAGGTTTACCCTAATAATGGATTACCAGTCACTCAAATGGATCACCAGGAACAAAGAAACTAATAGCAGAGTGATTCAGTGGTTCCTGATTCTCCAGCCCAGGGCCATACCAAGGGCTATGTGAGCAGTGTGGCCACATAGTGCACAAGTACAGAAGTGGCACTAATGTCATCACTAGGCTTCCAGGAAGCCCAACAAAAGTGAGTTCCTGCATGCAGCTGGATGGGTGGGGAGATGCCAGTCGCACAGGGTACATTGCTACTTGGTATGATCCTGCTGCAGCCCTTCAGTTATGAGGTGAACACAAGGCACGAAGGAACCACCAGAAAGTGGACTTTCTTTCCTGAGAGATGACCTAGTAGAGGCCAACTCAAGAATGTTGAGCTGAGAGAATATAAAGGGGTTTATAGGAGATACCCCCAGTCTTCCTGAAAGGATAAGAGCCCAGCTCATCTTAAAGGAAGCAGAGCTGGGGAACCTGTGGAGATGGGCAAGGCCAAAGTAAAGAGTTTAAAACCTCATACTCAGAATAAGGACTGCAGGTCCAGACTGGAAGAAGTAAGGCCCCAAGAATATGCCAAGAGAGGGTTATTTTTTAATTTTTATTGGTAACATTATGAACATAACATATCCAGAGAAAACGGAATATTGAACAGAAAAATTGGAATTTATACACATAGAAAAACAAAGCAGCAGAATTAATAATTCACTTGTCTAGATTACAATAACGGATCCAAGTATAAAGAAAATGTGTAAGAAAGGACATTCTCCCTAACAAGCTAAATCTGATTCAGTTACTGGGGTTCAAAGAAAATAAATTGCTTTGATACAATATAATACATTTACATGGATACTTCAAATGAAAGTAAGCACCCACAGTGACGGCTCTCTGGCGAAAAGCCAGAAAGTCTCTACACTGCTTTTGGGTGTCCCTTGCTAAATCAGGAAAAATAGAGATCTTTGACCCTATAAACTGAGAAGACATAGTCCTAAAAAAGTCTTGAAACAGTTCTGATCTGACTCAAAAGCAAGGCCCACCAACAAGGTGGATCTGCTGGTCACCACATCTATTTATTTAGACAGTTTTGTATACCACCTTATCTTTCAATCAAAGTGGTCACAACACAGTTGGGGGATACATTTAACATGAAGGGATATGAGACACATACACTAATACTTACAGGGAACATGGGCAATGGAGGGTTAAGTGGCTTGCCCAAGACCATAAGGAGCACCTGTGGGACTGGAAACCCCAGTCCTTCTGACCCAAGGTTGCTGTCCTCTAGTGGGATTTGAACCACTGACCTTCTGGCCTGTGGTACCTTTCCCCAACCACTAGGCCACTCCTCCCTCAAGGAGGAACTTTCCAGGAAACCAATAAGGTCTAAACTTGCTGGCTCGGCTGGGTCTTCAGAGCCAGATAGAGCATCACTAGCAATGGAGGTAACTCCAATGGAGGTAACTCCTAGCAATAGGAGGAAAAGCCTTAGAAGGCATCTTCAATAGTTCTACAAAATACTTACGAACCAAGTCCAAAGGAGCCAGCAAGGGAGACCGAGGAAAGTTGAGAAGATGAAAGTTGTTTCTGTGAAGCTGGTTCTCAAGAAACTCCATCTTCCGTGCCTGTATGTTTCACTCCTTAATATGAGCACCACCAAGCGCTTGTAAGTTCCCTACCTGGGATTCCAGTTGAGTCACCTGGGTAGCCTACTGAGCAAGATGTGAAACCACTGCTTGATGATTAGCTTTGAGAAAAGAAACTTCTTGATTAATGGCACCCACAACCGTAGAGAGAGAGTGGTGCAGAGAAAAAGTGGCATCCCACAAACTGTCCAAAGTTACCAGCGCCAGCTTTTCCAACCTGACAAGCCCAGAAGGAGACTGAACAATGCTCTTCCGGGAAGTATGGGAAGGAGCACTGTCTGCCAAAGCAGACCCTAATGCTCCACTCCCAGCCTTCCTACTTGCCAAAGACCACCAAAGCTATGTAAGTGCCCTCTGGGGTAGCTGAAGCACCGAACTTGCGGAGCTCTCAACTCTGCTCCTCCTCAGCATATGGAGCACTTCTGTGTTGAGTTGGGGACCAGGCCCGGCCCAACCACTAGGCAAACTAGGTGGTCACCTAGGGCAGCTACTTCCAGAGGGAAGCAAAAGCAGAGCATTCAAAACTAAATAATAGATTTTGACAGTGAGAGGGGGTGTAAAGCTTGAGACTCACCTAGGGCACCAACATTTTGAACCAACTCTAGAACTGGCCCTGACAGGGACACTTGCATGGGGCTGAACTCAACCCCACTGCTCAGGTCTGCTCTGGAATTCAACAGACTCACCAAAGCCATGAAGGATGCCATGCAGAACAGCTCAATAGACTGCTGTGCTGTCACTGGAGTCTGGAATCAGCATCATGCTGGAGGACTGGCCCTTTTGCTTCCTCTTTCTCCTTATCTGAAAAAACTTTGAGGACAGCAACAATGTGGAACTCAGCAACAGAACAGTAAGGGCTCCTCACACAGCGTCAAACTCCGCAGCCATCTTGGATCCTTGCCAAGAGAGTTTTAAATCTATGACTTTGGTGGTGCCTTGTTGAGCCAGCAAGTAAGTTCGGCACCTTTTTGGTTATTATAAATGTTTTTCTTTTTGTTCCATACTTTCTTTCCACAAGCCTTACTTCAGGCCCAGAACTCTCATCCATTCACACCCCTGCTATTACAATGGATTTCTTAATTTTACCTTTCCAAAAACCTAAAAAGTATTATAATCCAGCACACTTGCCTACACACATATTGATGTATATTACCAACAGGAGGAGTCATCCCTTACAGTTGGTGAGAGTCAGTGTTGATTCACCTTCTGTTCTATATGGGTGAGAGAACAGTTAGGTTTAGGAAAAGATTTTCTATTTGAACCCAAATTTCATAGAGAATGTAGATGGGAACTGGAACCAGATAACAAGAATAAATGGTTTCTGCTATTGGAAAGCTATCAGATTCTTCTAGAAGGGTAAAGCCTGAAAACTCTGGAGATTTTGCTGTCAATCTTTGCTATCGACACTCATGAGCCTGATTTTATAACAAGATGCCCATGTAATAAGTTCAAAAAGGTATCTATTTTAAGTTGGATTGGTTGCAGAATGACAACTTTGCTGGTCCACCGGGCAGGCTGGTGACCTAATCAATTGAAATATGTTTGAAAATTATTGAAAACCAAAGTCATGGGAAAGTAACCTGCAATACACCACAAGTTCTGCTCTAGCAAACCTATATGGGCCACCTGCCATCATTTACTATACAGTCAAACCTCGGTTTTCATGATTAATCCGTTCAAAAAAGTCTGACTAAAACCAAAACGTACGAAAACTGAAGCAATATTTCCCATAAGAAATAATGTAAATCCAATTAATCCGTTCCAGACACCCAGAGCTGAGCATGCGTTCCAGAGCCATGTGGCAATGGCTGCAGCAGCACGAGCCCCGAAGTCTCAACCAAGCAGCAGAACGACTCTCTCCCTGCCTCCGATTCTCAGCAGCAGAACAGCTCCGGGCACTTCTCTCACACACCTCCGATCACCGATTCTCTCCCCCGCCTGCAATTCTCAGCATCAGCAGTACAGCTCCAGGCACTTCTTTCACACACCTCTGATCGTCGATTCTCTCCCCCGCCTGAAATTCTCAGCATCAGCAGAACAGCTCCGGGCACTTCTCTCATACACCTCTGATCACCGATTCTCTCCCTCACCTGAAATTTTCAGCATCAGCAGAACAGCTCCGGGCACTTCTTTCACACACCTCTGATCGCCGATTCTCTCCCCCGCCTGAAATTCTCAGCATCAGCAGAACAGCTCCGGGCACTTCTCTCACACACCTCCGATCGCCGATTCTCTCCCCCGCCTGCAATTCTCAGCATCAGCAGAACAGCTCCGGGCACTTCTTTCACACACCTCTGATCGCCGATTCTCTCCCCCGCCTGAAATTCTCAGCATCAGCAGAACAACTCCGGGCACTTCTCTCACACACCTCTGATCACCGATTCTCTCCCTCGCCTGAAATTCTCAGCATCAGCAGAACAGCTCCGGGCACTTCTTTCACACACCTCTGATCGCCGATTCTCTCCCCCGCCTGAAATTCTCAGCATCAGCAGAACAGTGGCACTTTTCTCACCTCACCGGTAAGCACACACACAGATTCCTCAAGTTTGCCAATCAGCAGGGAACATCGGAAGCCACACTCTCACTCCTTGATTACAGTAAGGAACACTGAAAGCAAAGAGCTCAATCGCAAAAACAAGTACGAAAACCGAGCGGATGTACGAGAACCGGGACAAAATTGCAACCAAAAAAAGTCGTCGAAAACCGAAGCTAACGAAAACTGGGGCAAACGAAAACCGAGGTTTGACTGTATTACTATGTTAAGTGTCTAAGTGTTTATAAATTAGGCACCCAAGACCAGCCCCTGTACTGTACAAATGATAATGCACACATGTACATCTACCCCAAAGTTGGTGTAAATCTGTGCATATTTTCTACCTGTATATGTATGTATTTTATAAAATATCTGTGGATATAGCAACTCCACATCTGGTCCACCCAAACTACATCTCTGACATGCTTACATGCAGATCACATAAAGGTAAGCACACACTTTCTATGCACACACTTTTTACAAGCATATGCAGCAGCTCAATTTTATAAAAGCCATTTTCCATATGTAAGACAGGCTTTACATGTAGAAGAGCTTTATGAAATTACCCTAATGGGCTTAGAGAGAAGAATCAATTTATGGACAGGAGTAAATCCCCTATAACTATTTTGATCTGGGATGAAGGCATCCTAGAATTCTGTGGGGTTAGGCTAATCTGGCGCTGAGGCAGTAAGTGCTATACATTGCCTGCCGCACACCAGTCAGGGCCCCTCCCACTCTCCCTCTGGCAGCCAATCAGGACCCATCTCCAGCAGGACACCTGATTTAAAGGAGCACACCACCAGCACGCTTGCCCCGATCGGCAGCAAGAAGAAGAGCGGAGGGCTGAAACCCCTCCCGCTCTCCCTCTGGCGGCCAATCAGGGCCCATCTCCAGCAGGACATCGGATTTAAAGGAGGAAGCGCCTCCTGGCGTGCCCAAGCCTGAGGGCCCTTTGGTGTGGCCCTTAGGCAGGGTCCTAAGAGCTACCAGAACCCGACGCCCCCAGTAAGCAATCAAACGCTCAACACTGCAGGGAACACCAATGCAACACGCCGAACTTCAGAGTCGACGAAAACCACTGACACCAAGCACTTCTTCTCTCAGCACCGGCAGCCTGATCAGCATCGGGGAGTTGAGCAGGAAGGAGCGCTCCTCCCTGATCAGCTCAGCAAGACCAATCAGGCAGCCGCAATGGTTTAAAACCACCCGCAGCTCAGAGGCGAGCCCGCGCTGTGGCCTTTAGGTGGAGAACAGAGGCGCCAACCCAGATCAGCAGGTTCCTACCACCATCCTGATGAAAAGTAGCACCTACCAGCACTATAGAGACCTTGCTCGCCTTCCACTTCAACAGCTAAACTGCTCACCAGGAAATCAAACTACTCTCAGTGAGGTAAGCCACCTGCAATAACTACTCAACGTAAGCTTACACCAACAATCTGTTAAGTAATCAGATCATACATCCCTACAGTCCTCTAGCTATCCTCCTGGCTTACCACCACCATGGTAGGACACCCTGCATTCCTCCTCTGTTTAGCCCAGCTCATGTGCAGGATCATTACAACAATTCCAAGGCCTAATTCCCACCGCGAGAACCCTTGGGCGCAGAAGCTCTAATAATCCCCCCACCACAGTAGACCACCAATCACAGCAAACCATCACCGCCTGATTTACATAAACTGTCAGCCCCTGGAGAAACTTAAGAGACACAAGACCCCACTCCAGGAAAGCCTCAGCAGCATGGTAATTAATGCTCATTCCATCCATAGCAAATGGCCTGTCCTCACCGATTATATTAATTACAGGAATCTAGACCTACTCCTCGTCACTGAAACTTGGTTAACAGACACTGACACAGTGATCACCAACCAGCTAAAACCACATGGTTATGACCTCTTCAGCTGTCCCAGAACAAATCGTCGTGGAGGCGGGGTCCTAATAATAGCTAGAAGCAACATCCTCTTCCAATACACCCTAACACAAAGCTCAACCAACCTAGACATCATCCAAATCACCAACAAGACTCTGACAATCTGTCTCCTATACCGCCCACCCTCTTTAAGTACCGACGAGTTGGCCACAATCCTTGATCAAGCATGTAACAACAACAACCAGCGGAAACAGTCCTGGCTCCTTGGTGACTTTAATCTCCCCTCTCTCCCTGCCAAACACTCCACAGCATTCCTCGACGCAATGACCACACTGGACTACCACCAAATCATCCACACTCCTACCCACATTGGAGGTAACACCCTCAATCTCATTTTTGCTCCGTGACTTCAAAACAACCATTACTCACCACAGGTACACTCAGTGCCATGGTCCGACCATAATGCCATTCTCTTTGACATTCCACACAACAGTAAAGAACAGCAGTCTACCGCACCAAGCGCTCATGTTTACCGCAGATTCAAACATTTTGACAAAGAAACCTTCATCAGCAACACACTGCACCAGCTCAACCCCAACACTAACAACATGGACAATCTATTAGACAACTGGAACAACCACCTTTCCAGAGCGGCAGTCCTTCCACTATCCACAAAGCCTGCCTACAAAAACCACACAGCCGTTTGGTTCACCGCTAACCTGCGTGAATCACTAGTGCAACTCAGGAAGCTTGAATGCCGCTGGCGACGCTCCAAACAGATTAACAACCAGGATGCTTACCTGAACAAACTACAACAACACTGAAGAATGATCAATAATAAGAGAAAAGAACACCACACCAATACCCTCATATACTCCCTTAATAAACCTCGCAAGCTCTTCAAGCTAGTCAAATCACTCACAAAAGACACATCCACGAAACAACCAATAAGCACCCCAAGCCCAGAAGACTTTGCCACTTTCAAAGTAAAACAGCTTCAACAACAGCCGACCCAGTGAATCATTAACTCAAATGCTTACCCGAGCATCCTCGACACATCGACACACCCTCACGAACCCTTGAATCCTTCTATCTATATCCTCCTGAACAAATAGAAAGGATCATCAATGGGATCAACACCATGACCTCTCCAATGGACCCTTGTCCACCATTCTGGATCAAACAAACACAAACCTACCTCAGCCCAATCATAGCCAAAATCACTAACCTATCACTATCGGAAGGCATCCTTCCTCCACCACTGAAAACTGTCTCCATCAGACCTCTGATCAAAAACAACAAGCTCGACCCAATAGAGATCAGATCCTACAGACCTATTTAAAGCCTCCCCTTCCTAACCAAAATCATAGAAAAGATAATCTACCAACAAACCCAGGACCACATTGACTCCTGCGCACCTCTGGACCAGCAACGGCACGGATTTCGCTAGCAACATCTTTCTTACAACTCTTCTGGACAGACTCCACACAGGCCTGGACAAGAAGAAACAAGGTTTCATCCTCATATCTATGGATATCGCCTCCGCCTTTGATACAGTCAACCACAACCTCCTGCTCACCCAATTGCATCAAAAAGGCATAAGAAACCTGGCCTTAGAGTAGTTCAAATCATACCTATCTAATCGACAACAACAAGTCCGCATAGATAACCAGTCCTCCAGGCCATTCCAGCAAACACAAGGGGTCCCACAAGGATCATCACTTTCAGCCCTACTCTTTAACATATATATCCAGCCAATCTGTACTATTATTCAACCATTCAACATACTCTATCACATCTATGCCAACGATATACTACTGTACACCCCATTCCTCATTGACAAGCCTGACTACTCACCCATAGCAGAATGCTTCAATGCAGTCTCAGATTGGATCACATCCCACAACCTGATGGTCAACAACAAAAAGTCTGAGGTCCTATTCATATCCATAGACCCCACCATTCACCCCGCCATCATCTCTCAAGGTGAAAGACTTCGAACTCATAACCAAACAAGAAGTTTGCTATCTGGGAATAACAATTGACCAATGCCTGAGCTGGGAGACCCACATTCAAAATATTGCCAAAGCAGTCTACCATAAATTGAGAACCCTCTGGCACCTACATCCTCTCCTCGAATCCTCAGACTTCCGCTCAGTTGCCCAAGCCCTCATCCTCCCTCACTTAGACTATTCCAACATCATCTTCCATGGTATGTCGAAGCACACTCTCCAACCACTACAACTTGCTATGAACACAGCTGCCAGTACAATCCATTCTGCATCCAGATACGACCACATCACTCCACTACTGATTCAGCTTCATTGGCGCCCCATAGCAAGTCGCCTAACCTACAAAGCACTACTACTCACTTTCAAGGCCCTGCACGGAATGTCGGCAACTTCTCTCACAGAACTCATACAACAAATGCCAGAGACCAGATCCAGGAAAACATGCATGATAAACTCTCTCGTAACCCCTTCAGCAGTAAGATCGTGCACCCAATCAGCCAAGAATCGTCCTTTCTCTCTATTTGCACCAGCTCAATGGAACGCATTACCCCCAACGATACAAGCCATCCCAGATCTTACATCTTTCAGGATGGCTTTGAAGACATACATTTTCCAACTAGCCTATAACCAGCCACCCTAAATCAGTCCTGTAAGCAGCCGATAGCTCCTGCTGAACATTTAGATATAACCCCTTAAAATACCTAGCTGATGTAAATTGCAACTTGATGTCCATTCTTAACCATGCACGTTAATGCCAATTTATTGTAAATATGTTCACAGTTATTCCAACTTAATGTTGATTTAATGTAAATATGTTCTTAGTCATGCCAACTTGAAGCAAATGTGTTATATGTAACCTGTTTGATGTAAACAGAGTTTATTGTATATATAAAAACAAACAAATAAATAAATAAATTGTCATGTGGAAGATCTCAGGTTCAATTCCCAGATCGAGACTTCTACTCTTTAGGCTGCTACAAAGGCAGTGTTCATGGCCTCCTGGGGAGAGGTTGTTGTGGTAGTCATTGAGTGGAATTCATGCCTCGATGGTCAGAATCATGGGGGGGGGGGGGGGAGAAGTATAAAATAGGGAAAACATCTCCAGATAGTGCAAATAAAAGTTTGTGGTGCCAGATCTTGGTTTGATTCAGAATGTGCTGGAGAGCAAAGCAACTAGAGAGAATGTTAAATCAAAAAACAAATTCTGCCAAATTACCTAAAGAATATAAAATAAGCCATATTGAGCCGGGCAAAAGTCCATCAAGTCCAGCATTCTATCATTGACAGTGGTCAGTTCAGGTCACAAATACCCAACAAATCCCAAAAGGTAGATCAATTTCTCATAGCTCATTTCCTGGGATAAGTGATGGCTTTCCCAAGTATACCTGTCTAATAACATTTTATAGACCTTTCCTCCAAAGCTTTTTGAATTTCGCAATGATAGTTGTACAAATTCCATAGTTTGTTGTGTGCTGTTTGCTCTTAGTTGTTAGTTTCATAGAATGTCTTCTTGTCTTTGCATTATTTAAAAAGTTAACTGTTTTATAAACTTCTATCATATCTCTCATTTGTCTTTTTTCCAAGCTGAAAAGCCTTAACCTATTTAGCGTTTCGTTATAAGAATGGAGTTCCATCTCCTTTATCATTTTTGTCTTCCTTCTCTGAACCTTTTCTAGTTCCCTTATGTCTTTTTTTGAGATGATGCATAAAAACATAAAGTATGCCATGCTGGGTCAGACCAAAGGTCCATCAAGCCCAGCATCCTGTATCCAACAGTGGCCAATCCAAATCACTAGGAAGATTAACAAAGAATAAATCCTTTTCCTTCCAATCAGATTCTGAGGTCTGCCTGGCTAATCATTGTTTATTGACCTCTCTTTCCTCTAGGAATCTGTCAAAACCTGTTTTAAACAATTCTAGAGGCCTTTATGTTGGGTTATGAGCAAAAATTATATGGAGGTTGCAGATCATCCAGAATATGGCCATGTGAATCTTGCTGGATGTCTTCCACCAGAAAAGTGCTCGGCCAGCTCTGTAAGCCCTCCATCAAGTTCCAATAAGAGAATGTATTAATTTTAAATTGATGACTATGGCATTCAAGATGTTGACCAACTTACAATCAGCTTTCCTATTGGAGAGATTGGAATGTTATGTGCCCAATATGTCTTTACTCTTGGTTGATAGCAGATTATTGGTTTTACAATCTTTGTAAAGGATACAGAAATCTAATCCAAAGTAGAGCCTTTTCTGTTGTGGTTCTGTTTGTTTACCAGAGGGAGGAGTGGCCTAGTGGTTAGGACAAGGTACTTCAGGCCGGAGGGCCAGGGGTTCAAGTCCCACCTGGGGACAGCAATCTCAGGCCAGAGGGACTGGGATTTCTAGTCCTATAGGTACTCCTTGTGGTCTTGGGCAAGCCACTTAACCCTCCATTGCCCATGTTCCCTGTAAGTATTAGCGTATGTGTGTCATATCCCCTCGTGTTAAATGTATCTCCCAATTGACCGCTTTGACCCGGTGAAAAGCGGGATATAAATACAGCTAAATAAATAAGCTAAATAAATAAATATGATCTAAGAAGATGTTACATTTTAAATATTTTCCAAAAGACAGTATCTATTTACTAGTTGTAAGTTTTAAAGGGTGGGTTGTCTCTGGAGAAGATCACAGCTGTGATCACCATTATTTGTTTTTATGTTATATTATGTTTTTAAGGGATGCATATGTTTTTTGTTTGTAAACCACTTTAAATTATTTTTTTTCAGGAAGGCAATATTTACTGTAAGTGTTTATAAATAAATAAATAAATAATGCACATTTTCTGGCAGCACATTCCATAGTTTGATTGATGGTTGAGTGAAAAACACCTGCTACCTGTTAGTTTCATGGAATGTCTGTCTCCGTCCTGATACAGATTGAGCGCATAATCATTCTCTATTTACCTGTTCCACCCCACTCATGAATCCTGATCTGCTTAATCTCTTCCTTACCATTCCCTTAGATCAGAAGTTCCCAAATCTGCCTCCCAGCCAGTCGGGTTTTCTGGATATCCACAATGAATATACATGAGAGAGATTTGCATACACTGCCTCCATTGTATGGAAATCTCTCTTATGCATATTCACCGTGGACACCCAGAAAATCCAACTGGCTGGGGAGGCCCTGCCCTAGTTATATCATTGTTCACGGCAGTTGTGTTGTCTGTCTTGACTAGATTGTAAGTTCTGGTGAGCAGGGACCGTCTTATGCATGCGTCTGTACAGTTCTGCATATTCCTTGTAGCACTATACAAATGAGCAGCAGTAGTAGTAACCTCTATTATGTATCTTCTCAATTGTCTCTTCTCCAGGTTGAAAAGTCAGAAAGATAAAGGCTTTTGAGCATGAGAAAAGGGGCAATCAGAACAGCACACAATACTCAAGATACAATCGCACCATGTATCTGTACCAGGGCCAGTGCTAGGGTTTCTACTGCCCTACAGATCAGCGGCACCCCCTCCCTTATTACTATTAAAGGTAGGTTGCACCCCCAACCCTTTCCCAAAACTGCTTCGTGAACTTTGTTCACGTAATACTAGATTTCTCCTTCAAAACAAATATTGTAACAAGAAAATTGCAGTGAAGAGGCAAATGCATAGTTAGAATAAAAACAAGTACTGTGTCTTTGATCTTTACAGCACTCGTGCCACGAGTCTCTCTCATTGGCCTGTGGGAGCAGCCTGTCCTGAGGGCATAGAGCAATGCTGCAGGCTCCTTCCATGGGCACTTGCATGACTCCTGGCCATGATCTTTGGCCCACAGGAGCAGCCTGTCCTGCAGGCATACAGTAGCGCTGCAGGGGATCACAGCTCACCTTTGCTCTTCGGCCCACACGATGGGCTATTCCTGTTGGCACATGCAATATTGCTGGCTGCAATCTTCCCTTTGGTCTAAGTGCTCTATCTCTCAATGAAGCAGATTGCAGAAGCTCCAAGGACTGTGGTGGACGTTGTGATGGGGCCCGTGGATAGAGCCCTCTAAACCCTATGTAGGCGGCTGCCTAGGGTCATTGAAATAAGTAACTCTGCTCTTGCTGTGAAATAACAGAGTCTTGCAGACCAAAAAGTGATAAGGAAAAATAACATGGGTTTTATTCCCCTTCCCGCTCGGACATTCTCCAGGATCAAAAACTCCAGAAACAAGCAATAAAGCAAAAATGGTAACAGCGAACTTCTGTTCCTTTGTTAATCTCACAAAGCTCCTTTCAATTACTTAACTTAAGCAGAATGGTTGCGTTTATAACAAATGCTACAGTCCATGGGCATGGGGTCTGGAAGGCAGCTGTTATCTTCCCACAACATACCCTCTATGGCACTCCCCAAGCTCTCGGTATCACACTCTTCCTGTGTGGTATATTCTGGCACGTCCCTTTGTGATAAATCACTACAGCTTCCTGCAAATGTTTCTCTCTTCCCAGGTTTATACCTGTCTGACGTGAGGGAGACTCTCTCTGGGTTTTCCTCCCAAAGTAAAGGTTCTGAATACCTTTTCCTCCTGCCTTTATTCTCAGGGCCACGCCCTTTGCATGCATACGTTTCAAGCCTTTCTTTATAAGAACAGGGTTCCCACCTTTTACCTTTAGGGATTGTCCTGGCTCTTGGCTTGTAATGTCCCTTTTCTCTAGCCTCCCAGCCGTACTGTGAAGTAGCAGAGTTTGTGTCAGCCTTCCAGCTGTTTCTCAGTGTGCAGCTATGTTTGGAGTTCCCATCCCCCGACACTCTCTTTCTGAGCTGACCTTTGCTTATTGCAGGCACATACCGGTCTCCTGGATGATAAGACTCTCCTGGCTTCTCTTGAGGTCTGTCTCTGGTGGCATAACTTTTCCCAGCACAGCCTGCCTCAAACCTTTTCCCTCGAGTGCTGTAGCTGCATTCACTTCCTGGTTCTCCGATAGCAGCTTTCTCTCCCAGCACTCCTCTGTGGTTTCTGCTCAGCTGACTGTAGCCACACCTCCTGCTGCTTTCTCTTGCTACATCATCGGCTATGGCCCCACCTGCTATTCCACCTCCTGTGCTACTCTTAGCACTCCCTCGTATTGGTGAATGTGGGTGTGTCCATCTCTGTCCTCCCTGGCTCAGGCTCTCACTCCGGCTTTTGCCCTCTGCCTTTATCCACTGACTGGAACCTTCTCTTATCTGGTTCCCAGCCCTACACGTAACGTGAGGATTTGAAATCAGGTGTTCCTGATAAGCTTTCTGCTTGGCACGTAGTAACAGTTTTCCCTGCTCAACTGTTTCACTATGCCTCGTGTCTCTTTGCACAGCTGAGTCTAAGGTAAGCTCCTCTTTTACCTGCACTTCCATGGGCTGTGTATCCTCTGCTGCACCACATATCCCCCCTCTTAAGATATTCCGGGATGGGGATCTTTCGTGCTCACAGCCCGGAATCTGCCCTGGATCCGTGAGCTTCCTATCATACCGGCTGTGTACCGCGTTACCCTCCTCCCAGGGTTCTTGTGAACATGCGCCTGCTGCTCTGCGCGTGGTTATCATACTGGAGCAGCTAGTTGCTACCGTTCTCTCGTGCCACGGTTTCAGCACATTTATATGATACGTCTGAAGGCGTCCCCTGTTATTCTTGACGACGTATGATACTGGACCCTTGCGGTCCACTACCGTGTAAGGACCTTTCCATTGGGCTTCAAATTTTGGCCCAGGATCAGTGACCATTACAACGACCCTGTCGCCTACGGCTAGCTGCCGAGGTTTCTTACCCCTATCGTAATATTTCTTCTGAGTTTTTCTACTGTCTTGTAAATTCCTATCTGCGGCTTGAGACGCCCTTTGAAGGCGACTCCGTAGTCCGCAAAGAAACTGGGGAACCCCCATTTCCTCCCCTTCCGGTTCCACCCACTGGTCCCTCAAAATGTCCAGGACCCCTCGTGGTGCCTGTCCGAACATTAGTTCATATGGGGATGTTCCTAGAGAGGTTTGCGTCCGTTCCCTACTAGCATACAGGGCAAATGGGAGCATAATGTCCCAGTCTGCCATTTGCCCCTCTAAGCCCCTCCTTAGCAACTGCTTAAGGGTTTGGTTAAAGCGCTCCACCAGACCGTTTGTCTGTGGATGATACGCCGATGTTTTTATATGGTTGATGCCAAAAGCATCCCATACTTGTGCTAAATATCTCGAGACAAAATTACTTCCCCTGTCTGTAAGCATTTCCCTCGGGAAACCCACCTCACAGAACAATTTTATTAACTCTGTGGCTATAAACCTGGCAGATATGTTTCGGAGAGGGATTGCCCACGGGAACCTGGTGGCCACATCCATGATGACGAGGATGTACTGAAATCCCCTAGGTGTTCTCACCAGGGGCCCTACAATATCCATCGCCATTCTCCTAATTGGTTCCGTTATGGTAGGCGTCTGGACCAGGGGAACTCCTACGGGCTTAGCAGCGCTCACCTGCTGACAAGCCGGACAGGCCTCACAGAATTTTTTTGTTTCTCTGAATACTCCCGGCCAGTAAAAACGCTCGAGGATCTGGTCGAGTGTGGCCTGTACCCCTTTATGTCCCCCAATTGGGTGGTCGTGAGCTAGCCTCATAACAACGGCCTTGAAAGTGGTGGGAACTACTAACTGTTTCCTAATGGCATTATTATGGGGATTACTGCTCTCCCTATATAAAATATTTTCCTCTACTAGGAACCTGGGGAGCCCATCTCTACCTGCCTGTGCAAACTCGAAGGCGTATTTCAATACGGGATCTGCCTTCTGTTCTTTGGCAAAAGACGGAAACTTTTTCACTAAGTCAGCTGGTACCCATTTTCACCACTCACCCTCCCAGAGGCATTTAGCATGGGCAAGGCAAGTGGGTAGTTGTGTTTCTTATACTGTGAACTTTAAATGGAGGTTTGGAAAGGCCTCCTGGGTAATGTAGTCCTACAGTAGTAAGAAGGAGTCCAAGTTGTGCACGAGTGGTTCAGGTTAAATTAGGATTTATTGCCCCTCCCAGGGTTGGATGTTGATGACCATGAACAAAGAATATATTTACAAAGAAACCATACTCCTGATATGAACAAAAATAGGCAACTTAAATAATGCTTATCTTCAGCTGTTACGGAATCAAAAAGAATAAAACAGTTTCTCCAAAATACTTCTTTTGGCTGTTTTTCTTCCTTCAGCAAAATCCAGTATTATTAACAAAGGGACTGCACATTGTCTGCCACCATATAAGAGCAGTCCATAAACACTTCGGACTCAGGGGGTTGATAAGGGTCCCACTGCATAAGATCACCTTCTTCCTTAAGGTCTCTTAGAGAGGGTTCTTCTGCCTGCCACGCAAACCTCTCCGTTCCAATTACAGGGTTCCCTTCCCCCAACCTGCTCTGTGAGTCTGGGAGTTTGGCTTCCTGTGCACACAGCCCTCTGTAATTAAAAGGATACACGTTTCCCTCTTCTGTTTGGCTACAGGGAATTCTGTGTCTGCCTTTAGAATTGCTTTCTCCCAGGAATCTCCCTTGGCTACAAAAAGGTTGGTAAAACTTTTCTCTCCCCTTTGATAAAAGCTTGGTATCAGGGAAATAAGCTTTACCTGCAGGCTGTCTGTTGTGAGCACAGCGTGGTTGTCTTTTCTGGTTCCCAGAATAAACGTCTCTGCTTTTTGGATAGTAAAAATCCCCAGTGCTTTTTGTAGTTGAGCACTGCTCCCTAGGAACTGGACTTGAATATCTTCCCCAGCTCTCTTCCTCTGAGAAGTTCCTCCGAGTGGAATTGGGATTTCTTTCCCTTTTCCCTTCTCTCAGCCACAGACCTTGGCTGCCCTCGGAGTATCTATCTTTCTCTGGTTTTCTCCTTCTTTCAGCTTTCTCCACGCTTGCTGTGCTGCCTTTTCCTTCTGTCTCCGTATCTGAGACTATGTCTGTGACTTTCTCCTTCTCCTTCTCCTTTTCTGTCCTATCTTTAACTAAAGGCTTTTTATCTAAGTTTCTTTCTCCGTTGTGCTGAGCCACACCTCCCACCAGGTGTTCCCACTTCCCTGATGAGGCAGGAGCTAGCTCAGGGGATGGGCGTTCCCTAACACTCTGTGACGTTCTTTGTTTAGGGTTTCCATGCCAACCCTCCATGCTTGTTTCAGCACTGACAGTTCTGGTTTCACTTTGTAGTGAATCCTCTGTCTCCATCGGTTCTGAACCGTGCACTTCACGACACCATGGTAAACCTTGCCCATTGGTTACCCCGGCTCTCATCTGGGCCCGGTGATGCCTCTCCCGGCGCTTTTCGCCTTTACTTTTCTTCTCATCCTTGGCAGGGGTATCAATCAAATCTTCATGCTGGGGAAGCTCGCTCAGGCCCTCATCTACAGCTATTTCTTCCCCCTTTTCTGGCTCTACCCCTCCTTCTTCTTCTACAGGGACAGGATCCTCTTCTGAAGTTTCACTAAGGGTTCTTCGGCCTTTTGCCTGGGACCTGGTGGAAACTAGTCCTCCCTTTATGCGTGTGCTGTCTTCTATACCCCTGTAGAAAGGCGGCCAATCCCTTCCCAACACTATATCATAGGGTAATGTGGGAATGATGGCTACTAGGACTTCTCTTCGTGTGCCCAAGCCCTTAACCTTTAATCTAAACAGAGGATACCAGGTTGTCGCCTCATGCACACATTGTATTTTTGCCGTCCCCTCTTGCTGACTCGGGGGAAAACCACTTTGGGCCTGTATGCTTTTCCAAAAACGGTGGGAGACCATACTTTGGTCGGCCCCCGAGTCAAGCAAGGCCTTAGCAGGTACTCCCTGCACCTCTACATCTACACGGAAACCCGCTGGTACATGTTGGTCATTATTAGTAACTAGTGCTGTACGATATACACAATCCTTCTTCAAGTGCCCAATTCTTCCACACTTAAAGCATTTTGACCGAACATTACTTTCCGTTTTCCTGTATGCGGATTCCCCTGAACCCCACACATTCCTCTGAGGAACTTTAGTACCTCTCACAGAATTGGTTAACCCAAACCTACTGCCAGCGCTGGCCTTCTTAGTTACCTCAGCCTCAAAGAACCTTTCGGTCAACTGCGCTGCTTCGGCAGAGGTTCTACAATTCTGTAAGGTTAGAAAAGTTTTCACCTCCCCTGGAACTGCCTCAAAGAACTGTTCCAGCACAATTTGATCTATTATGTCTTCCACCGGTTTACCTTCGGGTTCAAGCCATTTTAAGACCAAACCATGCACTCTATGACAGAGCGCCTTTGGGGTTTCGTCAGGTTGAATCCGGGTAGACCGGAGCATGCGTCTATACACCGCTGGTGTTAAACCCAGCCTATCACGCACCGCTCTCTTTACTTCACCATAATCTACTGCCAAAGCGGCAGGCATGGCTCTATAAGCCGACTGAGCCTCGCCGGTTAGCGCTGAGGCCAGTCTAACGGCCCACTGCTCTACTGGCCAGTTGGCATTGAGAGCTACCCTCTCAAAGGTCTCAACAAAGTCATCAAAGTTATCATCTCTATTCATTTGTCCCAGTGTCCATATCCCACAACTCTGTGGGCCTACCCCACAGATGGGTGCTGCTGCTGGTGCTGGTGTCGCCTCCTTCCTTGGCTCCTTTAGAAGAGTATGCAATAAGTCCGTCAGGGGCTTTTGTTGGTCTCTCAGGGCTGTGATGGCCTGCTCCTGGTTCACCCGTGCTAGCTCTCCCTGTTTGTCGAACTGCATACTCATCCATCTTAAGACATCCTGTGCCTCCATCGTGGTACTCCTTTTTTCCTGGAAAATAAACCAGAGACACAAGGACCAAGTGTGGTACTACAAAAATAGAGAAAGAAACAATTCTTTTCTTTATCCCAAGCCTTTTCCTTCTCACCAGGGATCCTCCCAACCTGTGCCCAAATACCCTTTACCTGAGACAGGTGGAGGTTCTTGTTTTGAGAAGGCGCTTGCTGTTGCGCTTGTAGGACCTGGATCCTCTCTGGGCGTGCCAACTCCCGCTCTTCCCGCGCTGTTGCTTGCTTGCTCCGCAGCTCTTTACCCCTTGATTGGATCCTGCCAACTACGCCATTTTGTGATGGGGCCCGTGGATAGAGCCCTCTAAACCCTATGTAGGCGGCTGCCTAGGGTCATTGAAATAAGTAACTCTGCTCTTGCTGTGAAATAACAGAGTCTTGCAGACCAAAAAGTGATAAGGAAAAATAACATGGGTTTTATTCCCCTTCCCGCTCGGACATTCTCCAGGATCAAAAACTCCAGAAACAAGCAATAAAGCAAAAATGGTAACAGCGAACTTCTGTTCCTTTGTTAATCTCACAAAGCTCCTTTCAATTACTTAACTTAAGCAGAATGGTTGCGTTTATAACAAATGCTACAGTCCATGGGCATGGGGTCTGGAAGGCAGCTGTTATCTTCCCACAACATACCCTCTATGGCACTCCCCAAGCTCTCGGTATCACACTCTTCCTGTGTGGTATATTCTGGCACGTCCCTTTGTGATAAATCACTACAGCTTCCTGCAAATGTTTCTCTCTTCCCAGGTTTATACCTGTCTGACGTGAGGGAGACTCTCTCTGGGTTTTCCTCCCAAAGTAAAGGTTCTGAATACCTTTTCCTCCTGCCTTTATTCTCAGGGCCACGCCCTTTGCATGCATACGTTTCAAGCCTTTCTTTATAAGAACAGGGTTCCCACCTTTTACCTTTAGGGATTGTCCTGGCTCTTGGCTTGTAATGTCCCTTTTCTCTAGCCTCCCAGCCGTACTGTGAAGTAGCAGAGTTTGTGTCAGCCTTCCAGCTGTTTCTCAGTGTGCAGCTATGTTTGGAGTTCCCATCCCCCGACACTCTCTTTCTGAGCTGACCTGTGCTTATTGCAGGCACATACCGGTCTCCTGGATGATAAGACTCTCCTGGCTTCTCTTGAGGTCTGTCTCTGGTGGCATAACTTTTCCCAGCACAGCCTGCCTCAAACCTTTTCCCTCGAGTGCTGTAGCTGCATTCACTTCCTGGTTCTCTGATAGCAGCTTTCTCTCCCAGCACTCCTCTGTGGTTTCTGCTCAGCTGACTGTAGCCACACCTCCTGCTGCTTTCTCTTGCTACATCATCGGCTATGGCCCCACCTGCTATTCCACCTCCTGTGCTACTCTTAGCACTCCCTCGTATTGGTGAATGTGGGTGTGTCCATCTCTGTCCTCCCTGGCTCAGGCTCTCACTCCGGCTTTTGCCCTCTGCCTTTATCCACTGACTGGAACCTTCTCATCTGGTTCCCAGCCCTACACGTAACGTGAGGATTTGAAATCAGGTGTTCCTGATAAGCTTTCTGCTTGGCACGTAGTAACAGTTTTCTCTGCTCAACTGTTTCACTATGCCTCGTGTCTCTTTGCACAGCTGAGTCTAAGGTAAGCTCCTCTTTTACCTGCACTTCCATGGGCTGTGTATCCTCTGCTGCACCACAACGTTCTATACTCTTCCTAAAAATAAACTGTATCAAATGACTAGGGTTAAAAAAGGTGTAACTAACCTCCTGAAATTTAATTAAACATTTCTCAAAAAGAACAACCCCCCCCCCCCCCCAACTGTAAAACCTTAGGGCATCTTTGAGTCATCTTTGAGACATCAGGAAACATGCAAACACAAGAAACCATAAATATCTTATCTTTAGCTTTGAAAAATTATTTCAACAGCCAGTCCCGGTCTGGCTCCAGAGCAACAATAATCAGGAGAGTGGCTCTCGTCAAAGATTCAGAAGCAGAATTCTCTAGAAACCTAGTCAGGTTCATGGAATTAAAGGAAAGCCGTTGGTTTGGAGAAGATGTCCCAGGTTCCTTTCACTTAGCCACCGGCAAATAGGAATTCCTTATCATCCCTCCAGTCTAGTCCCGAACCTCTGTGTTGTGCTCCTTCTCCAGCAGCTTGGAGAAGGAGAAACGTCATCCTTTTCTGATGACACTGGTATAACAGTAAAGGAACCACCTACTTCACTCCAGTTATCTCAGTCTCCAAGCAGCTGGAGGATTGGTGAGCCTGGAGGGCTCACTTGAGGAACAATTAAGAAGAGATAGGGATTGTAGATTACTTGTACTTTACTTTAATAGTTGTCTTTGATAAACAAAACAGTTTTTGGTTGGTTTGTGTTCAGTCTGTGCCTTTAAGGTAGATTAGGCTGAGGTCCCCCCCCCCCCTCGAGAGAGCGGTGCCGTTTGCGAACGGGAAAGCAAGCTTCTACGGGGGCAGGTCTCCGGTTCCCAAGCCCACGTTAATGGGTGAGGAACCGGAGCAGTACTCACAAAAGCGCACACAGAAGGCTTTGCCTGTCGGCGCTGAACAGCCGTTGACAGGGTGTCCAGCAGAGTGCAGCAGCAGTGTCTATCTCTCTCTCCCTCGGTCTCTCTCTCCCACCGTGGGGGTCCCTGCTGTGATCCGCAGAGAGCGGAGGCTTCAAAACACAGAAAGTAGTGACTTTGGCAGCAAAAGGTAGGAAATTGGATCGCTATGGCGAATTTGTCGGGGTGACGCGCGAGTGAGCAGAAAAGCAGGCCAGACTGCGTGTCGGGCGCGGGAAGCGCCGTTGCTGCCTGGGGGCAGTCAGTTTCTTTTTTCAATGGGGGAGCTTTGTTTTCAACTTTTTTCTTCATAGTCGGGCTGGGATCACTTAGGTTACGTTCCACATTGTTTTATAAAAAAAAAAAAAAATGACGCGAGCAGTTTAATGAGACTAGGGCTTCAGTCAAACAAATCTGCTGGTGAGACCTAAGCCCCAGTGGTGGCCCAGGTTGGGACACCGGTGCATCTCTGCGCGCATGAGATGTCTTCTAGACCGCAGTGCTTAGTCTGCAGTTCTAGAAGAGGAGCGGTGTTGGAAACAGGCATCTGTAAAGGGTGCGTTCAGGAGGCAGCCACTATGGAACAAACCCTGTAAGTAGGACTTGAGAGTCAAAAAGGGGCACCTGTAGACCTGCTGGAACTGTCATCCCCAGATTTGTCCCTTGTGGAGCGCAGGGCAGGGACTTCAACTCCGGACCTTCCCCCTGCGCCACTGACCTTGCTAGGAGGACTGGCGGTAATTTTCTCTCCAGAGTTTGTTGTACTAATACAGCAAGCTTTTGAAGGAAATCAGAGCAGTCTCGTGACCGGTGTCTCAGATGGAGAACGGGGACAGAAGAGGCCGGGGACCCCTCTAAGTGCAGGGACAACAGGAATCCTGGCAAAGAAGTCCAGGATCGAAAAGGAGCAAAAGGAACAGTCGGTGGCCTCGGAAGGCCTTCACTCGGACGAGGGAGATCCCGACTTGGAGTTAGATGATGAGTTGGAAGAAGGAAAGCTCACGGAGAAGGAGGACCAGGGTAGGGTGGTTCATGTGTTCCGTAAAGATGAGTTACCGGCTCTCATTTCAGAGACGCTCAAAGCGCTTAATATGCCATTGGCTGGGCCTGCGGAAGACCCTACCTTGGAGGATCCATTGCTGCAGGTCTTTCAAAAGACTCAGAGAGCATTTCCAGTACACAGAGTGATTCGAGAAATGATTCAGGAGGAATGGGACATGCCAGAGGCCAGTCTTAAAGGGTCCCGATTTATGGCCCGTCTTTACCCACTAATAGAACAAGATCGAGAGTTGTTTAAGTCTCCGAGAGTAGATGCGGCTGTCTTGGCGGTTACTAAGAAGACTACCATTCCAGTAGAAGGAAGTGTCGCTCTCAAGGATGCCCAGGACAGAAAGCTCAACACCTTGTTGAAACAGGTTTTCAACATCAATGCGCTGTCTGTTCACGTGTCTATTTGTGGAGCATGGGTTGCGAGAGCCTGTCTTCACTGGTCTCAATGAGTTCAAGGAGAGCAGGGGGAAGACTCAAATAGTGAAGCGTCCAGACTGAAGTCAGGAGCGGCTTACCTCGCTGATATTCATTATGAGCTTATTCGAGGGTTATCAAAGAGTATTGCGTTGGTGGTAGCGGCATGAAGGTATCTTTGGCTGCGCAATTGGGCGGCTGATGGGGCTTCCAAAGCTAGGCTAAGTAAGCTTCCTTTTAGGGGAAAGCTCCTTTTTGGCGAGGATTTGGATAAACTGGTAAAATACCTGGGAGAGCCCAAAGGCACTAGGCTTCCAGAGGACAAACAGAAGCAGGGACGGTCAACTTCCACAGCCAAGAGTCAGCAGAGGGAATTTCGTCGCTTTCGTTTTCCGAGGTTCGGTCAAGGCCAAAGAGGACATTTTCCTAACAGAAACCAGGGGTTTTGAGGCTTTCGGGGGGCAGGCAGAGGATTTGCTGCCTCTGCCTCCTCAAATCTTTGAAAGTCGCAATGAAGTCCAGGGGATCCAGGTAGATCTGGTACCCATAGGTGGTCGGCTATGGGATTTTTACCCTGCCTGGGTCCAAATTACATCAGACCAGCATCCGGTGAAGGATTCGTTCATTCAGTCTCCCTGCAAAGCGCGGGCCAAGTGCGCAGCAGTGAGAGAGACCGTAAAGAGGCTGCTTGACCTCAAAGCAGTGGTTCAGGTGCCTCCAGACCAATGCGGCTGTGGTCGATACTCCATATACTTAATAGTCCCAAAAAAAGAAGGGACCTATCGGCCAATTTTAGATCTCAAAAGAGTAAATCCAGACCAATGCGGCTGTGGTCGATACTCCATATACTTAATAGTCCCGAAAAAAGAAGGGACCTATTGGCCAATTTTAGATCTCGAAAGAGTAAATTGATGTCTCCGCGTGTCTCATTTTCATATGGAGACCCTGAGGTCTGTTATAGTGGTGGTAAGAAAGGGAGAATTCCTTACGTCCCTGGATCTGTCAGAAGCGTATCTACACATTCCGATTCGATGGGAGCATCAGAAATTTCTCAGGTTTGCAGTTCCTATGGGACACTTTCAGTTCCGGCATTTACCGTTCGGGCTAGCTACGGTGCCACGAACATTCACCAAGGTGATGGTGGTATTGGCAGCGGCATTACAAAAGGAAGGAGTTCTAGTGCACCCTTATCTAGACGATTGGCTGATCCTAGCAAAGTCCAGAGCCGAAAGTGAGTCGGCTACAGGCAGAGTAGTAGCATTTCTACAGAGTCTCGGTTGGGTAGTCAATATGTCAAAGAGCAAGTTGATTCTGTCACAAAGTCTGGAATATCTGGGGGCTCGGTTCGATATGAGTGCTGGAAGGATCTTTCTGCCGCAGCAAAGAGTGCAAGGATTGCGGAGACTCGTCCGCCACTTTCTGGACAGAACGAATCCCACGGCGTGGCATTATTTGCAGTTGCTCGGGACCATGGCAGCGACTCTTGAGCTGGTTCCATGGGCAAAAGCCCACATGAGGCCATTACAGAGAGCATTACTCAGATGTTGGTCTCACCAAAATGACCTGCTATCTCGGATACTGCCTTGTCCAACAGAGACGCGTCAAGCTCTTCAATGGTGGTTACTTCCGGGATGCCTGGAAAAGGGGATGCCCTTGGAAGTGCCTTGTTGGTTACCTCTAACGACAGATGCCAGCCTTTTGGGCTGGGGAGCTCATTTTCAAGGAAGGTTAGCCCAAGGGCAGTGGCCAATCAACAGGTTGGAGTTGAGAGCAGTGACGCTAGCATTGCAGGTTTTCCAACCCTTTCTCCATGGAAGGGCCATTCGGGTATTTTCTGACAACGTGACTGCAGTGGCCTACATCAATCGGCAAGGGGGCACCAGCAGTGTCCCTCTGGAGGCCGAGGCCGAGCAGTTGTTTGGGTGGGCCGAGGTAAATCTACTGGCGTTGTCGGCAGCTCATGTAGCAGGAGTGGACAATGTAGAGGCCGACTTCTTGAGTCGAGTGAAGGTGGACCCAAAAGAGTGGGTCCTTCATCAGGACATCTTTCAGATGCTGATACGGCGCTGGGGGATGGATCTCATGGCGACTTTCCAGTCGGCAAAGGTCAATCACTTTTTCAGCAGAAGAAGAGAGAGGATGTCAGAGGGCCTGGATGCTCTAATTCACGCCTGACCAGAGGAACAACTCCTATACGTGTTTCCACCTTGGGTGTTGATAGGCAGGGTGCTGCAGCGCATCAAGCTACACAAAGGACAGGTGATATTGATAGCGCCGGATTGGCCAAGGCGGTCTTGGTATTCAGATCTGATGAGGCTCTTGGTAGCGAAGCCGTGGCGTCTTCCCGTTCGGAGAGATCTATTGTCTCAGGGTCCACTACACATGTCTCAGGTGGATCGGTTCTCGCTTACGGCTTGGCTCTTGAAAGGGCTAGGCTGAGAGCAAAGGGATATTCCGTGGCGGTGATTTCCACATTGTTGAAGGCAAGGAGGAGATCTACCTCATTAGCATATGTTCACATCTGGCGTGTATTTGAAGCATGGTGTGTGGACAGGCAGTTAGAGGCGTTAAGAGCCTCCATTCCGCAGGTTCTGGCATTCTTGCAAAAGGGTTTTGAGAAAGGCTTAGCGGCTAAATCCTTATAAGAACATAAGAACATAAGATATGCCATACTGGGTCAGACCAAGGTCCATCAAGCCCAGCATTCTGTTTCCAACAGTGGCCAATCTAGGTCATACGTACCTAGCAGTTTCCCCAAGGGACACAGGTTCCACAATGCTTGTACTGGTTCAAGCATTGATATCCTGGGTCCCTTCTTAATAATGGTTTATGGACCTTTCCTCCAGGAACTTGTCCAAACCTTTTTTAAACCCAGCTACACTAACAGCCTTTACTACATCCTCCGTCAACAAATTCCAGTTTGATTACACGTTGAGTGAAAAAATATTTTCTTTTATTAGTCTTAAATAGTTTACCCTGTAGCTTCATTGCATGTCCCCTAGTCTTTCCATATTCTGATAAGGTAAACAATCGATCTACGTTTACCCGTTCCACTCCGTTCATTAATTTATAGACTTCTATCATATCTCCCCTCAGCCGTCTCTTCTCCAGGCTAAAGAGCCCCAACCTTTTAGCCTTTCTTCATAGGAGTAGCCTTCCATCCCCTTTACCATTTTGGTGGCTCTTCTCTGAACCTTTTCTAAAATCGCTATATCCTTTTTAAGATACGGCGACCAGAATTGCACACAATATTCAAGGTGCGGTCTCACCATGGAACGATATAGAGGCATTATAATATCTTTTGTTTTATTTTCCATTCCTTTCCTTATCATACCTAGCATTCTATTTGCTCTCTTGGCCACCGCTGCACACTGGGCTGAGGGTTTTAACAAGGTATCCACAATGACGCCTAAATCTTTTTCCTGGGTGGTGGTTCCTAATGTGGAACCTTGCATCGTGTAACCATAGTTTGGGTTGTTCTTCCCTAGGTGCATAACCTTGCACTTCTCCACATTAAATTTCATCTGCCATTTTGATGCCCAGTCTTCCAATTTATCAAGATCCTCTTGCAATTTTCCACAATCCTCCTGGGTTTTAACAACTTTAAATAGTTTTGTGTCATCTGCAAATTTGATAACCTCACTTGTTATTCCACTTTCCAGGTCATTTATGAATATGTCAAAAAGCAGCAGACCCAGCACAGATCCCTGGGGTACACCACTATTCACCTTTCTCCATTGGGAAAATTGGCCATTTAGCCCTACCCTCTGCTTTCTATCTTTTAACCAGTTCCTGATCCACAGTAGTACACTGCCTCCTATCCCATGACTCTTTAGTTTTGCCAAAAGTCTCTCATGAGGGACCTTGTCAAAGGCTTTCTGAAAGTCCAGATACACAATATCAACCGACTCACCTTTGTCCACCTGTTTATTCACTCCTTCAAAAAAACATAACAGATTAGTAAGACAAGATCTTCCTTGTCTAAAGCCATGTTGGCTGTCTCCCATTAGGTCGTGACTATCTACATGCTGAGTAATTTTATTCTTTATGATGGTTTCTACCATTTTTCCCGGTACTGATGTCAGGCTCACTGGTCTGTAGTTTCCCGGATCACCCCTCGAACCCTTTTTAAAAATTGGTGTTACATTGGCGATCCTCCAATCCTCAGGTATTAGAGATGATTTTAATGATAGTTCACAGATTACTGATAGCAGGTCTGCAATCTCAAATTTCAGTTCTTTCAACACCCTTGGATGTATACCATCCGGCCCAGGTGATTTGCTAGTCTTCAGTTTATCTAATAGTTGTAAGACATCTTCCCGATGTATCGATATTTCCTTCAATTCTTCCACACCTTTAAATACCACTTCAGTCATGGGTAACATCCCTACATCTTCCTCAGTAAAGACCGAAGCAAAGAATTCATTCAGTCTCTCCGCTATCGCCTTGTCGCCTCTTAGTGCTCTCCTTTAACCCCTTTATCATCTAATGGTCCAACTGACTCTCTCACAGGTATTTTGCTACGAATGTACTTGAAAAGGTCTTTATTTCGCGTTTTTGCTTCCGCAGCAAGCTTCTTCTCAAATTCTCTCTTTGCCTGCCTTATCAATGCCTTGCATTTGACTTGCCAGTACTTGTGCTGTTTCCAGGTTTCATCGTTTGGCTCTTTTTTCCATTTCCTGAAAGATGCTTTTTTGGCAACAACAGCCTCTCTGACCTCACCTTTAAACCATGCTGGCAGTTTTTTGGACTTCCTTCCACTTTTCTTAAAGCGTGGGATACAGCTGGTCTGGGCTTCCAAGATAGTATTTTTCAACAACACCCAAGCTTGATGTACGTCTTTAACCTTTGCAACTGCTCCTTTTAGTTTTTTCTTAACTGTTTTCCTCATTTTATCATAGTCTCCCTTTCGAAAGTTAAAGGGTAGTACTGTGGATTTCCTTACTATCCCTCCTCCACTAATTAAATCAAAGGCGATCATGCTATGATCACTATTGCCAAGTGGCCCCAACACCCTTATCTCTTGCACTACATCTGGTGTTCCACTAAGGACTAGGTCTAATATTGCTTCCCCTCTGGTTGGTTCATGAACCAGCTGCTCCAAGAAGCAGTCATTTATTTCATCTAGGAACTTTATCTCCCTAGCATGTCCTGTTGTGACACTGACCCAGTCGATGCCGGGGTAATTGAAATCACCCATTATTATTACTGCACTGTAACTTTTGCTAGCTTCCTTGATTTCTTTGAGCATTTCATCATCCATTTGTTCATTCTGGCCAGGCGGACGATAGTACACCCCCACTGCCATCGCCTTCCCCTTTTTACATGGAATTTCAATCCATAGAGATTCTACAGCAAATTTGGTTTCTTGCAAAACTTTAATCCTTTCTGACTCAATGCCCTCTCTAACATAGAGCCTTGAGGGTGCAGATGACAGCGTTGTCCTGTTATAGAGGTAAGATAGGAGAAGCGCTCGGAGGGCATTCAGATATTAAGCATTTTTTAAGAGCAGTATCTCTTTTGAGGCCTCCATGTAGACAGATAGTTCCAAAGTGGGATCTTCCGTTCGTATTAGAAGCGTTGGAACGCAAGTCGTTTGAGCCCTTATCTGGAGCATCGTTAAAGGACCTCACTCTCAAGGTAGTGTTCCTGGTAGCTATCTGTTTGGAGAATCTCAGAGTTGCAGGCTTTGTCTTGTAGGAAACCTTTTCTGTCTTTTTATGATACGAAGGTGGTTTTGAGGCCAGTGCCGTCTTTTTTGCTTAAAGTAGTGTCGGCGTTTCACCTGAATCAGGTAGTGTCGTTACTGGTGTTCGCTGAGAGCAGAAAGGGTTCTGCCGCTGGGAAGTTACATCTCTTGGATGTTCGGCGGGAGATGAAGAAGTATATCCGAAGGACGGCGTGTTTCCGCAGGTCAGACAGACTTTTTGTCCTGTTCGGAGGGGCAAGAAAAGAAGAAGCGGCATCAAAATCTTCCATTGCCAAATGGATTAAAGAAGCCATAGCATCTGCATATGTTTTGAAGGGTAAAACGATACCAGAGGGGCTAAGAGCTCATTCGACAAGAGCACAGGCTACGTCCTGGGCTGAGTTCCGTTTGGTACCAGCTGTGGAAATTTGTAGGGCAGCTACCTGGTCGTCAGTAAATTCTTTTGTCAAACATTACCGTCTGGATGTTCAGGCGGAAAGGGACACCTGTTTTGGGTCAGTGGTGCTTCAGGCTGGTCTAGCAGGTCCCTCCTGTTGATCTGTTTCACTGCTCTGTTACATCCCCAGAAGTTCGGGACTAGACTGGAGGGACGATAAGGAAGGTGAAATTAGATTTACCTGCTAATTACCTGCTAATTGTTGTTTCTTGAGGAACTCCAGTCTAGTCCCGTATTCCTCCCTGGATGTTTCTTTGGACTATGGCCTGAAGCAAGAGATGTTTCACAGGTAAGATGGAGGTATTATGGTGTGGGTTATGATCCATAAAGGGAGGTTATATAGATGGGGATTAGGATGGGGTCACTATTCCCTCTAAGGGGGGAGGGTGGACCTAAGCAGTTCTAAAAAAGTTATTATGTTAGTTCTTACTTAACTTAGTTTGCAGTATGTTTGTAGTGTTTACTACTTAATTGTTGCTCCGGTGAGTCTGCTTTGTCAATAGGTTACTGGAGTTAAGTAGGCGGTTCCTGTACTGTTATACCAGTGTCATCAGAAAAGGATGACATTTCTCAGTCTCCAAGCTGCTAGAGGAGGAGCACAACCCAGAGGTTCGGGACTAGACTGGAGTTCCTCAAGGAACAACAATTAGAAGGTAAGTCTAATTTCACCATTCTAGCCAAAGAAGGCATTCATTCTGAAGGAATTTTCAAAATAGAGGTGGCACAGGATTTGAACAACTCTTTTGCAGATATGATAGATACATGTGGGCAATTTAACAAATGCAAATTCCTTTTTCTAACAGAGTTCTCCAAAGACTCAATTTTAGAATGAACAGCGTAAATGGGTTATGAGCAAAAATTATATGGGGGTTGCAGATCATCCAGAATATGGCCATGTGGAATCCTCCTGGATGTCCTCCACCAGAAAAGGACTCATCCAACTTTATATGCCCTCCATTGGGTGCCAATATGAAAATGTATTAATTTTAAATTGATGACTACGGCATTCAAGATGCTGACGAACTTACAATCAGCCTTCCTATTGGAGAGATTGGAATGTTATGTTCCCAATATGTCTTTACTGTTGGTTGATAGCAGATTATTGGTTTTACAATCTTTGTAAAGGATACAGAAATCTAATCCAAAGTAGAGCCTTTTCTGTTGTGGTTCTGTTGTTTAACCATAGTACCTGAAAGTTCAGTTAAAATCTCACACTTGGTTTCAACTTGGGCCACTCGTGATGAAAGCTGAGTCACCTCCTGCTTCTGCTGGTCCAGGGCCTTTAAGGAACCAGCTAAAGTTGCTTGTATGGAGAAGGATTGAGGAGAAAGAGAAGATTCCAAAGCACACAATCCATCCCAAAGAGTCTCAAAATTAAATTGAGAGGGTCTCACCAAAGAAGATTTCTGTTTTGACGTTCTAACAACAGTTAATGATTGTAAAGGGGAAATATCTTCCAAGGCCTGCTGATGAGAGGAGACCTTGTCAGAAATATAACTTTTTGCACAATGACAGACACCTCAGTGAAGCAGGAAAGGTTTTTATTACGTTCTTGCAAGAGCGGGTGTCCTTTGTAATCAGGCACACCGAACATACAGAAAGCTCAGCATTTATTTCATTCATTTCATCTACAATTCTTTCCCCTCACACCCTATTGGCGAGGGTACTACTAAGTTCACAACCTATCAGTGATCCTTATTCATATCAAGTGAATCTCTGCCTCTGTTTACATCTCCTAATCCTTCCTCAATTCACCCTTCTCCCTTTATTTATTCCTTTTATGATTTTATGACCAGTCACATGATTTCTCAAACATCCCCCTTGCTTGCTGCACCGGGTCTTAACTTTCATATTCCTTTAACTTTTCTTGAGTTTCGTTTCCCTTTTTTCACCTCACCATGGTTCTTGCAAAAATAGCAATTTTTATCAGTATGACTCACATAGTATGCCTTCTGTCCTTGAGTTTCTAGTTCTCCTCTCTGTCTTTATGCACCACAGACTGGGACGAGGGGGGGGGGGCAAACGGGGGAAACATAAGGTTAGCAAAGTCTAAGAACCATTATCACCAGGTATGGAATAAGGAAATTGGAAGGGGCCAGTGTACTGTGACAGACAGCTTTGCATAGCATTACATTCTATAAGCTTCTATTTCTCCTTTGTGCTACATTAGCCTTTCCACAGATATTTTGGAAAAACATCATTTTAAACATTTCTGTCCACCCCCTCCACCCCTTTTTCTTTATATCAATTTGGTGCTTTTTACACTCAATGCACAGTTTTATATTAAGCTTCTAATCTAGACAACATAATTTCTGACTATCATTTTCTTTTTGGTTACCTTCTTCCCCCTCATCCATGAGTAACATAGTTTCCCCATATGGTGAGGGTTTTATTGTCATTTGTTTGGTTACAGCTGTTTCTATCAGCCTCTGTGTAACCCTCTAACACATGGTATTATACAACATCCCACCGCTGTTAGAACGCCTGCCACTATTATCAAGGATATAAGAACTGATATTACTACTCCTTTCCACTTTTCAAACCAGGAGTCCAACCATCCAGTCAAATAACTATCTATTCCTGATTTTCGGCCAACTCTTCTGTTAGAGTGGCAAGGCCTTGTAATGCTTTAGTTATAGTACCGTCAGGGGCAGTATTATTTGGGATAAACGTACAGCATTTCCCCCCAACATCACACAAGCTCCTCCTTTTTCAGCTAACATCATATCTAAGACCATACAGTTTTCCCATGCCATCCTGATGGTGGCATCCAATTGTTCTGCTATCCCTTTCACTGCATCCCTGGTATAATTTATGAATCGCTGTCTACATTCTTATTCACAGCGGACCGCCAAAATATTGCTGATTCAAAACCTGCCGCTATTTGATTTCTGGCTTTGAACTCATCTGGGACTCCCCGGAGCACCCCTATAGCATTGATGTAAATTCTAGCATCAAATGATGTTCCTAGCACATCTCTCTTGCTCCTGCCCTTATAGGTTACCATTTCTTTCTCAAATGCCAGGGTGAATGGAATAGCCAAATGAACAATTGCACATGTTCCTGACCATAGCTCTGGTAGTGTTGGCCTCAATATCTTCCCTCGCAGTACCATCACAGATCTGCCCTGGGTACTCCCAGCTTAGAGTAATTCCCTTGCTTGTTGTTGGTTCTGGTGAGGTTAAGGATTTCAGTGCACAAGGTTAGTTCTCCTACATCCCTGGTATAGTCTTCACCCTGCCTGGTGAGGCAGACAGAGCGATTCCCATACAGTGCCGAGAACACCAGTGGCACTCTCATGTCCTTCACCTTTAGGGGTGGACATAGAAGGGCAAGGAACTTACAGCTCTCGTTTCCCCATGCAGTTGCTTCTTGGTACAGAGAGATCATACATTTAATACCATCCGGATCCGTCTTCCAGTTGACAAGGAAGGGTACTACCTATGCTATCGGTTTTCCTGAGCTACATGCATAGCAATTGCTTTTATTAAGACTTTTAACTGTATATTTTACCCATTCAATCCAGGCATTTGATTCCCCATATCCTGTCTCAATTTGAAAGGTCTCTGCTAAATCCTTAACTTCTATTACTTTTACTAGCTTGGAATCATTGGGCGGTTCCTACTTCTCTACTTGGGGAAGGATAGAAAAGTTATTTATTCTGGGGGGTGCTTTCCATACTACAATCCTGAATCTTCCCTGGGGATCTGTCCCTGTAATATCTGTCCCCAAACCATAGGTTCCACTTACTTCTAAGTTGGCCCCTATTATAGTGAGAGTGATGGGGTTGCATTGTAGATGTAAGCAATGGGGTTAACTGCTCCCTTAAAAATTGATATATTCTTCTTAAGTGGTTTACCCTTACTATATGGTGCAGTCCACCCCCCATTGGCAGTTGTCTACCATACTGCACCCCATCCTTAACATGGCGGTTCCCTAGTTAATCGTTCTTTATTCTCAAGACATAAATATTTATTTTCACTACTTAACTGTCTCTGGTTTTTAAAATTTCCACAGGGTAATATCTAGCAGGCATCTAATTGTATGACTTGAGGTGCCTCACCTACTGTTACGTTAACCCATATTTTTATCATGTGAATCTCCACCTCTGTTTACATCTTCTAATCCTTTCTCCATTCACTCTTTATTTTTTTTATTCCTTTTATGGTTTTATGACTGGTCACATGATTTCTCAGAAATACCCCTTGCTTGCTGCACTGGGTCTTAACTTTCCTATTCCTTTAACTTTTCTTGACTTTCGTTTCCCATTTTTCACATCACCATGATTCTTGCAAAAATAGCAATTTTTATCAGTATGGCTCATATAGTATGTCTTCCGTCCTTGAGTTTCTAGTTTTCCTCTCTGTCTTTATGCATGACAGACTGGGACGAGGGGGGGGACGACAAACAGGGGAAACATAAGGTTATCAAAGTCTAAGAACTGTTATCATCAGGTATGGAATAAGGAAATTGGAAGGGGCCAGTGTATTGTGACAGGCAGCTTTGCATAGCATTACATTCTATAAGCTTCTATTTCTCCTTTGTGCTACATTAGCCTTTCCACAGATATTTTGGAAAAACACTATTTTAAACATTTCTGTCAACCTCCACCACAGATTCTTTAGCCAGCAGGACACCAGCAACCATTGCTGCCATCTGTGCTGCATCCAGCACGGTGGCAGTTGCTCTTGCGGTAGTGCCTGTTGCGAGTGAGCATGTCTGGAACACTCATGCTCTCGCCTCAGATAAACCAGTGCCGCATGCTGTGCCGGGGCCGACCACTCTTATGGACTCAGAGTAACATCAGAGAGACACGGAGAGCCTCCTTCCACTCTTGCAGACTCCAGAGAGCTCAATGAAGGAGTCAGCTGAACCAGTGGGCTGCACAAAGACACTGAGCGGCCTTTGCATCGGCTGCATTTTCTTCACTGACTCCGGTTGCTTTGCCTTCGCCTTCCTCTTATGCGGCATAAAGAAAACAAGGTAAGGAAACCTATAAGGAAGCAGAGGAGCGGTGCACAGCATGGCTAACGTGTGTCCGCCCTCTTGATGCTCCTCACTGAACTCTGATTTAGCCTTTTCCAGTCCACAAGAGGGCATTGTTCAGAATACATGGTATCCACTTTTATGTAATATATGCCTAGACATTCCCATGGTAAAGAATAGGTGAAACAGTGGCAGTATTGGCAATTATATGTGCATTTTATAAAATATATGCCAATGCACCAATTTCTATCAGCACATACATACACAAGGTTACTCCTGTCTCAGAGAAGATGTAACTTTGTGTGGAACTTTCATGCAGACTATATGCACACAAGTTGTCTTTATAAAGTAGGCATAAATATGTGCCTATGTGTCTTCAAAGCCTAGGCACCTTGAGTTGGGAAAGGGCTATAGACAAAGCTTGGTTGGTTTGCTTGTGCCCCCAACCAAAAAACAAACAAACATTTTTCTATCCCTATCAGCCCCACCACCCAGTAAGCCCCAGGTAGGGATGTATAAGGAATTGAGGATCCTATAAGGTGCCTATAGAAGGGGGAGGGGAAAGTTTACACTGTGTCATCTAAAGTAATGAAATTTCGTATTGTTGGAGACAGTGGCATAAGTTCAAATGAGAGGCACCCAAGCAAAATTTGCTTAAGGCCCCTTATGATAACAAGGATGGTGGCAACAAGAAGGGTGGGAGAACACCTTTCCCCTCCTGTTCCCTCCATCTTCCTGAGAACTTAAAAAAACAAACAAACAAGCGGCAGCCAGAAAACATCACACTTACTTGAAAAGACGTTTGTTGCACCGCCTCTTTCCCCATAAAGCACTGCTCAGTGGTAGCCAGAGGCAGATCCCACTGTTGTGCCAAAGTCTCAGGTATTGCGAGACTTCAGCAGCTCAATGGGAAATGCTTTCCTGGGCCTTCAGCTGCTTTACGGGGAAGGGGCAGTGTGGCAAGCTTCTTTTCAAGTAAGTGCGATGTTTGCCATGCTCTGCTACTGCCACTGCCACTGCCAAATAGGGATCGCTGGGCTGAGTGGGCCCTCTTCTAGCCTGGGCCCCCCTGCATTGCTGGGGCTGTTTGGGCTGTATTTATGCCTCTAGTTTATTAATTAATTAATTTATTTATTTAAAAGTTCTTTTATACCGCGCTATTTGGTATCAGTGTTGTTTACAGTAAACAATTCTTGCAAGAGACAAAAGAAATGCCTTATGCTACAATGAACAAGGGTCAAAAACTTGGATCATAACTGGGTGAGGTATTTACACATTAAACTAAAACAATTGTAACAGAGAGATTATTTACAGGTTCCATGTTATGTTTAAGACTGTATGGTTATTTACAGGTTCCATGTTATGGTTAAGACTGGTCTTCAGTTGTTTCATACATCATTAATATCATTATATTAAACATATAATCTGTATATACACATGTTGAATACCTGGGGGGGAGGACCAGTTTGGTGTAGTCTGTGACACAGTGGCAGGACTGGAAGCCATGGAAACTGATACTGACCCGCTGGTTGGTTCAGGTATTGCAGGAAAAGGCAAGGTTTTCCCTTCTCAGCACAAGCTACAGGGAGCTAATCAGCTAACACAGTTCACCTCAGGGGAGGAGAGAAGCAGAGTTGCTGATTGGGCACGCCCTAGTAGGAGGCGGGCTCCCCAGAGCAGGGGCACCTTGTTAAGCAGAGAGAAGGAAGACAGCAGTATGATGAGGAGGAGAAGGAGGACGAATGGAATGAGAAGTGAAAGTGGATTGAGCCCACGAATGAGAAGGCAAAGGACGTTGGAAAAGCAAGAAGCTCTCTTGGATGCAGAATCCTTTGACCTAGCAAGAGAAACACTGCCCAGCCGTAATACAAGGAAAAGGGATTCAGAACCAGGAAGTAGTTACCAGGGATACTCAGTGCCTGAAAGAACCTTCTGGGAGCAACAGAGGTTAGAAGCACTGAGAGACCCAGGATTAAAGCCTAGGTTTCTGGAAGACACAGTTGACCCTTGGAGAGAAAGGTACCGTGGCAAGGCATTCTCAGACAAGCCTCATTTTAAGGTACCTGCTGTATTTAATTCATATGACAAGCTTTATGAGAAGCCAGAAAGAGTGAATGCTGACTTTAAAGCTCAGGACAGTTTCAGGCAGTGTGAGAGCCGTTGGCTACAGCCTGAAGTCTCTTTAAACAAACCCAGCTTTTCTCACCAAACAGCTCAAGCTTTTAGCAAGCAGGCTGACATAAAGAATTCAGCTGAACTGTTCAGAAGAGAATTAAGCCAAGATAATTCAGGAGGTCCTACCTTTGAATCACTCTTTAAAAGCAGATCTCGTGCAGAGGAACTTGTTAACCCAACACTTGCAAACAGAGATAAGTGGGGGAGGGGTAACTCCACTGCAGGCATTGATTGTTTAAACAGAGACGGCATTACTTGCTTTCCAGAAGTAAATAATCACTTACCCAAGCAAGGAGAATATCCTCCGTCTAGCCCAGCTAGAAGGCAGGCTGAACTTCTTCTCAGTAAGTTTAAACAGTTCTTAGATAAAAGAGCTGTTGCTGAACAAAACTCAGTCCAAGCAGGAAATAGTCCTGAGACAGGAATACCATTACCTGCTCCGTTGCCCATGATTGAAATTAATCAGCCAATGGACTGCTCAATTGGGCTGATTGACAAAGCTGACTAGAGCAAAGCTTGAATGGTCATATTTTTTACCTTATCCTGAATGGTATGCTGTTCAAATACCTGGATGCAAAGCTTATGAAAATGAGTAGTGTTTAAGTATCTGGATGAAGAGCTTATGAAGCACTAAGAAAATAAGCTAGAATATAATCTGGTTACAACACATGAGCATTATTGTTTCTCACTTAATTATTTGTGAATACAAAGTAAAAGGACACATGATGTAATGTGCACTCCAGTGTGAAGAATAATTTAAGCACAGTATTGCAAAGCCTGGATTTTTCCTTTGTTCCTGTTTTGGTAATCCTCACGCCTGTTCCATTCCACCAAGGAGCGGGGTAAATAAAATCATTATAAAATAAATATTCTTGTTCCCGACTATCATTTGGCCCCCACAACTACAAAAGGCCCATCCCTCCTTAACCCTCAAGGTTAGGGAGTGGGTGCAGGGTAACAAGTCTTATTCGGTTTGTGATGCATTGTGGAAGTGTAGAAGGAATAGGTGGTGTTTGAGGGCTTTCCTGAATTGTGTAAGATCTCTTATTGATCTGATGCTTGGTGGGAGATTATTCCAACACTTTGGGGCATAGAAAGCGAATGCCCGCTTCAAGGTAGCCTGTGTGCACTTTGTGGATTCTATCGGGATAATCAGCGTATTGGCAACTGTTGACCTTCTTGACCTGTTATCAGGGGTTGGAGTGAGGAGGGCTGTGAGGGATGAGGAAGCTATCATGTTAAGGGCTTTGAATGTGATGAGTAATGCCATGTATGAGAGAGTCTGGAGCTTAATGGGAGCCAGTGAAGGTCCTTTAGAATGGGTGTGATGTGGGTTCTTCTGGATAGACCATAGAGCATGCGTGCGGCGGAGTTCATTGTTCATAGTTGAAGGATCAATAGCAGGGCAAGCCACAATCAGACAGCAAGGAGTTAAGATCACCTAACCCAGTATATGGAGAAGAGGGACTCTAAGGTTTGTTTTTTTCTCTCTGCCACGCAAAGTCCCAGGAGACACTAGGACAAACTGTCCAGTACCATATAACCATCTATATACCAATGCTTATTGTCTATCACATTTTCCCCAAGTACAGTATTCTTATGTGCAACTGCTGAAGATTTATGAGTCTGTTGCTGGTAGTTTTCTGAGTCTGGAACCGCAATAGGTTATGACCTTGAATGGTTCTGATCTAGAACAAGCTGATTCAGATTGTTCTAGAGTGTTCAGATTGTTCCCATGAGCTGGGAATTCCAAAGCTGAAGCAAGCTACAGAACAGAGTTGGTACTCAGGAAAAAGAAACATCTAAAGGAGGCACTCTGCTGAGTTGAATTGCCATTAAAAAGAAAGGGAGAGTCATTTGGATAGAGACTGTGTGCTCTTGCTGCTTTGCCATCTCTAGCAATCGCACCCCTGCGGAGACCAGCTATAAAATTGGTCCTCCCCCCCCCCCCCCCGTGATTGGGCTCGGGAGGTAAAAGCTCAGCTCACCTACAGTGTGTTTGAAGAGAGACTGTGTGCTTTTGCTGCTTTACCATTTTTAGCAATCGCACCCCTGTGGAGACTAGCTGTAAGATTGCTCCTCCCCCATGTGATCAGCCTCAGAGGTAAAAGCCCGTAGGATGTAGCCACAGGTGTGTGACCATGGGCACATTCTGCCCCTTTGGAACCCCTTTGTTGCACGAAGGAACACCGGAAGAAGCTCTGAATCGTTATGGGTAAGCAGAAGGTGAATAACAGGGCACTGGGAGGTGCTGGAGGAGCAGTCCCGGTCAAGGGGCCTATGGTCTTCCATGTGCAGTCTGTTGCTTTGCCTCCTTTTACAACTGTACGTAATACTTTGGATACTTGAAACTTTTTTGAGTTCCAGTTGCCCTACATGTCCACCCCAACTTTCTTCTATGATAGGTTTGTCTGCTCTGAACACCAGTAGTAATTCTTAAGGACCACTTCTCTGCTTGCAAGCAAGCACTCTCCATGACCCCCTCCTTCTCAGGTCCCCCAGCTGGTGTTTGGTACCCCAAGACAGTTTCTCTTGTGATGCCATCTTCAAGTTTGGTTGAGCAGTTGGGTCCCTCCAATGATGTTTCCTTGAGGGATGTTTGTAGAAAGCTGTCGAGAGTGGAATCAATATTGACTGGGACTATGGTCATCTGTGCAAGTTTTCTGAGGAGTCTGTGGACAAATTTAAACAGCAGGACTCTTGAATTTATTTTTTAGAGTCTCATGTAATGAAACGAGGGCTCTCAGCCCTCATCGCAGTCTCTGGGGAGGGGGGGGGGGAGCAGTTGTTAAGGATAGTTTGGTTATCCATACCAAACTAGAGGCAATGGACAATCAATTAAGGGCAATGAATTTGTGATTCCTGAATTTTCCTGTGATGCAGTTTCTGTCCCCCCTCGAGCTGCTGAAAAGTATTTGAAGAAGAAATTTTGTTCTTTAGTAATGTTGATGTGCTAGTTATTTCTAAGTTGTTTTATGTTTCCAAGGAGACTCGGATAGAAGTGGCCGAAGGAGAGGGGTTGGATTCCATTGCCTCTCTGGATAGCCTTGATTTGACTGAGACCACTCAGGACATTGTCTCTGAAAGTGTGACTCTGCTGGTCACTTTTAGATTGGAGGCTGATAAGATTGCTGTCTTGAAATTATACTTTTCTAAGAAGTCTCTTCCCTTTTGTGGCCAGCCGGCAAACATTTTTCCTGATGTTGCCAGGCCTAAGCAAATGCATAGGAAGGCTTTCTTGCAGTTGTGGTCAAGTCTTGATTATCAGAGCCACATTCTATCTCCGTTTCTCTGTAAGTATGTGGTCACTGGCTACCTATGCTGGTAATAAGTTTGTTTTCACAGATGTTTCTCATTTGGAAAATTTTCTTCGGGACAAATCAGTGGTTTAGTATGGGTAATTGGGGATTTGTGTATACTCTTGACTCTTGTCCTGTTTTTGACTTGGATAGTTTTAGGTATTAATACATTTGTTTTCTTCTGCTTCTCTCCCATGATGGGGAGCTAGAGTAATTCTTGCTATTGTTTTTTTCTGCATATTTTCCTAATTTTTAATGGTAGCAAGATGAAATTAGACTTACCTGCTAATTGTTGTTCCTTAAGGAACTCTATTCCAGTCCCGGAACCATAGAGTTTAGAATCTCCTCCAGCAGCCTTGGAGACTGAAATACATCATCGCTTTGCTGGCACCAGTATAAGTAGGCAAGGACCGCCCCCTCCATCCAGTACCTATTGACAAAGCAAACTGAGCAGAGCAACAAAACAAACAGAGCAAATAGGAATACAAATTACTAACAATTTTTTTTTTTTTTTTTTTTAACCGCATGAAACCGTGCTAGTAACAGGATCCCCACCATGGCCCCACCTGACGCCTGCGGAGACCCCCTACAGACCAAACCTGTACCTACTATCATGCACTTCAGACTGACGAACCCCAATACTCAGGGTGGGCTCCGGGACTGGACTAGAGTTCCTTAAGGAACAACAATTAGCAGGTAAGTGTAATTTCATCTTCCTTAGCGTCCCTCTAGTCCAGTCCCGGAACCATAGAGGATGTAACAGAGCAGTGAATATCAACAGGAGGGACCTGCAAGTCCAGCCTGAAGTACTGCCGAACCGAAACGCACATCCCCCTCTGCCTGCACATCCAGCCTATAGTGCTTAACAAAGGAATGCAACGACGACTACGTCGCCGCTCTACAAATGTCCGCGACCGGAACCAAACTGAATTCCGCCCAAGACGCCGCTTGCGCCCTAGTCGAGTGAGCTCGTAGTCCCTCCGGAACCAGCTTCCCTTTCAAAAGATATGCTGACGCAATCGTTTCCTTCCCCCAACGGGAAATAGAGGACTTTGCCACCGCCTCCCCCTTCTGCGGGCCCGCGAAAGCCACAAACAACCTATCCGACTTGCGGAATGGAGCCGTCCTTCCGAGATACCTCTTAAGTACCCGCCGAACATCCGACCGATGCAACTTGCCCTCCGACTGCTCTTTTTGTAGCTCCGAAAATACCGGAAGAGATACCACCTGATTAACATGAAACGCAGAGACCACCTTCGGAAGAAATCCCGGAACCGTACGGAGAACCACCTTATGATTGAAAAAAGACAGATACGGCTCCTAACAGGAAAGTTCTTGCAGCTCAGAAATCCTCCGCGCGGAACAAATAGCCACTAGGAAGACCGTCTTCAACGTCAGATCCTTCAGCGAGACCTTGGACAATGGCTCAAACGGTGCCCCGAGCAAAGCCGCCAACACCAAGTTCAAATCCCATGCCGGCACAAAGCAGCGCCTCAGTGGTCGCAAGAGCCACATGGCCCGCAAAAAACGTTTCACATCGGCATGAGTCCCTAACGGCTGCCCCTGCACCTTACCTCGGTAACAGGAGAGAGCCGCCAACTGCACTCGCAAAGAACTCGCTGCGAGACCCTTGTCCACACCATCTTGTAGAAAAGAAAGAATCTGTGAAACCGAGGCTCCCAAAGGCCGAAGACTACGCTTCGCACACCAGGCCTCAAAATGCGCCAAATCCGAATGTACGCCAACGAAGTTGATCTTCTACGCGCCTCTAGCAATGTAGAAATGACCGCTGCGGAATAACCTCGAGCCGTCAGCCGAGCCCTTTCAAGAGCCATGCCGTAAGCGAGAATCAATTCACCTGGGGCATTCGCAACGGGCCCTGCCGCAACAAATCCGCTCGCTGCAGCAGCCTCCATGGCCTGTGCGCCAGTAGTCTCACCAAATCTGCATACCAAGGTCTTCTGGGCCAGTCGGGCGCCACCAATAGCACCAACCCGCGATGACGCTCGATCCGTTGCACTACCCGGCCTATGAGCGCCCAAGGCAGAAACACACAGAGAAGACCCCCTTCCGGCCACCGCTGGGCCAGCGCATTGAGCCCCTCCGACATCCGTTCCTGCCGCCTGCTGAAAAAGCGCGGTACCTTCGCCGACTCGAAACTCGCCATCAGATCAATCAGCGAGAGCCCCCAGCGGCGCACTAAAAGCGCGAACACGTCCACGTGCAGGACCCACTCTCCTGGGTACACCCTGCGCTGACTTAGAAAATCCGCTTCAACATTGTCCACTCCGGCCACATGCTGCGCCGAAAGACCCGCTAGATTTCGTTCAGCCCAACCTAAGAGCCGACTGGCCTCGGTTTCCAGCATCGCGCTGCTGGTGCCGCCCTGGCGATTGATGTAGGCTACAGTCGTTGCATTGTCTGACAAGACCCGCACAGCCTTCTGCCGGAAGCTTCCCTGAAACGCTCACAGGGCCAAAAACACCACTCTCATCTCCAATCGGTTGATGGACCAACTCTTTTCCTGTCTTGTACATCCTTTAACGCCGTGGCCCCTTCAACCGGAATCGTAGTCTTCTTAGTAACCGCCGATACCGCCGCATCCACCTTTGGCGAGCGAAACAGGTCTCTATCTTGATCGGACAATGGGTAAAGCCAAGCCAAGGCCCTAGACCCCTTCAACGCCGATTCCGGGGAGTCCCACTCTTCCTGAATCATACTCCGAAAAACTCTATGAACGGGAAAAACTCTTTGGGACGTCCACACCACTTGCAGCAACGGATCCTCCAAGGACTCCTCCATCCCCGTCCCTTCTGAGGGCATATTCAAAGTCTTAAGAGTTTCGGCAATCAAGGCCGGCAGTTCCTCGCGCCGAAACACCCTGACTAGTCTGCTCTGCTGCTCTGAGTCAGGCAGCTCACCCTCCTCCAACTCTCCCTCCAAAAGCTCTTGCGACGCGGTGTCTATGCCTCCCAGGTCTTCCCCGAGGCGAGACCCCGGGCTTTCTCCACCTGCCAGCCCGCCTCTCTTGGCTGGGGGAGTGCCCTCCACCGCCTGATCCCAAGATCCTCGTCGCTTCTGCTCCTGCGACCCCTGAGGGGAAGTCGCCATCGCAGGTTGCAGCAGCGCAAAGGCCTGCTGCATGAGGGTAAAGAAATTTGGTGGGATCGTCGGAGCAGGCCCTCCTAGACCTTGCTGCCGAGATCCAGAAGCCATTTCACCTGAAGCCAACCCTGGCAGAGGCTCCGCGGGATCCAGGAGCGGGGGCAAGCCATCTGTTCCTTCGGGCGGCACCATCTCTCGGTCCCCCCGTGGACCCCTCCGACGGTCCCTCCATGACCTGTGCCTCATGGGTGCAAGCTCCACACACCCCTGAGTCCAGCCCCGCAGTGCGCTTCGCGCCACACACCAAACACCGGATTTTAGCTGGCATACCCCTGCACCCCCAGAGAAAGTGCACCGGAGTAACTGAGGAGGAGAAGCTGCTCAACAAAGCAGAGCTCAGAGCTCAGGCTTCTGCCAGCCACGGGACTTTTTTTTTTTTTTTGCTTTCGTTCAGGTCACCTAAGGCCCCCAGGCCAGTTTAACCCAGTTTCCTGCAAAAACAAAGCTTTCTGACCCGAAAACCAAAAGGAAACACAAAAAGAAACTGAAAACCCAAAACGCGTTTTTTCTTTAAAATGGCCACTGCCGTTGCGTTTCCCGTGCGGAGACACGCGACGGGCCGTTCCTGTCCAAAAAGGGCGCGTCAACAAACTAAAGAATCCCCGATCGTTACTTCAACAGAAAACAAAATTAATTAAACAAAATTAACACTTGCCCGCTCACTCACTCACTGCAACTGCTCTCCAGTGAAGAAAGAGAGATGATATAGCCACGTCGGAGCCCAGCCGAACTGCGGCTTCAGCTCCAATGTTTGCACTCTCCTGAGGGCAAGGCTGACACTCTGTCCGGCTCACAGTCGCTGGGCTAAAGCCTTCTACCTGCTCCTCACCCTTAATCGCGGGTTCGGGAGCAGGGAGGCTATAGAACTCGAGGGTAAACAGTGCCTGTCTCTTCAGAGGCAATTCTGCTCATTTAGACCACGGGGAAGGGGGGTGGGGGAGGAAGGAGGGAAGAGAACCAGGAGAGAGATGGAGCCAAAGGAAGGAGCTCTCAGCTATAGCACTGCACATGCAAAACAAGGATCACAAACTCAGAATCCCCAATCAAAAAGAAAAAAACACCCCTTAAATTTAAAGGAACCTAGCAATTCCAGCTCTGCTAATTTGTTTTAACTGAGCTCAGTCCCAGGCTCAGAATCTCCTTCAGCTGCTTGGAGACTGAAAGTACTGGATGGAGGTGGCGGTCCTTGCCTACTTATACTGGTGCCAGCAAAGCGATGATGTATTTCAGTCTCCAAGGCTGCTGGAGGAGATTCTAAACTCTATGGTTCCGAGACTGGACTAGAGGGATGCTAAGGAAGTTATGCTTTTCTTATATACATTTTGTATGTATTTTGGTTAAAATCATAATTTAAAAAAAAGAAAAGAAAAAAAGTTAACCCCATAGGCCCCAGAGCAGTGGTGTCTAAGCTGATGGCAAATAACTATTAAATGTAGAAGTTCAAAATGTAAATGCTGCTAAATGAGGCTAAATTTTGGATGTGATTTGCAAGGATCAACCTATTATAAATGCAACCTATTATAAATGCAAAGGACTGGGATATGATAGATGTAAAGGCAAAAGCTGTGAATGTTCTTCTAGAAAGTAGTGAGCTGACACACAAGGGCTGTCCCTTCCACTAGGTGGTCGCTTAGGTTGGCAGAGCTGGATGGGCAGCATGGCAGCTTTGTGCCGCCACTTTGGTGCCCATGGCGTGAAAACCATGACCTGCCACTTCTGAACCCCCTCTGATTAAGAGCGGCAGGCCATGAGTGTGTGTGTGTGTGTTGGTCCCAAAGAGCATGGTCTGCCGGGGTACCGAAGTGATAATACAAAGCATCCATTTTTAATCTGCTGTTGCTGCCATCTGACTTCCCCAGAAGATGGAATCAGTGGTGGCAGCAGGGTGGGACAAGGTGGCAGTGCTGGGGCTCCTGCCAGGGTAAGCAGAAACCCTTGGGCTAGCCTTGGACACATATCTAAGGGCAAAGCATCATGAAGTGGGTGTGGGAATCACTGAGAAAACTGCATGAATGGTGTAATCTAAGCAACCAAGTTTTACTGATTTTGAAGCTATAAAATATGAGACTGAGAGAACCTAAACAAATGTTAGAACATTAATAGTATGTTGGAAATCACAGAGAGATTGAAATGCATAAGGGAAGAAATGTGATATAATGTGTCAGCAATTTCGCTCTGTCTACCTAATTCATATCATCCCCTCTTCTGGAGTACATAAAATAAAACACCTAGATGAGTTCAGCTGGAGAATGGAGGCTGGTATGATGAGAAATGCTAGCCCCAGCCCTGAAAAGCTAACAAAGGGCATAAAAGACTTTCAAACAGCTCTCGCTGTGTACGCGGGGCAGGAAAGGATAAAGTTAATAGTAATATAAGCCCAGAACAACTGAAATTCCTCATACATCAAGGTGTAGAATGACTGGATGGATCAAGCCTAGAAGAGAATAAATTCCTCTTATAGCAAGGACGGGAAGGGGAGGGGCAGGAGTGGAGGCACATGCACATCCCAGAAAAGCTGAAATTCCTCACCTTCATTATTGCTTGCAGTTCTGGTCAGCATATCTCAAAGATGTATCAGAATTAGGATAGGTACAGAAAAGGGGGACCAAAATGATAAAGATGGAATGGTCCCCTATCAGGAAAAATTAAACAGGCAATGGCTCGTCAGCTTGGAGAGGAGAGCTTTAAGGGAGATATGTCAGAGATCCATAAAATCATGAGTGGAGTGGAATGGTTAGCACTAATCAGTCTACTATTTTTGAAAACTGCACATAAAACAAATTTTAGAAAATATTTTTTTACTGAACAGTTCTGGAACTCATTACTGGAGGATATGGTAAAAGCAGTTAGCATAGCTGGGTTTAAAGAAAGGTTTTGGATAAATTCCTGGAGAAAAGGTCCACAAGGAGATGACATTTGAATTTTTGGCATATTTTCAGTTTATTTCACATGTTGTGTGTTTGAACTTTTTAACATATGCAAACTGACTTTAAGCACTTAAATTTGTAGGTGACTATGTGTTAGTTTAATCAGTTTTGCACACATTACATTTTTAATGTGCATTAGCAAACTGAATGTGTGCTAATGAATGTACATTAGTCAATAAAAATTATTAACCAGGTTGCCTCCATCCCAAGGGTCCTTGCCACAGAAAACCCCTCTCATATTTATTTTATTTACTTTTGCAGATTTTTATATACCACTAATGGCACATACATTATAGTGGTTTACAATACCTGTCAAATTGAGTACGGAAATCACAAACAAAGCTAGATGAAACAAAGGATAATGAAATATGGGGGAAGGGAGATGGGGTAGCACATCAATTTTCAAGGGCAACTAATGAGATTTGTAACTACCAGAAAACGCAAGGAAGGGAAAAAGATGGAGACAAAGGACACTGAAAGGAACAGTGGCGAGTCATCAGTGGGGTACTATTCTTGAGGTAGCAAGAGAGGGGACCCCACCAACAAACTGAAGAGATCCGTGTACCATGGCCTGTGTGGCCAGTACAGTACCACCAGAATCACCAAGCCCATGTGAGACCAAATTTTGTCCAGAAGATGGCTCACCAGGGACACAGAGGGAAAGCATACAGGAGCCTCATCTGGGGCCTCACTTGAACCAAGGCATCCAGGCTCTCCGCCTGCATATTCTTCTTGTGGCTGAAAAGGTTCTCCACCATGGCATTCTCCTGTCTGGCCATCAAGTCAAACACTGGCAAGCCCTATCTCTTCATTATGAGGTCAAATGTGTGAGGACTTAACTCCCACTCACTGGAATCCATGTTGTTCTGCTCAAGAAAATGGCCTGAACATTGTCAGCACCTGCTATGTGGGCTGCCAAAAGAACAAGCAGATGATCTTTTGCCACTTTGGCACTGTGAATGCTGTTTCACTTGTTGACAAGCCAGTGCCATGGAACTATTTGAGAACATTGATAGTTTTGCCCACCAGGAGAGACTGGAAACTCTCCAGGGCCAGGCTGACTGATTAGGAGGCTTCCTCTAGGGACCAGTATCCCTGAACAAGCTGACCCAAACAATGCACTACCCAGCCTCTCAAGCTGGCATCTGTGGTGACTATCATTCAGTCTGATGCATCCAAAGGCATCCCATCCATCAGAAAATGAGCATGCAGCCACTAGACCAACTGCATTTTGATCTCTCAGGGGAGAGGAAGGTGTTGATTGAACAACTGGGAGCAGGGAGACTGGTGAGCCAACAGGTGCCTCTTCAGGAGGCACATATGCACCCTGGCCCAAGGGACCAGCCCCAGGGTTGACACAGTGGACCCCAGGATTTGCATGTAGTCCCAACCTATGTGCAAAATTCCTTGAGCTGTCGCTGAGCTTGTGCATCCTCTCCAGAGTTAGAAACACTCAGCCCAAAAGAGTGTTGAACCAAGCCCTGAGATATTCCAAGTCCTGGAAGGAAATGAGGCTGGTCTTGGGATAGCTGATCATCAACCCAAGCTGTTAAGCCAACAAATCACTAGGGCCATATATGCTCTGAAGTTCTCCAATGAATCAGACCAAATCATCCAGTTGTCCAGTATGGGGGAATCCGGATACCCTGTTTTTGTAGGAATTCTGCCACCACCAACACCATGACCTTCAAGAAGGCATGAGGTGCCATGGCCAGGCCAAATGGTAGAGCCAGAAACAGGAAATGGTGGCCTAGTACACAGAGGCAGAGGAACGGTTGATGTTGCCTCTGGCTGGGAATATGGAGCATGCTTTGGAAATGTCCAAGGAGGTAAGAAACTCCTCCTACTTCTAATAATCACTTATACAGTCCTACTAGGCATATGCAGTGCTGTACAATCTACTAAGACAGACAAACAGGGGGCTAGGGAATTCTTAATGGAAATGATTAAATACACCTGGTGTAGACAAGAGAATAAGGGGATCAACCTCGAAGAGATACATTTTTAGCCTAGATTTGAATAGGATCAGAGATAGAGCCTGATGTATTGATTCAGACAAGGCTGCCTGTGCACTAGGTGGCCGACCTCTGTGGGCGACGCCATATGCTTTGGCACACATGGCCTGCCCCCCCTCACCCCGAGCTGAGCTGTGCTGCTGATTCCGGCGCCTGGGGTGGCTCGGCAGGCCAGGTGCTTCGGCATACATGGCCTGCCCTTTGACCCCCTGAGGTTGTGTCGGAGGGGAGTCAGAAGCAGCAGGCTATGTATGCCAAAGCACATGGCATGCCACTGAAGGGTAGAATCAGCGGCAGCATGATCAGGGCTTCTGCCTAGTGCAGCAGAAACCCTCGGACTGGCCCTGGACTCAAGTAGTCTATTCTAGGCATATGGTGCAGAAAGGTGGAATGAACAGATTCTCTGAAATTAGCTGTAGAATAGAAGGGCATAGATAAAAAGGGATTTGCTTGAATCTCAACCCATGCATGCATAGCGCAATGGATTAGCAGGCTACCACCTTAACCACTCATCCTTCCCAGACCAACGCAATGACTGACCTGATGGTCTCCATACAGAAGTGAAGCACTCAAAGCTTGGCATTGATCACCTTCAGGTCCAGAATGGGTCAGCTCCTTTCTTTGGTATCATGAAGTAGATGAAATAATGTTCCCAACCTTGCTTTGCAGAGGGCATGGGCACAATAGACTGCAGCTCCAGAAGATACTGCAAAGCATTCTTGATCGCTAGCTACTTGAGCAGGAAGCCACAGGGAGACTCCACAGAGGCATACTGAAGAGGTTCTAAAAACTCCAGTGCATAACCCTAACTTAGGACCTTGAGGACCCATTGGTCTGACGTGATATGGGCCCACTCCAAGTAAAACAGCTGGAGTCATCTCTGACTGCTTACCTCGGAAGGGATCTGCTGGATCTGATTGCGGGGGCTTACTGGCTTGAGAGGGAGCCATTCCTGGGAACCCCAAAAGAGTTGATTTTTCTTGGGATTAGACCCATAAGAGGAATGGAAAAAAACAAAAAGCGCAGAAGGGAGGCACCTCCTGCAGGCACTAGTAAGACACTGGTAGAGCGTAACGCTTTGACAGAATTGCAGTGTTGTGAAAGTACTCCACTTGGATGATTCCTTAGGTATATTAGTAAGTTACGCTCTACCAGTGTCTTACTAGTGGTCTTAGTCCCCTGAAGAAGGCTTCGGCCAAAACACGTGTCGAGCAGACCCTGTTATTAATAAAGCACTTTCCTCCAGTGGCGTGGCCTTCCTGCTCTTCTGTGCTGCCATAAGAGGAATGGGCCACATCCAAACTCTTACTGGCCAAAGGTCAACCTTGTGGAGCTCTACATCAACCATGTGGAGCTCTACATCAGGCACACTGGGGATTTCTGGGTTTATCTTCTGTCAGCCTCTGAGGGCAAGCTTCTCCATGATCTTTCACCAACTTTTCCAGGTCTTCCTCAGAGAGTAATCTGCCAAACAATTCTGGAGCCAAAACTACCATCTGGCTACTACTATCACTGCTATGGACTTTGAAGAAATTCAGATCATGCCATATAGTGGATCTGCCACATATGAAGCTCCAGATTGACAACTGATGGATCCACAATAAAAGAGCTTGGGCCACTAAGCTAGCACATAGTGCCACTTGAGTGCCCAAAGCTAAAGCAAAAAAAGGCATTTTTGAGGAGGGCTTTCACTCTCCTATCATGAATCTCTTTTACTACAGTGCCACTTTCCACCAGAATGCTCATGAGCTTTGTCACTGCCATGACCAGGGAATTTACTTGAGAAAGCTCAAAAAGCTATTCCATCTCATATAGGTGCAAAGAATACATCTGAGCCAAGACCTTAGGACCTCTCAGGCTCAGCTCTGGTGTCTTCCACTGAGGGACTATGAACTTACACATAAGCTCAGGGAAGGTGTATAAAGGCTGGAAGGATGCTGCAAACCCTCCAGAATAGGGTTGACTTGCAAAATCTCCAAAGTGGCAGGCTCTGAAATGCATAAGGCTGTCATGATGTCCTGAAAAAGAGTGGAAAGATCCCCCCTGTAAAACAGATGAATCACTGAGGGATCCTCACCTTCCTCCAGAGGGAAGCTCCCCCTTCTCCCCTGACTCACCTGCTGGAGAAAGGGAATCCTCTTCTTTATTTCAACCAACCCTCATAGGGGAGAAGGCAGGGTTCCCTGAGGAAGAGACTGGCCAAAGGGCAGGCTGGTGTGCTTAACCCCTTGCTGCCAGCAGGAGATGTGCCAAAGGGTCCAGAGACACTCATAGAGGAGGCCAGGGCAAGGGGTCTGCAAGGTAGCTAACAAAGACTGAAAATAGCTGTTTCAGGAGCTGCTGCTCAAAGTTGGTTGAAAATTGGCCCCACCCTCTGTAAGGACCATGCAGTCATCCAAGATGGCTGCCATTCTCAGTGACAGAAAAACTGTGATAGAAGCACCTAAATCGGCACAGGATCCCGACATTGCTAAAAAAAAATTGGTCCGAAAGCATGCCCATCACACTCAGGGCAAAAAGAGCCTGCCACGTAGCTTACCCAACAGGAGGCACAGCACCATGCATCCAGCATCGCAGCAGAGCTCCACATTTTATTTATTTATCCAGATTTGTATACCACTTTTCCCTTCAATCAAAGTGGTGGGATACACAAATTGTGTTTACATTGAATAGGGGTGACACAACTTACAAAAGGATTAAAGTGGTTGGGATTATCTTTACATTCAAGCATGGTTAATGGCATTCCTAGGCTGCTTGGTCATAGAATTCCATGAATAGGAAGGTCTTAAGGGATTTGCGGAAATCCTTGAGGTCATTTATTGCCCGCAGTTCATCTGGGAGGGAATTCCAGAGGGCCAGAGCTGATAGGGATAAGGCTCTGCTAGAGATAGCTTGTTTTGTTTTATGGTATCCAGCTGGTGTTCGTAGTCTATTGTTGTTGCTAGTTCATCTGGGTCAGTTGGTTGTGTCTTTGGTTATCAAGCAGTGGAGAACATCTGCTGTGCATTGATGCATGATCTTGAATATGTTTGTAGTGGTTTTGAATCTTGCTCGTACTGTTATTGGTAGCCAGGGCATTTGCCGAAGTATAGGCGTAATGTGTTCGTTCTTGGCTGTGCCGGTTATGATGCGGGCTGCAGTGTTCTGCACTAGTTGGAGTTGATGGGTAGCCTGCTTAGGTAGTCCTTGATATAGAGAGTTTCCGTAGTCCAGTATTGGTGTGATGACTGCCTGGCATACGGTTTGGAAATGGTCCTGGCTGAGGATTGGTTTGAGTCTCCAGATGAGCTTCAATCGTTGGTATGCTTTTGCAGTGGTTTTGCTTATGTGTGTGTGAAGGTTTAAGTTCCTGTCCAGGGTGATACCTAAATGTTTCACCTCGTCCTTTATTGGTATGGTACGATTCAGGATGCTGATGGCTTGAGGTGGGTTAAAATTGTGATTTCTGGATATGATCATTTCTTCTGTTTTGTCAAAGTTGACTTTCAGGTTGTTATCTGTGAGCCAGTTGTTCATGTCCTCGAGGCAATGGGTCATGGGGGCTAAGTCTGGAGCGAGTGTGTCTATTGGAGCATATAGCATAATGTCATCGGCATAAATGTGATATTATAACATGTGGCATTTGATAATGCTGCAGATCGGTTGGATGGAGAAGTTGAACAATACAGATGAAAGAGCTGATCCCTGTGGTATTCCTTGGCTGATGGGGAACTGTGAGGATTTTCCGTGGTCTCATTTGACTTGCTGCGTTCTGTTGCTTAGATATGTGAACCATTTTATTGTGTTGTTGCATAGCCCAATCTCCTGTAATCGGTTTAGCAACACTGACTGGGAGACTGTGTCGAATGCTGCTGAGATGTCTATGAATACAAGTAAGGTGAAATTAGACTTACCTGCTAATTGTTGTTCCTTAAGGAACTCTAGTCCAGTCCCGGAACCTGAGAGTTCTGCACCTCCTCCAGCAGCTATGGAGACTGACACATGTCATCGCTTTGATGCTCCGGGTATAAGTAGGAAAGGACCGCCTCTCCCCATCCAGTATCTATTGACAAAGCAAACTCAGCAGAGCAACAAATAAGTAGTTCAATCCAAAAAACTGTTAACTTTAACTCTGGTTTCCAACCACATGCCACAAATTAAAGAGAAGCTCCAACACTCCACACTGCATAGGAAGATGATGGCCCCTCTGCGAGAGCGAGAAAGAGAAAGAGAGAACGGAGAGATACTCCAGAGAAAGAAAGAGAGCAAGACCTTCTGTGGACCACCGTTGCCCGCTCCTCCACACATACCCTGTGACGTACAAGCCTCTCAAGATGCTATGGAAACAGATAGTGATCCGGTGGAGAGAACCGGTACTGCAAGAGAATGCAGGATTTTCTCTTCAGAGAGAAAAAAACACAGAGCTAATCAGGAACCACACCTCACCTCAAGGAAGGAGAGAAGCCAAGTCCCTGATTGGGCATGCCCAAGCAGGAGGCGGGCAGTGCAGTACACAGGCAGCTTGTTAAGCACTCAGAAACAGAGAGAGTCAGATTTGGATTCGGATTTGAAAGAAGACGACGATGAAGAAGGACAGGAACAGAAAGAGTTGGAGAGAGAACAATTGGGTAGCTGTGATCCACTAAGGAGAAGACTGGACTCAGGAAGCAAGTACCTGGGAGACTCAGGGGCAGGGAGAATCTTCTGTGACCAGAAGGATTCAGGAGCACTGAGAGACCCAAGGCTACAGCACAGGCTTCTAGAGGACCAAGCTGAACCTTGGAATAGAAGGCAAAGGGATGGTGAATTACCCTGGAGAAAGCCACAGCACAAGGTACACAGTGGGTTTGAAGCAGCTAGCAAGTTTAACATTGGGAAGCCAGGAAGAGTAAAGGCTAACGTTAAAAGCCAAGACAAAGTCAGACAACATGGTAGCAATTGGTTGCAGTCTGGAAAGCATGTAAGCAGCCTAGGCTATTCTCACAAGCCAGCAGAAACCTATAGTAAGGGAACAGCTGAGTCTTATTACAGAGATGTGTGCCAAGAGAAGCCTGACCGTTCTACTTTTAACACACTGTTGAGAAACTCTCCACTCACAGCTGAAGTTTTAAACCCAGCACTTACGTTTAGTGATAAGTGGGGGAAGGATAATTCAAACACGCAGAACTGTTGTTCTAGTAAAAGCAGCATTGCTAATTATCAAGAGATAAGCAGTTTAAACAAACAGTTACCTGAAGGAGGAAGACATTATCAGCTTAGCCCAGGAAGAACGCAGGCTGAATTGCTTCTTAAAGATTTCAGAGAGTTCCTTGAAAGCAGGGCAGTTTCTTCCTCTAATGTAGCACAGCCCACAAACAGCTGTGAAGAAGAAATGCCTTTAATCTCTTCTCTACCGTTCACAGAGCCAGACATGCCAATGGACTGTTCAGCTTGTGTCATTGAGAAGGACATTTAATTGAAATGCTGTACAAAGTTATATGAAGCAATATAACAGAAGTTGCTGTATTGATTCCTATGCTGAGGAGCTTATCAGAAGGGAATAAGTCAAAGCATAATTGTCTGTATACCAGGAGCATTGCTGTTTGCCAAAATTTCTTTCTTCCGTTAGTGAAAAGGGTCACATGACAACTGAATGTGATCACAGAAGATAATGGACATTTAGCCTAGCAGTGCAATACCTTGTTTTGGTTTCTCACTCTTGTTTTGTGCTATTATACTTTATTTGCGTCTGTTTGCACTTGAACTGCAATGCGGAAATAAACCTCAAAGAAATTTTCTTTGCCTACCTTACTACTTGATTAACAACAAAACCCTAACCATTTGGTGAAAAAATAAACTACCCAAAAAAATCACCAAAACAAACCCCCAAAAAATTTTAACAAAATTCTTTTTGTCGGATGTTTTCAGGAAAGGAACATTGTATCAAAACTATGTCCACCAAACAGTCACATCCATTTTATTATAAAACTTTGAAAAACTTCACTTAGCTTGATCAATTGCAGACTACTCAGGCACGCTCAGGCACGACGTGCACGTTTCGGGTGGAAACCCTGTTTCAAGTGCCGCCATTAGTAAATTCATCTGTCTTCTGAAACGCCGAAACCAGCTGTTTCCTCAAAAAGGGTCTGATACTTTTATGAATGGCCATCAATCGCTGTCAGTCAGTACAGCCTACCAATGAAACACCAGGGGCACCCCACCAATCAGGGGAACCCCGGGATCACCAGTGGCGTCAGCAAACACTGAGCCAATCAATCTCTTTGTTAAGACCATCAGGAGATACTGTTCGTAAATGAAAGATCCAACGTTGCTCACAATTTTGCAATTTGTTTATGCGATTTCCACCTCGCGGGTCCGGAGGAATGTGATCAATGATCGTCCATCGTAAATCCATGAAATTATGACCTGTAGTCAAACAGTGTTCAACTACCACACAATTCCTCCAACAATTGGAAGTTTTGGAAGTTCCTATATGTAATTTTCAAATGGTAACACTTGATGTTGCCGCGTTATATACAAATATTGATCAAACTGAGGCTTTGCAACTGCTACAGTCCAAATTTACAACGGCTCCCTCACGTCTCCCACGACATTTTCTGATTGAGTTAATCTCGTTAGTGTTGACCAAAAATTATTTTTTGTCACAGGGACGGTTTTACATACAAACGTATGGGATTGCCATGGGGGCTTCGGCAGTGCCATCTATTGCCACCCTCTATATGGCAGCTTTTGAGGAACAATATCTGTATCCTTCAGAATATTTTCAATATGTAAAATTTTGGAAACGTTTCCTGGACGACATCTTTTTTCTATGGATGGGTACCTTAGAAGGTTTACAGCAATTTTTGGATTGGCTTAATGGTTTGAAGTCTCACTTGACGTTTACAGTTCAGATTAATGACCATCAGATCGATTTCCTTGATATCACAATTTATTGGGAGGAGGGTCATTTCCGTACTTCGTTGTACCGGAAACCAACTCAACGCAATAGTTTATTACAATACCAGAGTTTCCATCCTTTTCCATTAAGACGAGGTTTGCCATATGGTCAGTTTCTCCGGTTGCGGAGAATATGCTCCTCGATCAAGGATTTTAAACTACATGCGCATGAGTTATGTACTCGGCTTTCTGAGAGGGGTTATCCGTCTAAAGTGATTAAATTAGCCTACTGTCGTGCATTATATACACATCGGGAATGGCTATTATCTGAGAACCGGCCGGTTGGAAATGTGGAACAGGCTTCTTCACAGACGGTGGGCATTTTGCCTTATATGAATTCAAGCACAGGAATAGTTAATATCCTTCAAAAACACTGGTCTATTTTGAATTTACATCCTTGCTTTCAGAAACCCCTGATGATAGCCTTTACGCGGGGTGCCAACTTGGGGGATTTATTGGCACGCTCAACTGTGACAGAAGATCGACCCCCTTCACCTGCTAACTTTCATGGAGGTCATCTTGAATGTGGTAAATGCACCTATTGTTCTCTAACGATGACAGGGGTTGAATGGATTTGTCCGGGAACGGATCAGCAATTCCGGCGGCGATGGAACACAAATTGTGATTCGAGTTTTGTTGTATATTTAATTCACTGTCCATGCCCTTTAGTTTACGTGGGCAGAACGACTCGTAAAATTAAGCAGAGATTGAGTGAACACGCTTCCCGCCTCCGTCAAGAAATACTGACAGCTCCCATAGTTGAACACTGTTTGACTACAGGTCATAATTTCATGGATTTACGATGGACGATCATTGATCACATTCCTCCGGACCCGCGAGGTGGAAATCGCATAAACAAATTGCAAAACTGTGAGCAACGTTGGATCTTTCATTTACGAACAGTATCTCCTGATGGTCTTAACAAAGAGATTGATTGGCTCAGTGTTTGTTGACGCCACTGGTGATCCCGGGGTTCCCCTGATTGGTGGGGTGCCCCTGGTGTTTCATTGGTAGGCTGTACTGACTGACAGCGATTGATAGCCATTCATAAAAGTATCAGACCCTTTTTGAGGAAACAGCTGGTTTCGGCGTTTCAGAAGACAGATGAATTTACTAACGGCGGCACTTGAAACAGGGTTTCCACCCGAAACGTGCACGTCGTGCCTGAGCGTGCCTGAGTAGTCTGCAATTGATCAAGCTAAGTGAAGTTTTTCAAAGTTTTATAATAAAATGGATGTGACTGTGTGGTGGACATAGTTTTGATACAATGTTCCTTTCCTGAAAACATCCGACAAAAAGAATTTTGTTAAAAATTTTTTGGGGTTTGTTTTGGTGATTTTTTTGGGTACCTTACTACTTGAGCACACACAACTACAAATTCTCAACCCAGAAGGGCATCAAAGGCCACCCCCTCCTGAAACCCTCAAGGTCCAGGGAGCGGGTGAGTGGCAACCCTCATAGCACAACCCTGCGCTGCCAGGTTCTCAGGCTGCTCTGACAACACTAGCAAACGAGTGGGCTCCGGGACTGGATTAGAGTTCCTTAAGGAACAACAATTAGCAGGTAAGTCTAATTTCACCTTCCTTTGTGTCCCTCTAGTCCAGTCCTGGAACCTGAGAGGATGTAACAGCAGTAAAGATCAACGGGAGGGCCTTGCTAGAGCAGCCTGAAGTACCGCCGACCCAAACCGCACATCACCGGCTGCCTGCACATCTAATCTATAATGCCTGACAAACGAATGCAAGGATGACCAGGTCGCCGCCCTGCAAATCTCAGCTGCCGGCACCAAGGCAAACTCCGCCCAGGAGGCTGCTTGCGCCCTAGTCGAATGGGCTCGGAGCCCTTCTGGCACTACTTTACCTTTCAAGATATATGCCGCTGCAATGGCTTCCTTCAGCCACCTGGAAATGGAGGCCTTAGACGCCGCTTCTCCTTTCCGCGGCCCACCAAACAACACAAACAAGCGATCGGTCTTACGAAAAGATTGTGTCCTGCAGAGATACCGCTTGATAGTCCGCCGAACATCCAGACTCCCCAACCTACCTCCCATAGTTTCCTTCTCCTCTGCCGAAAACACCGGCAACGAGACTGCCTAGTTAACATGAAACACGGAAACCACCTTGGGCAAAAAGGAGGGAACTGGCCGCAGCACCACCTTCTGATCTGAAAAAGACAAAAACGGTTCCTTACAAGACAAAGCCTGCAACTCCGAAATCCTACGCGCTGAGCAAATTGCCACAAGGAAAATCGTCTTTAACGTCAAATCCTTCAGAGACGCCTTGCTCAACGGCTCAAAAGGAGCCCTAACCAACGCTTCCAACACTAGATTCAGGTCCCACGGCAGCACAGAGCACCGGCACGGAGGCCGCAAATGTGACACGGCCCGCAAAAATCGTTTCACATCTGCATGACCCCCCAACGCCGCTCCTTGAATTTTTTCCAGATAACATGAGAGCACCGCCAACTGCACCCTCAAAGAACAGGGCCACCAGACCTTTCTCGAACCCATCCTGCAAGAACGCCAGGATCTGCGCAATGGAGGCCGCCGAGGGCCTCACCTGTCTGTCCGCACACCAAGCCTCAAAAACGTGCCAAACCCACACATAAGCTAAGGAAGTAGACCTCTGTCTCGCTTTTAGCAACGTCGAAATGACCGCCATGGAATACCCCTTGGCTGTCATCCTTGCCCGTTCAAGAGCCAAGCCGTAAGCGAGAATCGATCCACCTGTGGCATTCAAAGCGGCCCCTGCAGCAACAGATCCTTCCGCAGAGGAAGCCGCCAAGGCTTGTCCATCATCAACCGCACCAGATCCGCATACCAAGGCCTTCTCGGCCAATCCGGTGCCACCAGAACCACCCAGCCTCACTGATGCTCTATGAGCAGCACCACCTGACCGATGAGCGCCCATGGAGGAAAAACATAGAGGAGCTCGTCGACTGGCCACCTTTGTGCCAAAGCATCGAGACCCTCTGACATCCTTTCCCGATGCCTGCTGTAAAACTGCAGTGCCTTCGCTGACTCGAAGGTCGCCATCAGATCCATTATCGGCCTCCCCCAACGACGTACGATCAGAGCAAAGATGTCTGGGTGAAGTGCCCACTCTCCTGGATCGACCTTGCGCTGACTCAAAAAATCCGCTTCGACATTGTCTATGCCCGCGACGTGCTGAGCCGAGATGGCCAGCAGGTTCTCCTCAGCCCAGGCCAACAGCTGACCTGCCTCTGCCTCCAACGCCGCACTTCCCATGCTGCCCTGCCGATTGATGTAGGCCACCGTAGTCGCATTGTCGGAAAGCACCCGAACTGCCGACCGCCCCAGGCACAACTGGAACTGTAAGAGAGCCAAATACACCGCCCTCATCTCCAGCTTGTTGATTGACCAGCTCACCTCCAGCGCCGACACTGACCCTGCGCGAACTGACCCTCGAAACATGCCCCCCAGCCTGTGAGACTTGCATCCGTCGTCAAGAGCCTCCAAGCCGGGGCCTCCAGGGACATGCCTCTTTCCAAGTTCTCCGGCCGCGTCCATCAGAGAAGATCCTCTCTCACCTCTGGCGGACAAACCAGACGCTGCGACAGCGCACTCGACTGGTGTGACCAACGCCGCAGCAGCACCCTCTGTAGCGACCGCATGTGCGCCCTGGCCAAAGACACCACCTCTATTGTGGCCGCCATTGTTCCGAGTAACTGTAAATATCGCCAGGCCGTGGGAGCCCTTTGAGATAGAAAGCTCCGCACCAGCTCCCTCAAGCGGAGCGACCGCTCCATTGGAAGGAACACCTTCCCCTGCGCCGTGTCAACCCGCGCCCCCAAATACTCCAGGGACTGCGACGGGATCAGCCTGCTCATGGAGAAATTGACTACCCACCCTAGGCTCTGCAAAACCTGCACTACCCGGGTAGTAGCCGACCTGCTCTCCGCCTCTGACTTCGCCCGAATCAACCAATCGTCCAAATACGGATGCACCAGCACCCCCTCCTTGTGAAGAGCCACTACACTACCACCATTACTTTGGTGAAAGTCCGCGGAGCCGTTGCAAGGCCAAACGGCAACGCCCGGAACTGGAAATGTCCCATGGGCACCGCAAACCGGAGAAGTTGCTGATGCTCTTGCCAAATGGGGATATGCAAGTACACCTCCGTGAGATCCAGCGATGTAAGAAACTCCCCCTCTCTGACTGCCACAATCACGGACCGCAGCGTCTCCATATGGAAGTGCGAAACCCGGAGACAGCGATTCACGCTCTTTAAGTCTAAGATGGGCCGAAAAGCGCCCTCCTTTTTTGGCACCACAAAATAAGTGGAGTATCGACCGTATCCACACTGCTCCGGTGGCACCAGCACCACTGCCTGCAGCTGTAGTAATCTGTGAAGAGTCTCGAGCACCGCCCAGTACTTGAACCGCGCTCTGCAAGGCGATTGGATAAACACGTCTGGCACTGGCTGTTGGAGCTCTAGAGCGTATCCCTCTCGAATAACCTCCAACACCCACTGATCCGATATTAAGCGGACCCAGGCAGGGTAAAACTCCTGCAGCCATCCCCCGACAGTCTCGCACCCCACCTGAGCCCCCCTCATCTCATTGTGGCTTCTTAAAACTGGAGGCCGCCCCGAGCGTAAAACCTCTACCTGCTCCTCGAAAACCCCTGGCTTCGCCCAGGAAATCTGCCTCGCTGAAACTGCCCGAAGCGGGGCGACCGAAATCTATGAAACTCCCACTGTGCCCCCTTGGGAGCCGGGCTAGGATGGCCCTGCTTCAGCTTATCCTCAGGCAAGCGACCCCCTTTGGATTCTCCCAAATCCTTAACCAACTTATCCAAATCCTCTCCGAACAATAGCTTCCCTCTAAAGGGCATCTTACTAAGCCGCGCCTTGGATGAACTGTCCGCCACCCAGATGCGCAACCACAAATATCTCCGGGCTGCCACCACCAAAGCCATACTCTTGGCCAGCCCCCGGACAAGATCCAGTAACTGAATTCAAAAAAGCATGGGACAAACACAGGATCTCTAAAGGTAAAAAGGGGACTGTTGTAGTTGTTGATATGGAAGGACAGACTAGATAGGCCATGTGGTCTTTTTCTGTCATCATATTTCTATGTTTCTATAATGGATATCCACCAAATAGGCGGTTCCGGATTCCAGCAGAGACGCCTCATCCACCTGCTCCATAGCCGGCTCCCCCTGCAGCCGCTGGGACCAACGGAGACAGGCCCTCGCCACCCAAGCCCCCGCGATCGAGGCCTGCATGGAGTGCGTGCTTATATCAAACACCTGCTTCAACAACGTATCCAACTTTCTATCCTGACCATCCTTAAGCGCCGCAGCCCCCTCTACCGGGATTGTTGTCTTCTTAGTGACCGCCGACACTGCCGTGTCGACCTTAGGAGAACGAAAGAGATCCCTATCCTGGTCTGCCAGCGGATAGAGTCTGGCCATTGCCCTAGATCCCTTGAGGGCTGACTCGGGCACATCCCATTCTTCTTGAATCATATTGCGGAACACTCTATGAAGAGGGAATACCCGCTGTGTGGTACGCACCGCCTGCAACAACGGATCCTCCAATGCCTCCTCCGCTGACGGAACCGCCTCAGGCATGTTAAGCGCTTTAAGGGATTCGGTAATCAGGGCAGGCAACTCCTCCCACCGAAACACCCTGACCACTCTAGCCTTCTGTTCTGCATCTGGCAGCTTGCCCTCTTCTAACTCTTCTGCAGAGTCCTCCTCCAGATCCCCTTCTTTAAGCTCAAGATCCTCCAAGGACCGAGACGCCGACCTCTCAGCCCCCGCCCCCTTATTTATTTATTTTATTTATTTATTTATTTACGTTTCTTATATACCGCGCTATTAAGATCAGTGCGGTTTACAGCGAACAGAATGATGGTGCACTTGTGAGAACACATAGTGCTTACAATGAACAGGGCAATAACATAGTTTACAGCGAAAACAGAACAATAGTCAAATGTAACATGCTTATGCTTCTTCGCAGGGGTACCAGCTGTCTCCTGCGCCACCGGACTGCCCAGACGTTTCTCCCCTCGTCCGGCAGCCGGAAGAGTGGCCATACCGGGCTGCAGAAGCGACAACGCCCGTTGCAATAGCACCAAGAAACCTGGAGGGACCAAAGGCTGCCCCCCCGATGCCCCCAGCACCTGCGTTAGCGGAACCTCTCCCGCTGTAGACGGCCCCGCTGGAGCAGAGAGGGAGGCAGGATGGCTCCCTGACTCTGAGGCCCCCCGTCCTGCCTTCCTGACCCCTCTTCCAGCTCCTGCTCCATCACAGCTGCCTCCTGGGTGCAAGCACTGCAAACCCCCGACTCCAGGAGCGAGCCCCGCCTCGTGCCACACACCAGACACCGAGGCTTAGCTGGCATGCTGCCCCTGAGTACAGCCCCCCCCAGAAATACCTTCTTCAAAAAACTCTACCACTATATATATATAGTCAAATCCCTCTATAGAGGTATGCCAAACATGAACCTGTAACGTTGCTATGACGTTTTGTTTTTTTTTCACTAGCAAGCCATTCCGTGGAAAACCAGCAGCCCCAACTTGGTACCAAAAGAAACCAGAGCCTCTGCTTGTCCCGACGTGCTGTACCGCCTAAAAAAACAACAACAAAACCAAAAAATGACTGCCTCCGTGCTTCCCGCGAGATCACCACGCGGTTAGTGCTGCACCCCCGATGAGCACTGCCCACGACGATATGAGCTCCCCAGACCAATTTCCCAGGTGGAGTTATTATTTCATGGGCCACCAAATGGGTCTCCCCAGGTATGGGTGTCAACACATCTGGGAATTCCTTAAGCAACTTCCTAATTTCTTCCTGTTGTACCATTGTCAGGTCCTCACCTATTTGGGGCTCTGATTTTTCTTTACAATCAGATACCTGGGGTCCCAAATCTTCCTCTTCACTCACCTCCCTCTCTCGGGCACAGGTGGCAGCTAAGCTTTTAACGCCTTTGACATCAGTAGAACCAAAACCTTTGGCTCCACGTTCAGAATTCTCTAGGGATGTGACCTCCTCCACAGGTGGAAAACCCAGCCTCTCACAGATCAATTGGGCAATTTTGTCTCCTGTCTTCACATGATACTCATTCTGTCCAAAGTTAAACAACAGAACTTTAATATTGCCTCTGTAATCGGGATCAATTACTCCCGCACCCACATCGATGAAATATTTAAGGGCTAATCCGGACCTTGGGGCTACTCTCCCATAACATCCAATTGGTATTTCCACTTGGAGACCGGTGTCAACCAGGGCTCTCCCTTGGCTAGGTACAGTCACATTCTCTATGCTGCACAAGTCAAACCCAGCAGACTGAGGGGTTGCCCGCTTAGGAGCTTGGGCCTTCTCAGAGACCTTATGGTACTTTAGGACGAATATCTGCTTTGGGGTAGCTTGGTCTTCTGGACGCTTAACCATCTTTTTAGCTGGGGTCTGAGGACTTCCAAATAAAGGCCCGGGAGCTACTACCATTAAACCTTCTCCCTCCTTCTTTCCTAGTCCTTCCACTAGACCCTGCTTAAATCTTGGCCAGTCTCTTCCTAAAACCAAATCAAAGGGTAGCCTAGGCACCACTGCTAATAGGACTTCCTCTTGTTTCCCTAGGCACTTAACCTTTAGCCTATAGGTGGGATATGATGATGCAGCACCATGAATGCATCTGATGTGAACTTGGCTTTCAGGGGTTCTAGGCACAAATCTTTCTTGGGCCTCTATCCTCTTCCAAACCTTTTTGACATCATACTCTGGTCTGCCCCAGAGTCTAATAATGCATTTGTGGTAATTCCCTGCACATCAACCATCAAAAGAAATCCTTCCTTGGGCTGTTTTAAATCCAGACCCATTAAACTAGTGTGTGTCTGGCATCTCTTCTCTAAATGTCCCAATTTCCCACACTTGAAACATTTCTTTCTATTCCACTGTGTCATCTGATTTGATACAGTACATTCATTTTCAGAAACATTCTTAATTATTCCCTTTTCTGATATAGCACATCTAGCCTCCGCATCCATCTTTAGAGGGCCACCCATTCTATGGCAAGCCTGCGTGGCTTCCAAGAATCTCTCGGCTAGCATGGTTGCCTCTCCAAGATTTTGGCAATTTTGCTGTATAAGAAAAACATTCAAATCTTTAGGTACCCCAAGCATAAATTGTTCCAGCATTATAATATCTAATAACATTTCTACTGTCTTTTGCTCAGGCTCCAACCATTTTACAGCTAAACTTCTGATTCTCTGACTCAGAGCCCTGGGTGTCTCACCCACTTTCAATGTAACAGCTCTAAACATTCGCCTATACTCTGAAATAGACAACCCTAGGCGATCTCTAATAGCTGCCTTTACATCCTTATAAATCAAAGCCTGGGCTGCTGGCATTGCTCTGTAAGCTGCTAGTGCCTCACCAGTTAATGAGGCTGCCAGCCTTACTGCCCACTGGGTCTCTGGCCATGCTAAAGCCTGTGCCACTCTTTCAAAAGACTCTAGAAAATCATCAACATTATCTTCTGGAGTTAATTTCCCAAAATTAAATGCCCCAATCCCTTGATTGAGTCCCACACTGTCCACATGTGGTGCACCAGTACTAACTGCTGGTCTTGCATCTGTTCCACTTTGGCTCTGCAGCTGAACTAGAGCTTGCACCAGATCAAGCACTGGTTTCTGCTGTTCCATTAAGGCCTTCATAGCAATGTCCTGGGCCTGCTGTGATAGCTCCTGCTGCTTACTAAATTGGGCTGCCATCCACTGAGCCATCTCCCTCGGATCCATCTTGACCCCTGCAAGAAATAAAGAAAAAAAAACCAAAGAGCAGCACCTTCCAACCAGGTGTGTTTTTTTTCAACTTTTTTTTTTTTTCAATTACCCCCTGTGCTTACACACATCCACCACTAGACATGCCCAGGTACATATTACCTTGTCTCAGTGATGAATCCAGCTTTTCACAGGGTCTTTTCATCTGGGACAGCTTCCTGGAACAACCACTTTTCTTCCAAAGTGCAGATGAGGGAAAGAAATCTTCTTACAGCTTTAAACTTGACTTTTATTTGTAATCCACAACAAGTAAATCCTCTTGGTGCAAGAGCAATCCGAAAAACTACGCCATTTGTCAGACGGCTGCCTAGGGTGAGAACTTACACAATCTTGACGATGCATATATTCATATGATTCTTGCAAGGTATTGTGGGTATTGTAGTTCATTCACTCCCAAACACAGCTGATGACAATAATTAAGTTGTGAAAACCAAGTGGTAAGGCCAATAAAATACTTCTTTTATTGATGGGGTTTAATTCACCCAGCACAAGTATGCTTGTTAGCAATATAAATGAGGTTACTTGCTTGCAGTGTTTAAATGGATAACAAAAAGTCACAAAGTAAACCAGAAAACAACCTTCAGCTTGTCAGGCAATTAGCTAATGTTTTCTTAGCAAATAATTACCAAATACAAAGGCACAAAGAAAAGAATAAACTTTGCTGGTTAGGTTAACTTCTGCTTATTTTCCACGCAGATCTCAGCAGTGATTCTCCCTTGCTCACACACACAATCAGGTGCAGCTTTAATTACTATCAATTGACCAGCTGTAAGCCTTTAGCTGGCTGGCTGCTACTGTGTGAACCCAAATCCTGCTTTAAGAGCTGTTTGCAGTGGAAATAAAGAACAAAGTTAGGTTTCTTTGTGATGGCTGATGTGTTTTCTCACAGAAAGCTAGCAATAGCATTTAGATAGAGAACAGTCCATGTAAACTGTACTTTCATCTGCTGTATCTCCCCCTTCATCAATCAGCATAGGGTCACTATCATACATTGGCACAGACGAGTCTTTCATTAAGGCACTATCATGAGAATGCTTATTCCCTTGCTGCCATTCTCTATTATAGATAGGGTCTGGATCAGTGTTCATACCTGAGCCTCTCCTGCCATCATAATTCCTCTCTGTAAAGTCTGGCCAGTATGTAATCCAATTCTGATGTCCAGCCTTCCAATCTTGATCCCTGGACACTGGATCTCCTCTCACATACCTTCTGGCCTTGGTCTGAAAGTCCCTTCCACGTGCAGTCTTCTCTCTTCCAGGTAGCCACTGGTGATTCCTATCTCTGCCATTCCATTCCTCTGGGACACTCCAGTCCAATGGAATCTGCTGGCATTTGGAATACCTCCCAGTATAGGTACTGCCTTGGACTCTCCCAGACCATCCAATGGGCTTTCTTCTCTTCCTTCCAGAGAGTTTCCTTCTTTCTCTATCCGCTTGGCTTGGCTTCTGTTTCTCCAGGTGATACTGGTGCTTGAGCTTGTAGCCGTTGCTGTCTCTGTCTCTGTATCTCTTCCTGAAGCTCTTTCTGTAGCTGTTCTTGAAGCTGTTATCTGAAGAATAAACTCTATTCTTATTCTTTCCTAATGTGTGCTCCTCCCTAACACAGCGCACCTGTGTTGAATCAGGCCCTGCCCTTTGAGATGAGTGCTTAGGGATTACCTCATAGCTCTCTTGATTGCACACACATTTTCTCACTTCAGCCCCTCTCATGGCTGCTGGAAACCTGGTGCATTCTGGGACTGGTAGTCTTTTATGTGAAAACTCTGTTTTCTCACTTCTACCAGAACTGACAGGTTGCTTGTTCAGAGTCACATCATCTTTTCTATAGCTCCTACCTGAGCTATGATAAGCTTCCTTATCACAGGCTGCCCCAACCATCCCCACAGGCCTGGGAGGCACAGCTGTATTAAACAGCTGTTTTGTTTTGTTTTTACTCTGAAACTGCTTCATTGCAAGCAACAGAAGACAACCAATTAAGAAAACAGAAGTAAGAAAGAAAAAAATCTGTAGCAAGTGAAGGACAGCAAGAAGGAAGGGGAACTTAGGCCTACATGTACTACCCCCATAGGGGCCCATCAGTGCTGGAACCTGTGAATAACAGTGCTGGACACAGGGCAGCTGTCAGCTTAAGACAGGAATATACCTAAGCTTCCACAAGTCTCAATCACACAGGCCACATGACCATGGTCTGGGCCAGAGGAGACAGGTCTATATGTACTGCTGCACCAGTCCACACACTTTGCCACCTTCTAGAAGCAAATACTGGCTTCTGTCAGTGCTGCACCAGTGGATGATATACTAGTGATGATATCACTGAAAGTTGATGTAGTCTGCTTCCACCTGCTAGCTGTGGAGTATAACTAATTTGTCTGGACTGGTCTATTGCCTTTGATTTAATTAGTGGAGGAGGGATAGTAAGGAAATCCACAGTACTACCTTTTAACTTTCGAAAGGTAGACTATGATAAAATGAGGAAAATAGTTAAGAGAAAACTAAAAGTAGCAGTTGCAAAGGTTAAAGACTTACATCAAGCTTGGGTGTTATTGAAAAATACTATCTTGGAAGCCCAGACCAGCTGTATTCCACACTTTAAGAAAAGTGGAAGGAAGTCCAAAAAACTGCCAGCATGGTTTAAAGGTGAGGTCAGAGAGGCTGTTGTTGCCAAAAAAGCATCTTTCAGGAAATGGAAAAAAAAGCCAAATGACGAAACCTGGAAACAGCCCAAGCACTGGCAAGTCAAATGCAAGGCATTGATAAGGCAGGCAAAGAGAGAATTTGAGAAGAAGCTTGCTGCGGAAGCAAAAACGTGAAATAAAGACTTTTTCAAGTACATTCGTAGCAAAAAACCTGTGAGAGAGTCAGTTGGTCCATTAGATGATAGAGGGGTTAAAGGGGCACTAAGAGGCAACAAGGCAATGGTGGAGAGACTGAATGAATTCTTTGCTTCGGTCTTTACTGAGGAAGATGTAGGGATGTTACCCATGACTGAAGTGGTATTTAAAGATGCAGAAGAATTGAAGAAAATATCGATACATCGGGAAGATGTATTACAACTATTAGATAAACTGAAGAGTAGCAAATCACCTGGGCCGGATGGTATACATCCAAGGGTGTTGAAAGAACTGAAATACGAGATTGCAGACTATAATCTTCTGAATATGTAATCTTCTGGAATGTAATCTTCTTTTGGCTACGCTCCGTTTGGTCCTGGGTTCATTTCACAGAGACAGTAGGGTAAGCAGCACAAATAAGACAACCAAACAGGTGTGGCTTGGAAACAGGTCTTTATGAGGAAATAGGCTTATTACATACTTACAGAACAGAGGTAGGAGGTTGTTAGAAAGCTGCTTCAGTTTACTTCAATGAATCTGTGTGTGTGTGTGTGTGTGTGAGAGAGAGAGAGGTAAGAAAATGTGGGTCAGAGCCTCATAGTAAGAAGAATAGGGAGAGAAAGAGAGAACAAGGGGGAGGGGAGAGAAGTGGGTGTCAGATCCTCATGGCAAGGTGTGTCCGATGAAAATAGGAAGAGAGAGAGAAAGAGGAAGCATTTCTGTCCTTTATAGTGAATTTTCTCTAGCATCTCCCTTTGAGGTCTGCTATTGTTTCCAGTCACCTCCCTTTGAGGTCTGCTATTCTTGATTTAGCAAGGAGGGGCTGCAGACCAATCTCATCAGGCCCGGAGACTGACATCACCAGGGGGTCAGAGTTAATCTCATCTTGTAAACTACCCTCATTAAGTTTGGAGACTGATATCACCAGAATAACAAAGCTGCTTGAAATCCAAGGTCTGGGAACAGCCATTACACCTATGCTAGGCATAATGTCCTGCTGGTGTATGCTGTCATCTCCCACACCTTTTTTTATTGTTATTTATTATTTGTGCCTGGAAATGGTGGAAGCAAACCTGTGGTACCTGTCCCAGCTGCCATTACATGATAGTAGGCAGCTTGTCTAATACCTCCTGTATTAAATACCTTGCTATGTCTAGCAGGTCCCCTGTCCTGCACAGTACTGTCTCTAGTGTTCTAGAGATAAACAAGTCCCCTTATGAGTCCAAACCTCGTGTCTTAGGTAGGGCAGCCACTACGGGGGGGGGGGGGGGGGGCCCCGATATGCTACCTCCGTGCCCGTCTTAGAGAGAGTGAACAGTGCATAAGGGCTGCAGGAATTTTTGAGGAGGTTAAAGGCGAAAGGTACCAGGATGCTATGAGTGAGGATAGGAAGCAATACTAGACTGCAGCTGACTCTGGTATTCAATGTAATAGGAAATGCCAAATTAGCAGGCCAAATGAGCCTGGATGTAGGGGTAGATGCTGGAGAAATTCAGTGTAACTACCTTAAAATGTTGTTGTTCTGTAGGACATGCTCTGCAAGGACATGTACATTTGTTTCATTTTACAACACAGGAAAATTATGATAATGCATAGCAATATTTGTACAGCAGTTAAAATAATAGGGTGACTAAAAACATTACAGACATGATGATTCACTTCAGTGGATGTTGTTCCAAGGTGATCAATATAGGCATGGAGTTCTGTAAAGTTGAGCAGTTTATGTAGTGTCTCTTCTCCCCTGCCAAGTGGTACTGGATGCACAGCATATTAGATAAAGTCTGGAATGCCCATAGAGTCATTGGTAACCAGCGGTGTGGAATAAGTTGTCCCGTTAATGGTGATGGAGACCAGTGGTGTATGACTGCACCAGGTATTGTTTGAACTGTACAACAAAGTGTTCTTAGGAAGGCGGGTGTCATGCATTCTGGGAGCAACTGAAAAAGAAACATTCTTTGTCCTGACAGGAAATATTGTACAAAATCTAGGCAGGAGGACCTAGAAAGTAATGTTCTGGAGGTGCCCTCAATTCTTGTGTCCTTTCTAGAGAAGTGGAAACTGGTGGCACCCACTGTACTTGAGTGATGTTTAATGAATAGAACACTGGCTTGTCCTGTATGGAACAGAAACTCAGGATGACCAGATCCTTTCCTTCCGGGAAAGGTGGGGGTATTTCTTGATAGCGATCTACACCATCTGTGGAGTTAGCCCAGCCAATCGTGCATATTCAGATGATAGTTCCTGTAATGAGACTTGGGTAGAAGAGAGCAGATACAAGAACAACAGGAAACCGAGACATAATAAAAGCTAACTTGTTTCACTCTACTAGGGAGTAAACTAGTACTCCCCACTTATACTATGCAATAACAAAAAAAAATTTTTACTACTTATTTACATAACTATTAGACACATGTCCATTATGTAGGCCACCTCAACTATACAGCAGAAGTAAATAGTTCCCATCTTCAAGCAACTTTTGTTCAGAAAGCAGCTGTCCGTGCTGTCTTCAGGTGGTATCTGAAAGCAAAGACTGATAAAACACGTATTACCCATATGGTTTCAACTGGGTGATGTGTTTCCAATACTGCTGGTTGTCGAGCATTAGGATTTGGTATAGGCTTGGGCCTAAGGTATCAGTAACTAAGTACGGTCCTTCCCACTTTGCAGTTCCAAAGGGGAGGTTTGGTCTAGGTCTCAGAATCATCACTTTACTCCCAACCTTGAGGGGCCTTAAATCAGAACCTTTTGCATGTACCTCCTGCAAATAATCTCTAGCTTTTTCTGTGTTAGCTAGCACAGTGGTCTGAATTTCTTTTAGATGTTCTTGCAGGGATTTCATCCACTCATTGGTGAGAATTACTGTCTGGTCCTCTGGAAGAAAAGGACTCAGCATATTTTCTCACCGTTGCATTGGCCTTCCCATTAAGGCTTCATAGGGTGCAAAACCTGTGGATTTACAGACATTAGCTCTGATACGCATAAGGACTAAAGGGAGCACCAGATCCCAATTTTTCCTGGTCAGATTAAGCATAGGGTGAGGTGGGCCTTAATTGTTTGATTCATTCTTTCTACCTGCCCTGCTGCCTGTGGATGGTACGGAATGTGGAGTTGTTGTTCTATGCCTAGAAAATACTCTCTGAAACGTCTCACTCAGTTTTGTGCCATAGTCCACAGTGATGAATTTTTCACTGTGGACCCATCCGTAGATTTAAATTTATTTGCCAGCCACCAGGGTAACAGGGCAATGGCACTTTTAAAGACATAATCGGAATCTAAAATGATTAGTATCTCTGGGTGTGAATCCTGATATTGTTGCATACAAGCTACAAAAGCAGCCAGCTCATAGTATTGTGCTGACGCTGACCCACAGGAATACTGTCTCTGCAGTACCACTTGGTTATTTGGGTCCAATTGTACAATTGCAAAACCTGCTAGTCGCCTGCCTCCTTCACATTGGCTACTACCATCAATATATACTGTAGGAAGAAAAGGTGAAATTTTGTCTAGTCCCAGTTCCCTAAAGATCATGTAATTGGGGGCACTGGGTGAGGACTGACAGTCATGAGGTTGCTCCTCCAGCAAAATTCCAGCCACTTGCACGTTAGGTTCTTTCAACAATTCAAACTTTACATTCTGTGCTTGCAACATGAGTGTCCACTGGACTATTCTCTCAGTCCTAATCTTGCTACATGCTAACTTTCCCTCTACAATGAATTTGAGGGGGGGTGTGATGGCTGCATATGTATGTGGTTTGAGCACCAATGATGTATGTAAATTTCTGCATAGCAGCATAGGAAGCCAGTACATGTTTTTCACAGTTTCCCATTTTGAGTTCAGGAGAAGTGAGAACTCTGGAACAGAAGGCAATAGGGCGATCTACTCCTCCTAGGCGTTGTGTTAGAGCTGCACCTATACTGTTCTCTCCAACTACAGGGTACAGGAAAAATGTTGTGTGAGATCTTGGTGTGCAAGAACAGGAGCAGAAGTCAGAATGTGATTTAATTTAGTTACAGCTTCTGTATGTTCTTCCTCCCAAACATAACTTTTACTTTTTAGCAGGGAGTAAAGTGGAGCTGCCACTTCAGCATAATTGTGCATGAAGTCACGACAGAAACCAGTGAGCCCTAGAAATGACTGGAGTGATTTCTGATCTGTAGGAAGTGGAAGTTTCTGTATCAGCTCTATCCTCTGAGAATCTATGGATTTACCATCCTCGCCAATTGTAACCCCTAAAAAGGAAACCTGTGATTTGCACAGTTGAGCCTTGGCAGGATTAACTTTAAGACCAGCTTGTAAGAGGGCTTTTAAAACTTCTCTTACATGATTCCAGTGTACAGCTTCATTCTCAGACTGAATCAGAATGTCATCTACATACTGAATTATATTATCTCTGCAAGACAATAGTGACAGGGCTTCCTGCATGTATTTATGAAATATTGAGGGGGAATCCTTATATCCCTGTGGAAGCACAGTCCATGCATATTGTTTATTCAGCCACTGAAAGGCTGTTTTGTACTGGCATTCAAGGGCCAGGGGCAGACTCCAAAACCCATTGGATATGTCTAAAACAGAGAAAAATTTACATTTGGGGTTCAGTTTAGAGATCATTTCAGGGTATGAGGCTACTACGGGCACTACAGATTTTGAAACTTGATTCAGGGCACGGAAGTCCATAGTGAGCCTGAAGGAACCCCCCCGGTTTAACTATTGGCCAGGCTGGTGAATTGCATGTGGAAGAAATAGGTCTAATCAGACCCCTCTCCTCCAGTATCTTCACAATTTTAGTCACTGGTTCTATAGCCTGATGAGGTACTGGGTATTGTTTCTGTGGTGGAGGATCCTCGCCTTCCAACAGTATTTCTGTGTGTATTTTCCCACAATCTAACTTGTCTTGAGCCCAGACTGGAATATCAGCCACCTCTGAGGGAATTACACACAGATCATACTCCTGAGCTGCCTTGGTGCACTGAGTTGCTAACTGCATGGGAATGACTTCATGCACTAAAGTTTTAGAAGCACTTGAAGTTCCTGAATACTGCCACAATTTAAGATTAGCAATATCCACCACCAAATTTAACTGGTTGAGAACGTCAATTCCAATTATTTCTTTTGGTGTGTTCACTATAGTGGAGGCAGTGGTTTCTAACATTTCCTTGTTTTGTTCCCTGTGCACAGAGATACCCCATTTAACTGGGATAGCCACACATTTGGAAGCTGTGTCATTAATTCCTTGAATTTCATAAATTTCCATATTTTTCTGATCTGCAGTGGGAGAAGCTCTGTTTGTAAAACTAATTCCAGCCCCTGTGTCTATCAAAGCTAGTTTATCCTGACCCTCTACTCTACTGATAACATTGGGGCGTCCACAAGAGTCCAGTATCAAGGATATTACAAGCCTTAAACTGTATTCTGGGCCTGTGTCTGTTTCATCATCCAGAGGCTCTGGAACTGAGTCCTCTGCTGAGAGAATGGAGGCAGGCTGGGCTATGAAGGCTTGAGACATTTTGATATCTTGACATTTTGATATCCCAGCGAAATAACAAGACACACCTAAACAACCAGAAATAGAGCATTTAAGTTTTATGCCCCAAGTTGCTGGAACGCACTCCCGGCACCAATCAGAGGCGTCAAAGATCTGGCTCAATTCAGAAGAGCGCTTAAACACCACCTCTTTCTATTGTACTATTCACAGCCCTCCAACACCTCACCCCCTAACACGCAAACTACCATCAACACGTAAATCATTACCAACGTTGTACATAATACAGCTTGTTGATAGATGTAAATCGATGTATATAGTTACCACTAGTTGAACTCCAAGTTACTTTACCCTGTTCACTGTGAGTGCTTCTTAACGCACAATGCTGTTATATGTAAACCGCGCTGATTTTTAAGAGTGCGGTATATAAGAACAATAAATAAATAAATAAATAAAATATCTGAACCCACGAGGTCAGGACATCCCTATGCACTAGTCTTGTGTTTGTCCTGAGCTGCTTGTATGTCCTGTTTTAATTTATCTATTTCTACCTGCAGTATGTATTTGTCCTGTTCCCATTTAATTTTGATGATCTTCATAGACATTTCCTCTGCATTTGACACAGTAGACCACATAACTCTGCTGGACAGACTACAGGACATTGGATTACATGGAACCACACTGAAATGGTTCCAATCATACCTAACCAACAGACACATACAGGTCAAGATCGGCCCCAAAAAATCTCTGCCCATAAAAGTCAAGCAGGGAGTACCACAAGGCTCCGCCTTTTCTGCACTATTATTTAACATCTACATTCAACCAATATGCAACATCATGAAAGAAAATAACATACAGTATACAATCTATGCCGATGACATAATGATTTATACACCCATCTCTATCGACAACCCGGACTACTCCAAAATAACATACTGTCTCATGCAAATGAACGACTGGTTCCAGACCAACAACCTATCCATAAACTACAGCAAGACCGAGGCACTAATCATCACCCGAAACACCGACTTCATCTCCACACCTAACATCATGATGAAGAACACAAGCATACCCATAAAAACCGAAGTAAAATACCTGGGAGTAACCCTGGACAGCAAACTGAATCTACAATCTCACATAAGCAAGGCCACCAAGAATGCATACCACAGGATGAGCCTAATCAGACGTCTCAAACCTCTCCTTGCCCCAGAACACTTCCGCACTGTCTGCCAGGCCCTAATAACACCACTCCTAGACTTCTGCAACCCGATCTATCTTGGCCTCCCAAAAGAGACCCTCAGACCACTACAACTGGCACAGAACACGGCAGCACGAATAATAGCAGGCACTTCAAGACAAGACTACATCACACCTATCCTGAAAGACCTACACTGGCTTCCAAACACCGCACGCATCAAATATAAGACAATCATAAACATATTCAAAATTAAACAACAATCATCAGCCCTTAGCTTACAGACACTCATACTACCTGACAACAGCACTCGACCAAGGAGAAAGGGCACATCCAACCGCGTCAACACACCAAAGGAGATAACCAAGGTACGGAAGGACACCTCAGAACGAGCCCTTTCCCTGGCTGCACCAACAATTTGGAATAAGCTACCAGACGAACTTCGACTAAATACAGACATCAAAGATTTCCGGAAGCAACTAAAGACAACACTATTCATTGAACACTATGGGGATGTTACATGATTCAAATCTACAAAGACGACCAATCCCCCGCCCCCACTACTTGTATAATAGCGCATAATGTAAATAATGCATCACGAATCTAATATACCCTAACACACTCACACACATGGAACACTGCATGACCCCCCCCAAACACATTTGTGATTGTTTGCTGTGAAAACCGCCTTGATTCAATGAAAAGGCGGTATAGAAATCCTTTTAAATATATAAATAAAATAAAATAAATAAATAAATAAATGTTCTCCTTTTCTAATCCATCTCTCTGTGCTTTGAGCTCCTGAAAGGGAATGTAATCTGAGGAGTTTCTAAAAGTACCTCTGCTTTGTCCTCTCCAAGGTGTCTGTCCTCGGTATCCTTTGTCTGTGTTTTTTGTGCATTGGGAGGATCCCTCAGCTTGCCACTTCCGTGCTTCTGATACTGTTATGACCTGTGAGGGCTGGGTCTTCCAAACAGACCCAATTCTGAGCATTAAAGTATCAAAAGGGGTTGCTTTAGGGTCTTCAGAAAATAACAGAAGGTGTTTTGTAATCTCAGGGGATAGCAATTCTAATAAAAATGTTTTATGCGTGCTCTCCCCATAATCTTCTGCATTGGGCCAGGACTCCTGCTCATTAAGAACTGCTTTTAAAATCCAGGCTCTATATGCAAACTCTTCCAGTGTATCATTTGGTAGAGGTGAAATAATTTTAAATACTTGCATTGGGGAACAGTGAAATAGTTTCTCAATGCCCCTTTTAACCAACTGGTATGGGTGAGTGAGAGAGCCAACTTTATAATAGTGTGGCCCCAGAGCCAGATGCATAAGTCTATCAAAGTCTGATTGTTTTCTTCTGTATTTCCCTAGACCCCAGTGAATCAGAATATCAGTGGCCCATTTGCACCAGTCATTAATATTAAAAGGCATAGGGCCAGTTTTCTCAACTATTCTTTCCATGTCTCTATCTTTTAAATTGTCCTGCAGCATCACTTTAACTGGTGCTCTGAGTTCAGTACTGGGTGCCATGTCTGAGTCATCTGAATTAGCCTCCTGACACAGATCCTGATTATTGCTCTGTTCTGGCTGAGATAAACTATTAGGATTTTCTTCTTGTGATTCATCTTTATTTTTTCCATTCCTAAGTCCAGCTATGCATACTTTTGTATTCGTTTGTTTCTCAATAGCTTGGATGCATGGCTTATAGGGTGTGTCATAGGCATAGGAGGCTGAGGGAGAAATGGGTGTTGGCCAGGGTGTATATTTCTTTTGTCTTTCAGAGGCCAATTGATCCTTAATGTGCCTCAATTCAAGTTTAAGTGCTTCTAATTGCTCACTAACAGTTATAAAATAATTTGTGGCTTGTATCACCTGAGTCCTTTGTATGGCAATGCAACTTTGTGCCTCCTCAAAGTCTTTGGTCAATTGGGTACAATGAGAAGTCAGTTCAGTATTGTCCTGTTTCATGCTAATGAGCCCCCTGCACATGCCTTGGATAAAAAGGCATTTTCTTTTATTTGTTTTCTTTTTCAATTCTTGATAATGGTTTAACATTTGTCTTTGAATATTATACCATGATGACTCAGGGAATTCACCTTCAAAGGGACCACCTTTCCTCTTACAGTATGTCAGTACTATTTGTTTCAGTTCTTTAAAATCAAAGGCTTCCATATTTGAGACTGCAGAAAGGCTGTAGTTGGACTATCTCAAATGTGCAACCTTGGAAGGAGGAATGCTCACTTTTATGAAGAAGTGAGACTTAGAATTATAGTTAGAATGGCATAAATGTTATGGGTGTTCAGTAAAGAGTACTGGCATAAAGACCACGCCTTAAAATTATACCTGAATAAAAAGTGGTTACCACCTTTTAACAGGGTGGAAGTTCAGGATGAAATTATAGTAAGAAGGGTGTTAGGAGATTAACAGAATTGTCAGTTATACCTGACAGGAGACTGAGAAATAAAAGGCAAGACAGGAAGTAATAGTGTTACCAGAAAAGATGTATATTGTATTCAATGAGGGAATGTTTATCTGTGTACCGCTTCCAAACTAAAGCTGGACTATCTCTCTGTCTTTTCTTAGCAGCTCAAGTACTAGAGAAAAATCTGTGCCTTGTAACAAACCGTAACAAGCCTCTACCTACAAATAAGAAAATTGCAAGCCACTCAATGTAATGTCCCTAGGTGTAGGTAATATTAAAATTCTGGATTATTACAGAGCCTTTTGACAATAAAAATCTCACCTTGTCTAACCCACAAAACAAAGGTATCACTGGAACTTTTCACTAAATCCAGCCTGTAACCAAAATTGTCAATTGTACATGGTCACAAGGGCTTTTGATTTTCCTGTCGCACCCTGTCTGAAATCCACTTTAATGTATCAAACAAAATTATTACTTACCCAACTGGAGATCTGCTGTGAGGTCTGAGACGGCCCCCATAAAATGTAATCTTCTGAATATGTAATTTTCTGGAATGTAATCTTCTTTTGGCTACGCTCCATTTGGTCCTGGGTTCATTTCACAGACAGTAGGGCAGGGGTCTCAAACTCAAATTGCTTTGAGGGCCGAATGAGGACTTGTAAAGTAACCCAGGGGCCACATAAGACACGGGCCTCATTTGCATAAGGGGCCTCATTTGCATAAATATTTGCATAATGTTGCATAATGAGTGCATGGATAAAGAAAGACTAGAAAATGTCTATATTACTATAATCCAGTGCCAACCGCCAGGCACATTAGGAACTACTACTAACACTGCCCATTTGGAACCCATAGCAAAACCCCCCGTATCATAACAGCACTACCAGGACTCACAAAGCACCAGACCCTACCTATCAAAAGGCAACACTGCAAATATTAAATCAATACATTTCAGAGAACAATACATGACCTACTGGGAAAAGAGAACAAGTAGCAATGTCAAATAGGAATTACACAGAATACCTCAGCACTGTAGAAATAAAACTATAAATAATTTCTTGTACCAAAGCACAGACATTAATGATGCACATTTCCCAGAGCTGACATATTCCAGTTAATAAATTCAAAATAAAGAGATATTTTTCTACCTTTTGTGCATTTTTTTTCAGTTGCAATTGCTCCAGCCACTTCTGGTTTCTTCGTGTCTTCTGCTATCTCCATCGTCTGCTGTCCATTTGTCCTTTCTTCTCTCTTCTAGTTTTTTTTTCCATACTCTCTCTACATCTGCTTTAACATACTAATCTTTCTCCTTTTGCTCTTTCCTCATTCCTATTTCATCCACTCAAATTTTGCCCCTCCATCCTCAATCCCCACTTACTCTCCCAATACCTGGCCAATTGTAGATTTGTCTTCTCTTCCAGACAAAATATTTTTCCCCTCTCCATTTCACTTTCCCAGCTCCATCCCATTCTAATCCTCCCCCAACATCAGCTCTCTTCTAGTTCCAGCCCCACCCAGCATCTGCTCCTTTCTAGTCCCTGCATCAGTCCATTTCCAGTCCTATCCTAGCCTCACCATCAGCCCATTTCCAATCCTAGCCCCCCATCAGCCCATTTCCAATCCTAGCTCCCTCCCCTCACAGCCCATTTCCATTCCAAGCCCCCCTCCCCATCAGCCATTTGCAGTTCAAGCCCCCCTTCCACTCAGCCCATTTCCAGTCCTAGCAACCCCCCCAGCCCATTACCAGTCCTAGACCCCCCATAGCCCATAACCAGTCCTAACCTCCCCATAGCGCACTTCCAGTCTTACCCCCCCATCACCCCATTTTCAGTCTTACCCCCCCCCATAGCCCATTACCAGTCCTAGTCCCCCCCATAGCCCACTTGCAGTCGTATCCCCCATCACCCCATTTTCAGTCCTAGCCCCCACCATAGCCCATTACCAGTCATAACCCCCCCTGCCAATAGCCCACTTCCAGTCCTAACCCCCATCTGCCCATTTCCAGTCCTAGCCCCCACCATAGCCCATTACTAGTTATAACCCCCCCCAGCCCATTACCAGTCCTAGACCCCCCATAGCCCATAACCAGTCCTAACCCCCATCTGCCCATTTCCAGTCCTAGCCCCCACCATAGCCCATTACTAGTTATAACCCCCCCCAGCCCATTACCAGTCATAACCCCCCCTGCCAATAGCCCACTTCCAGTCCTAACCCCCCTCACCCCCTTTTCAGTCCTAGTCCCCACCATAGCCCATTACCAGTTATAACCCCCCCCCCAGCCCATTACCAGTCATAACCCCCCCCCTCACCCCTCTGCCAATAGCCCACTTCCAGTTCAGTCAGCCCCTCCATAGCTCATTACCGGCCAACAAAAAAACCCCCAAAACCCTGGCTTCTGCTGCTGCCGTTGCCGCCGTGGCAGCAGCAGAATCAATTGTCAAATTAAAAAAAAAAACTGACTTCTGCTGCTCAAGCAGCTGTCCTGCGGCCCCTTTCCCTCTGCCCGGAGATCCGACTCTGCTCTCAGCGGCGTGCTTTTCAAGCCGCGACAAGAGTATTCCCCTCTCGCGCGGTTTTTCAAGCCGCGCGAGAGGGGAATACTCTCTTCGCGGCTTGAAAAGCACGCCGCTGAGAGCAGAGTCGGATCTCCGGGCAGAGGGAAAGGGGCCGCAGGACAGCTGCTTGAGCAGCAGAAGTCAGTTTTTTTTTTTAATTTAACAATTGATTCTGCTGCTGCCACGGCGGCAACGGCAGCAGCAGAAGCCAGGGTTTTGGGGGATTTTTGGTTTTCCGCCGTCGCGGGCCGCACAAAGTTGTCTCGCGGGCCGCATGCGGCCCGCGGGCTGCGTGTTTGAGACCCTTGCAGTAGGGTAAGCAGCACAAATAAGACAACCAAACAGGTGTGGCTTGGAAACAGGTCTTTATGTGGAAATAGGCTTATTACATAGGTACAGAACAGAGGTAGGAGGTTGTTAGAAAGCTGCTTCAGTTTCAATGAATGTGTGTGTGTGTGTGTGAGAGAGAGAGAGGTAAGAAAATGTGGGTCAGAGCCTCATAGTAAGAAGAATAGGGAAGAACAACCCAAACTATGGTTACACGATGCAATGTTCCACATTAGGAACCACCACCCAGGAAAAAGAATTAGGCTTCATTGTGGATAACATGTTAAAACTCTCGGCCCAGTGTGCAGCGGCGGTCAAGAGAGCAAATAGAATGCTAGGTATCATAAGGAAAGGAATGGAAAATAAAACAAAAGATATTATAATGCCTCTATATCGTTCCATGGTGAGACTGCACCTTGAATATTGTGTGCAATTCTGGTCGCCGTATTTTAAAAAGGATTTTTATTTTTATTTCTTATATACCGCGCTATTAAGATCAATGCGGTTTACATTAGAACTGAATAGTGCAACAATGCATTAATATCACAGTGTGCTTACATAGAACAAGGGAATAATCAAGAATGGGAGAACAGGGGAAACTATTTACACGATATATACAAAAATATGTACATAGAGCTATATACACTAGTACTTAAGATCTACGGGTGAGCATAGCTAGGTCAGGTGGGAGCAGGGATAAAACTAAAGGGAGAGGAGCGCCTAACCATTCTCATGTTGGGTTAGGGCGTTGGGATAGTTAAGGTGTGGGGTGAGTGCGTACGACTTGTGTTTTTCGGGACTGGTTTCAGGATAGTGAATTAGAAAAAGATGGTGTTTTATTTCTTTTCTGAAGGAGGTGAGGTTCGATATGGATCGAATACAAGTGGGAAGGTCATTCCAGGCTGTCGGAGCATAAATCGAAAAGGCTCTATTGGTAGTTGCCTTCGTGCACCTTGTGGTGAACTTAGGTACCGTTAGCATGTTCAGTAGTGCAGGTCTTCTGATTCTGTTGTCGGGGATGTTGTTAAACAGTTTGCTGATTGGTGTGGGAGATTGATTCTTCAGTGCCTTGAAAGTCATGACCACTACCTTGTATTGAATTCGGGCTTGTAGTGGTAGCCAGTGCAGATTTTTCATTACTGGAGTTATATGTTCCGATCTTGATACCCCTGTAAGAACCCTAGCAGCAGAGTTCATGGCCAGCCGAAGCGGGCTGAGGGTTGCTTGTAGAAGGCCATGGAGGATGGTGTTCGCGAAGTCTAGATGTGGGATCACTAGGGCTTGAAATATCGTTCGATAGTCTGAATAATCAAGTAGTGGATTAGGATATAGTGTTATTAGAAAAGGTTCAGAGAAGAGCCACCAAAATGGTAAAGGGGATGGAAGGATACTCCTATGAAGAAAAGCTAAAAAGGTTAGGGCTCTTTAACCTGGAAAAGAGACGGCTGAGGGGAGATATGATAGACGTCTATAAATTAATGAACGGAGTGGAACAGGTAAACGTAGATCGATTGTTTACGTTATCAGAATATAGAAAGACTAGGGGACATGCAATGAAGCTACAGGGTAAACTATTTAAGACTAATAAAAGAAAATATTTTTTCACTCAACGTGTAATCAAACTCTGGAATTTGTTACTGAAGGATGTAGTAAAGGCTGTTAGTGTAGCTGGGTTTAAAAAAGGGTTGGACAAGTTCCTGAAGGAAAGGTCCATAAACCATTATTAAGAAGGGACCCAGGATATCAATGCTTGACCCATTACAAGCATTGTGGAACCTGTGTCTTTTGGGGAACCTGCTAGGTACGTATGACCTAGATTGGCCACTGTTGGAAACAGGATACTGGGCTTGATGGACCTTGGTCTGACACAGTATGGCATATCTTATGTTCCTATCAGGATGATAAGGAAGTAAAGCATTGTGTGTAAATCAGTTGAGGTTCCTTTGTCTGTTACTGATAGAATAAGCTACTGAACCAAAAAGGGACATGCTGCTTCTGCAATACTACCAGCTTGTGCCCAAATATCAAGCGGTGCTTTGAAAAGAGCTGACAGATACTCCACTTCAGATGCTCTCTAGATTCGCGGGAACCCTTGCAGTTCACTCCGAGTTGCCACTTCCGTGGTTTTCTTGCCTAACTGGGTGACATTTTCACCCAGCCCTGGGATAATTAATGGCCTTGTACTTTGGGTAAGAAAACCTTGAAGAAAAAAAACAAGCAAAATCCGGCTTCAGGGCTTGTCACAGGCCTTAAATGCATCTCATTTGTTAGGAGCCAGAGCAGCAAATTGGTAGTTAACCAATGAGATATACCAGGATGTAAATGATTGACTGCCAAACCCCAGCCAATCAGGAAAGGGTAGGATGTAGCCAAACTAGGCATATAGCAGAGAGGGCAGTGTCACACCTGATTGCCTCTCAGAACACCCAATTAGGGAAGGGGATTGCGGGGCTAGTGTGGGTGGCTGATTTGGACTATTATTTTACAATTATCTGTGTGAACCCACTTGTTTGTTGATGTTTGCTGTATCTTCATCCCAGATCTGGCTGTTATTTTCTTCTGATAAGCCATAGAGCGAAGAGAAGGAGGAAACTGAGAATAACATTCTCGAGGGTTATTTTTCCCACCGGAACATGGCTGGAACGCTAGAGACGCTAGTGGAGAAGACAGAGCTTTTATGCGGCGCGCCTCTGAACCTGTTTCATATTCAGGATGTAAAATCTGTTGTAGAAGTTTAGTTATATTTTGCGGAGCGACGAGTTTCAGCCTTGGCGGGGACCGTTTAGGTAGGAGTTGTGTGTGGAATAAAGCAGTGGAACGTTATTAATTTTGCAATTGCTGAAGGAATATGATCGGGCGCGCTTTTTTTTCCTATTGGTTACTCAGAACTTCCTTTTTTTAAACTAGTAGGCCTCCTGGTTTGTGTCGTTTAAGTGGCTAAATCTCTTGTGAATGGGCTGTAGGTTGTAGGCTTGTGTGTAAGCTCGCAGTCTGTTGCAGACCGTTTCGGTTTTGTTTTCTGTCATTTCCCCGCTTGCTTTTCAGAGGAGCTGGGTGGAAAGAGCTGGTGGGTGGGGGAGCGAGGTTGGAGATGTTAATCGACTTCTGGCAGCTTTTTTTCGTTTGATAAAAATGTGTTTGGGAAGCTTTTAAAAGTAGCGATGAGAATCAGAAGGCTGCGTTTCTGATGTCTCCTCCTTGAAAACCTACTTTTAAAGTAGTGTAAAGCTAACGGCAGCGAGGGGCGGTGAAACCTCGTGCTCGTCCTGCCAGTCATGTTAGTGCTCGTGCATGGAAGTAGGTTGCCATGGTGACAAAAAACAATTCTCGGCTGCCTTGTTCCTACTGCGAGCTATCAAGTGTGTTCTTTATTTATTGTACAGCTTGGGCTTTCTTGCTTTTTATTTTGTTGTTTTGCTCTGAAAATTATAAAAATCATCCTTGCACCATGTCTGGTCCGTTGATCAGTGCGAAGAAACAAAAGAAACAAAGTATCGTAGCCTCCGGGTAAGCCGTCTACAAAGTTATTCTCGCTGCACCCCAAATGTTAGCATTTGTGTTCATTAACAAGGAAATAGCAGACCTGAAATTTTATTTTGAAACAGCTGATACAGCAGCAACGGCTGTAAGATTAAAATCGGCTTCTACGTGCTCGATATTACAGTAACTGCAACTGTGTACTCAATCACTCGTCCTATTTTATGAGGAACAGACCAAGGACTGGCATCTTAATGGCTGATGTTATTATAGTGCAGAGTGTAGGTTACTGAAGCACCTAAGATCAAGCAAGATGTGGATATTTTTAGTCTGTACAATTAGGACCTAGGAGGGGACTGTAATGCCTGCTGGTGTTCTGCTTTCTGCAAAATGTTGAATGCATCTTTAAACGCCGCCACAGCCACTTTTTCCCTTATTTTTATGCACCCTACTCAGTTTGGCAGGGTAACTGTCCCAAGAGCTGGAAGTAAGTCTTCTCTAAGTCTATCACACTCCTGCTCTTCTGTGTCCACAGTGGTAGAGGCAAATGCTTTCCCTGAGCTTCAGTATGTCATCTCTGCAGCACATCTAAGCACTGTTTCCAGGGCTATGAGACTGGCCCAAATGTATTGTTTTAATCTTTTATTTTTGTCACACTTTTTGATTCTGCATTATTAAATATGGCAACTGTGAATTCAAATGCTTTTGTTTTGACTATGAATTGTGAAGTGGTTCAAAAGACATTTTTGGAAGCTTGCCGAATGTATTCTGAATTGGAACGTGCACCACTCTATCAAATAATGAACATATTCTTATGGTCCCTCCAGTCCAGTTTCACACCTCTGGGTAGTGTACCTCTCGCAGCAGCTTGGAGACTGAGCATGTCATCTTTTGATGACACCAGTGTACTTATGCAGCTGGCACCGCCTACCAACCCTAGTATGCTTAGTCTCTAAGCAGCTGGAGGAAGTAGTGAAGGGGACAGTTCATTGAAGGGACAACTAAGGAGCATAGGTTTTAGTCTGGTGAATTTCCTTCTTGTAATTGCAGGGTTGTTCATTAAAAAAAACAAACAAAACACCTAACCAAAATAAAAACAATAAAAGAAGAAAGATAAGGACTGCAAAAAGAGAATAAGAGGCAGCACGGGGGGGGGGGGGGGGGGTGTTTTGGTGGCTGCAGCATCCTGGGACTCGAGATGGTAGAGGTGGCTCCCGAACCAGTGACTGGGTGAGGAGCTGCCATGCGGACAGAGGCCTGCTGACAGACAGCTTCCTGGGTAGCTCCTCGGCGCCGAAGCTGGTGAATAGCAGCTGAGGGGGAAGAAATGTTCAGTTGGCTGCAGTCCAGAGATTGCCGAAGAAGAGAGGTAAACAGCGAAAAGTGGGGCCAGGCAGCAGAAACTAGCAGTGAGATTTGAGGGTCATGCTGGTTCAGAGTGCGGCCTAAGACCTTGTGGCTGGGGTTTGCAGCAGTGCAGGAGAAAAAGAGGCGCACTTTTCCCTTTTTGGCTTCTCCGCGACACTACAGCTCAGCCAGCCCTTACTGCTGTGGTTTTCTTTTCTCGGGATAGAAAATCAAGCAGCTGCCTGCATTTTGTTTAATTTAATTTAGTTTCATTGATCTTCAGTTAGGTTGGCTTTTAGTGCTTTTATTTTGCTTTGGTTTGGTTCATTTCAAGGGGGTCAACTTCACTTCGAGGTATGCATTGAAGGCATAGCAGGGGGCAGTCCACGGTTCTTCCCACTATGCCGGCCAGACCACAGTGTTTGGTATGTGGGACCCAGTGGGAGATGGTCTCTGAGGCAGGCATTTGCACAAGAGGCCACGTCTTTGGAACAGGACCTGCAAGACAAGCCAAGGCAGGAGAATCCCTCACTGTCTTGGGAGGCCCAGGATGCAGAGGGATTCATGCAAGGATCAGTGGAGCCAACTGCCGGACCTTCAGCCATTCTCGGACCCTCCACTCCACAGACCTGGGGAGATATGGGGCTTCTGGGTGATTTTTCACCTGAGTTTTTCCTGCTTCTGCACAAGGCATGTTGCCTGCGCCAGCAGGGGTCGGTGATCTGGTAACATGGTACTAACAGGGCATCAGTCTCGAAAGACGGCAAGATGGTGGCAGCAACCCCTAAGAGGGCTACAACCTCAGAGGAGTGGCAGCATTTGCCATTGTCTGAAGGGCTGGAAGGAGAAGACCTAGACATGGAGCTAGATTTGCAGGAGGAAGAGTTGGAAGAAGGAGAGATCCCAGAGCAGAGAGATCAGTTGCAGATTGTATGGGTGTTCTGCCGGGAAGAGTTGCTGGCACTCATCGGGGAGTCCTTGAAGGCCCTGAATATGCCCACTAGCCTACCAGCCAAGGAGGAGATATTGGAGGATCTTCTGCTCCATGTGGTGCAGAAGTCACAAAAGGTGTTCCCTGTGCATAGAGTGGTCATACAGATGATCCAGGATGAGTGGGATCTGCCAGAGGCTGGCCTCAGAGGGGTATGAACTATGGCGCACCTGTACCCGTTACTGGAACAAGAATGCAAACTTTCAGTCGCCTAAGGTGGACGCGGTTGTGTTGGCGGTTACCAAGAAGATGATGATCCTGGTAGAAAGTAGTGCGGTATTCAAGGATGGCCAAGATAGGAAGTTGGACACTTTGTTAAAGCAGACCTTTGATATCAATGCCCTCTCACTGCAGGCCTCCATTTGTGGGGCCTGGGTTGCTAGAGCCTGCCTACGCTGGTCGCAACGAGTTAAACAGCTGGGAGAACTGGCGGCAGACCTGTGAGGGGAGGCAGCCAAACTAGCAGACATCCACTGCGATCTCATTAGGGGACTCTCTAAAAGCATGGCCTCTGTGGTGGCGGCCTGCCACTACCTGTGGCTTCAGAACTGGGCGGTGGACAGTTCTTCCAAGTCCCACCTCACCAAGCTCCCTTTAAGGGAAAACTTCTATTTGGGGAGGAGCTGGACAAACTGGTCAAGTACTTGGGTGAGTTCAAAGGGGGTTGCCTGCCTGAGGATAAACAGAAGCAGGCCCGCAACCCACATTAGACTCGAACAGCCAAGGGACTTCAAATGTTTTCATACATCGCGCTTTACCCTTTACCAGAGGAGCAGATTCCCCTCCAGGAGGCAAGGGTTTTGAGGTTTTCGTGGAGCGGGCAGGGGTTTTGTTGCCGCTTTGACCTCTGGACCCAAGAAATAACGAAGAAGCAAGGGGGGACCAAGGTAGGGAGGTAAACGGTGGGATTTTTACCCTGCCTGGGTGCAGATCACGTCAGTCCAGTGGGTCCTGGGAGGGCTGTGCCCTCGAATGGGCTCACCCCATGACCCACTCTTTTGTTCAGTCTCCCTGCAAGGCGCGGGGCAAAGCGGCAGTAGTAAAAGACACCTTGGCACGGCTCCTACAACTAAGGGCTATGGTGCTGGTTCCCCGTGACCAGTACAGCTGCAGTTGGTACTCCATTTTTTTAGTGGTGCCCAAAAAGGAAGGTTCCTTTTTCACGATTTCTCTATCTCAAGGGCATGAACCACTGTCTGTGGGTGCTGCATTTTCACATGGAAAGGTTGAGATCAGTCATAGTGGCAGTAAGGCACAGGGAGTTCTTGATGTCTCTCGATCTCAAGGAGGCTTATCTGCACATTCCCATCCGACTAGAGCATTAGCAGTTTCTTCACTTTGCGGTGCCGATGAGTCATTTCCAGTTTTGAGAATTGCCATTCGGTCTGGCAAAGCCCCTCGTACCTTCACCAGGGTTATGGTGTTGGTAGCGGTGGTGCTCCGCAAGGAGTTCTCATGCACCCGTACCTCAACGACTGGCTGATCCAGGCGAAGTCCAGAAGTGAAAGAGCAGTAATGCGGGTGGTGCAGTTTCTAAAAAGTCTCTGTTGGATGGTCAGTGTGGCCAAGAGCCACTTGATTCCGTCCAAAGAGCTGGAGTACTTAGGGGCGCACTTCAGCACCTGCGTAGGGGGTCTTCTTGCTGGAACAACAGCGCAAAGATTGGTACGCCAGTTTCTGCAGATGTCAAAGCTGTCTGCCTGGGCTTGTCTACAGGTTCTGGGGACCATGGCGGCCACTCTCAAACTGATCCCATGGGTGAGGGTGCACACGAGGCTGTTACAGAGAGCTTTTCTCTGTCTGTGGTTCCACCAGAGTCAGCCCTTGTCCTAACTGTTCCCCTGCCCAAGGAGTACCAAGAGGGCATTCAGGTGGTGGCTTTGCCCAGGGAACCTAGAAGGGGGCATGTCCCTCAAGTTGCTAGTGTGGATCCTGTTGATGACCAATGCCAGCCTATCCGGTTGGGGCACATTGTTCAGGGACAATGGAGCCCGCAGGAGGCTCTTTGGTCTATCAACATGCTGGAGATGTGGGCGGTGGTCCTGGCGCTCTGCAGTTTCGAGCAGCGGTTGCAGGGGAAGGCGCTCAGTCTTCTTGGACAACGCAACCACAGTGGCCTATATCAACTGCCAGGGAAGCATGGACAGCGCAGCCCTGGAGGAGGAGGCTGAAATGTTGTCCAGCTGGGCGGAGAATCATCTCCAGGCATTGTCGGCAGTGCACATAGCGGGAGTAGACAATGTGACGGTGGACTACCCCAGTCGAATGTATGTGGACCTCAGTGAATGGAGGTTAAACCAGAGAGTGTTCAAGTGGGTCGTGCGCTGATGAGGCACATCGGTCATGGATCTAATGGCAACATTTGAGTTAGCCAAAGCCTGCCGCTTCTACATCAGGAGACGAGAATGGATGTCAGGGCCTGGATGCCCTAGTGCAAAAGTGGCCCATGAAAGATCTTCTCTGTTTCCCCCCCCCCCCCCCCCCCATGGGCATTCATAGGTCGAGTCATACAGAGGATAAGAACATAAGATATGCCATACTGGGTCAGACCAAGGTCCATCAAGCCCAGTATTCTGTTTCCAACAGTGGCCAAACTAGGTCATATGTACCTAGCAGTTTCCCCAAGAGACACAGGTTCCACAATGCTTGTACTGGGTCAAGCATTGATATCTTCGGTCACTTCTTAATAATGGTTATGGACCTTTCCTCCAGGAACTTGTCCAAACCTTTTTTTAAACCCAGCTACACTAACAGCCTTTACTACATCCTCCGGTAACAAATTCCAGAGTTTGATTACACGTTGAGTGAAAAAATATTTTCTTTTATTAGTCTTAAATAGTTTACCCTGTAGCTTCATTGCATGGCCCCTAGTCTTTCTATATTCTGATAACGTAAACAATCGATCTACGTTTACCCGTTCCATTCCGTTCATTAATTTATAGACTTCTATCATATCTCCCCTCAGCCGTCTCTTTTCCAGTTTAAAGAGCCCTAACCTTTTTAGCCTTTCTTCATAGGAGTATCCTTCCATCCCCTTTACCATTTTGGTGGCTCTTCTCTGAACCTTTTCTAAAATCGCTATATCCTTTTTAAGATACGGCGACCAGAATTGCACACAATATTCAAGGTGCGGTCTCACCATGGAACGATATAGAGGCATTATAATATCTTTTGTTTTATTTTCCATTCCTTTCCTTATCATACCTAGCATTCTATTTGCTCTCTTGGCCGCCCCTGCACACTGGGCCGAGGGTTTTAACATGGTATCCACAATGACGCCTAAATCTTTTTCCTGGGTGGTGGTTCCTAATGTGGAACCTTGCATCGTGTAACCATAGTTTGGGTTGTTCTTCCCTAGGTGCATAACCTTGCACTTGTCCACATTAAATTTCATCTGCCATTTTGATGCCCAGTCTTCTAATTTATCAAGATCCTCTTGCAATTTTTCACAACCCTCTTCGGTTTTAACAACTTTAAATAGTTTTGTGTCATCTGCAAATTTGATAACCTCACTCGTTATTCCACTTTCCAGGTCATTTATGAATATGTCAAAAAGCAGCGGACCCAGCACAGATCCCTGGGGTACACCACTATTCACCTTTCTCCATTGGGAAAATTGGCCATTTAGCCCTACCCTCTGCTTTCTATCTTTTAACCAGTTCCTGATCCACAATAGTACACTGCCTCCTATCCCATGACTCTTTAGTTTTGCCAAAAGTCTCTGATGAGGGACCTTGTCAAAGGCTTTCTGAAAGTCCAGATACACAATATCAACCGACTCACCTTTGTCCACCTGTTTATTCACTCCTTCAAAAAAACATAACAGATTAGTAAGACAAGATCTTCCTTGTCTAAAGCCATGTTGGCTGTCTCCCATTAGGTTGTGACTATCTACATGCTGAGTAATTTTATTCTTTATGATGGTTTCTACCATTTTTCCCGGTACTGACGTCAGGCTCACCGGTCTGTAGTTTCCCGGATCACCCCTGGAACCCTTTTTAAAAATTGGTGTTACATTGGCGATCCTCCAATCTTCAGGTATTAGAGATGATTTTAATGATAGTTCACAGATTACTGATAGCAGGTCTGCAATCTCATATTTCAGTTCTTTCAACACCCTTGGATGTATACCATCCGGCCCAGGTGATTTGCTACTCTTCAGTTTATCTAATAGTTGTAAGACATCTTCCCGATGTATCAATATTTCCTTCAATTCTTCCACGCCTTTAAATACCACTTCCGTCATGGGTAACATCCCTACATCTTCCTCAGTAAAGACCGAAGCAAAGAATTCATTCAGTCTCTCCGCTATCGCCTTATCGCCTCTTAGTGCTCCTTTAACCCCTTTATCATCTAATGGACCAACTGACTCTCTCACAGGTTTTTTGCTACGAATGTACTTGAAAAGGTCTTTATTTCGCGCTTTTGCTTCCGCAGCAAGCTTCTTCTCAAATTCTCTCTTTGCCTGCTTTATCAATGCCTTGCATTTGACTTGCCAGTGCTTGTGCTGTTTCCAGGTTTCGTCGTTTGGCTCTTTTTTTCCATTTCCTGAAAGTTGCTTTTTTGGCAACAGCCTCTCTGACCTCACCTTTAAACCATGCTGGCAGTTTTTTGGACTTCCTTCCACTTTTCTTAAAGCGTGGAATACAGCTGGTCTGGGCTTCCAAGATAGTATTTTTTTGGAGGCTCACCGGGGGTTAGTAATTTTGATCGCCTCAGATTGCTGACCTCATATGGATTCTGGCAGACTGGCTGTGGCAGCTTCCAGTTCGAGAGGATCTCTTGATGCAGGGGCTGGTTTGCATGCCTCAGGTGGATTAATTCTCGCTTATGGGCGAGGCTGAAGAAGAGTGGTTATTCTGGTCCGGAGATAGCAACCTTGCTGAAGGCCCGGAAGAGGTCTACCTGTCTGGCATACATCCAAGTATGGCACATACTTTGAGTTGCGGTGTGGGGATAGGAGGACTCTCCCATCCACTGCCTCTGTTCTGGACGTTCTGGCGTTACAGGCTGGTTTCAGTAAGGGCCTAGCTGCTAGTTCCTTGAGGGTACAATTGGTGATTTCCTGTTTTCGGGGAAAGGTCCAAGGGGGTGGTGCTAGGGTCATACCCAGATGTACTGAGGTTTCTGAGGGCAGTGAGCCACCTTTGTCCTCCACGGATGATAGTACTGCCTTGGGATCTCAATCTAGTTCTGACAGTGCTTTCTGGGAAGCCCTTTGAGCCGTTGAGTTGGGCCTCCCTGAAGGATTCGACCCTGAAGACGATATTCCTTGTGGCAATTTGTTCAGCACATAGAATTTCAGAGCTTCAGTCTTTACCTTTCCAGGAGCCATTCCTTTTCATTCTCAAGGGAGAAGGTGGTCCTTGGGCCAGTACCTTCCTTTTTGCCCATGGTGGTTTCAGCTTTTCATTTGAACCAGGCGGTTTCCCTACTGACTCTGGCAGACGCGGAAGGGAGCTCTGCCAATCCGCTGTTATGCCTCTTGGATGTCAGAGTCCTGTGGTGGTATTTGAAAACATCTTTTCGGAAATCTGATCATTTGTTTGTTCTGTTTGGGGGGTCACACAGAGGAAAGGCGGTGGCAAAGGCCTCCATTTCCAGATGGATCAGGAAGGCAATCGTGTCAGCATACATCTTGAAGGGTAAAGCGGTGCCAGAGGGGTTGCCTATGCACTCCACGAGAGCTCAGGCAGCCTCATGGACAGAGTACAGTCTAGTGCCGCCAGTGGAGATCTGTAGGACGGCAATGTGGTCTTCGCTTCATACCTTTTGTTAAACATTATCGCCTGGATGTCCAGGCAGTGGGAGATGCTTGCTTCGGATTGACAGTGCTTCAGGCCAGTTGTGCAGGTCCTTCCCGTTTTAGTTTAACTGCTATTACATCCCAGAGGTGCAGGACTGGACTGGAGGGACAATAAGGAAAGAGAAATTTAGACTTGCCTGCTAATTGTTGTTCCTTGAGGAACTCCAGTCCAGACCTAGAACCCTCCCTGAGTGTGTTTTATGATAAACTGTTAGGTCATCCCGGTCCTGAAGCTGGTTCCCTTGGTGGGAAAAGTGGTCAGGGATTGCCGGGGAGTAGGATATAGTCTGCGTTGGGAGTGGACAGGGAGAATTGTTGGTCTGTTATTTCCTGCGGGATGGCGTTGCCACAGGTAAGCTGCCTCATTCTGGGGGGAGGGGACAAGGGAATTGTTTTCTCATGTTTAACTACTTATTTGTTGCTGCTGTGAGTCTGCTTTGTCAGTAGGTTACTGGGGCTGGTAGTCTCCAAGCTGCTGGAAGAGATACACTAACCAGAGGTGCGGGACTGGACTGGAGTTCAAGGAACAACAATGACATAACATAGTATATGATGGCAGATGAAAACCAGTATAGTCCATCTAGTCTGCTCAGCAAGACGATAAGAATAAGTGCACCTGCCGCTCCATGTAGGTCACCTCTCCCTATGCCATTGTTTAGGGGTGTACTCACCCCTCCGTGTAGGTCACCCCTATTTGTTGAGATATAAATAATGAACATGTTCTGTACATTGAGGAATAAGTGAGCTAGGGAGAACTATTGTGATTTTAAATCTGTTTATAGATAATTTTGTGTATTTCTTTCTAACTAGTGCTCTGTAAAAGATTTTACTTTTCCAGAAGATGTGACTGTTGTGTGTGGAGCTTTTGACATTGAATGTTTGCTTTAAATGAAACTAATGCAGTGTCATTAGTTGGTTAGAGAGATGTTTATTTTTAAAATAAATATCAACTCTTTAGGAAAGGGTTTTGTTGAGGGATAAAGGAAAAGATCTACTAGTGCAAGCTGATCGTCTTATCTGCCAGTCAATCACATTTGCCAACCAGTGTGAAACCGTTGATCTAGTTGATATGGTAAATTGGGACATTCAGGGCCTTTTAGGTTGTTAAGCATGGAGTAAGGAATGGTCCTATTTCCATTCCTTAAGGATAGTCCTTAAGGTATTTTCTAAGCATAGCCTGGGGTTAACATTTACTCCATCTCATGGAAGCCATGGAAAAATTAAAGAGCCATGGCAAACAGTGAGAGTTGTAATTGCAGCAAAAGTAATGCCAAAGCAGTGGCGACCACAGCATGAAGAGGAGCCGTAGGGGCAGTGACCAGCAGGAAAATGCACCAGAATAGTCTGAAGAAAAATGACCCAACTGAAATATAGGTCCCACCCAGCAAGCCCACTGAAGGCAGAAAATGAGTCCACCGGATGATTGGCTTTCTTTGTTGTAGCTCCCACATTATAGAATTGTTTGCCTACAGCACTACATACAGCTACTGACCTGAAGTTTTAAGGCGTCTCTAAAGACTCATTTGTTTAGTATTGCTTTTGGGACTAATATATTGCGTGAGCTTGGGGGAGGGTTGTTGTTACATGACTTTGAATGCAATCTGTATACTCGTTCTTAGTGCCCTTTTTGGTTTGTTTTTATCTTATTACAATGACATGTAATTTCTCTTATACCTTTCCTGTTTATTATGGCGTTCTTTTTCTGTATATGTTTTGTTTGCTTTTGCTATTGTAAACTACATGTTTTTTTTATAGCTATGCGGTATATCCAATAAAGAGTAACATAACAAAATAAAAATGTGTTTTTTTAAATTTTCTGATATGATTTCTGGAGTACCAGATCTTTCAAAGGATGTTAGATTTTCATTTGTTCTCTGTTTTACTCTGAAATTCAACATCCTTGTCCGTTTTATAGATATTCGCTATTTACTCTGTCAATAATGCCATTTAAATTTATACACTTGACTGAAGCCCAAACAAAACTTGTGTCGCGTGTGATGTTTAAAGTCATTGGGTTAAATTCTGCTCTTCCTTGTGTTACATTTAGATCAATGTTCTCTCTAATTTTCTGTAGGCTGTGTGCGCATAAAATATCAGCTGTGTGCAGCTTTTGAAGGAAGATTAAATTTTTGTGCACCACATAATGACACTCGGAGTTATATACTTTAAAATTTGACTACATGTCAGAATACAGTATGTACACCACATTGATTTTAATCAAATTAAATGAAAAGAGATGATTACTAAATGAAGCGGGAAATTTCTAGTAATTACAATCATAACTTTTAAATTTTAAGACGTCTGTGGTGGGTTCTATCAGAATCAGTGCCGTAATTTTTGTGCGCTCTGTTGTAAAGTATGTGTGCTCGCTCGGTGAGGTGTGTGTGCGTGCACATGCGCACAGCTTAGAGGGAACAGTGGTTTAGATAGGAAGTAATGATCATGTTATTGGTGAACTTTCATTCAGAGTACCAAAAGCTAAAACCTACATATTTGGGCATATTCTCTCTATATATTGAAGACTTGAACTCTGTAAGAGTGGTTTTCATTTAGAATTTAACTCTGTTGGCTATAATGTCTTTAGAAGTTGGTATCCATCTCTGTTCTATGTAGATAAATATTGTTCACAATTTTCACTCCTGTAGAACTCTGACCTTGATTAATCACAAAGCAGTGCAGATCAGTTAATACTTGTGAGTGACACATATAATGGTGTATCTGTACTCTAACTTGTCATTTTATTCTGCCAATATAATTGGCACAGTGAACTAGGTGATGCCAGATGACTGACATTTGTGCAGAGTCGTCATGTACTACTTTTCTTTTCTTCCAATGTTTAAATATATAGGCACACATTGCTTTACGGTATACTTCGAGACAATGCTGATTCCTGGCCACCCCTCATATGCTATCCACATTTAAAATGATCCAGGGGGCTCAGCTGACTTCACAAGATCTTCCATTTTATTTCAAGTATGGGCATAAACTCACCGACACTAATGTATCTTTTATACTCTGGTTTCTTTGAAAGGTTATTCGGGGCAGAGACTGGAAATGTGAATATAATTTTCTAACATATCAGTGTCAATGGATAATCTGGCATGGTTATACTATGTATATTAGGGCAATACAGTTGTGTTTCGGATTATTGGCACCCTTGCATTTTAGGTATGTTGTGTACAGCATCTTGAGAAATAATTGGAAATATTCCAATTGTATGTTGTCATAATATATACCTTCGAACATACTATTAAAATAACAAAAATAGATGTCATCTGCAATTTAGACGTAGTAATTTCTCATAAAAAAAACGAACTGTGACCTGGACAAGATTAATGGCACCCTTCACTAATATTTGGTTGCACAACCCTTGGCAGTGATGACAACCTCCAAACATTTCTTGTAGTGATCTAGACATTTTGTACATCTGTTTGCTGGTAGTTTCTCCCACCCTTCAACTGTGATTTGAATGTTATGAATGTTTCCAGGATTCCTTTTTATCAATGGCAGATTTCAGTTCTTTCCAAATATTCTCAATTGGATTGCGATTAGGACTCATTGCTGGCCAGTTTTTAAAAAGGAATAAATGGATTGTTTTTTAACCATTCTTTTGTACTTGTGCATGTATGTTTTGGGTCATTGTCCTGCTGGAGGACCCATTGCCTTCGATCCAGACCTAGCTTTCTGACACGCAGTAGTGCATTTCATTCCAAAATGCTTTGGTGGTCCTCTGACGTATCCTTTAATATGTTCCATGCCTCCAGTTCCTGAGGCAGCAAAACAGCCCCACAACACATGGAACCTCCACCATATTTAACTGTAGGAAGGGTGTGTTTGTGTTTTTTGTTTTTTTCCCCTTATAAACTTAATTTCTTCCCCTGTAAATGTATTGCTGGTCTGCATTGTCAAAGAGCTCAAGTTTGATTTCATCTCTCCACAGAACATTGTCTAGAAGGATTGTGGTTTCTTAAGGTGAGTTTGGGCAAAAATCAGGCATGCCTTTTTATGTCTGTCTTTGAGCAGTAGGGTCATCCTTGGCATTTGTCCATTAAGTCCTTTCTTATTATTAATTTTATATTTATGCATTTACAATGGTGGGAAACAAAGAATGAGGAGGAAAAAAGGGGAAGCCAACCCTCACCAAATAAGGGACAAAATAAAAAAAAATTCACTAGCCGCCCCCCCCCCCCCCCCCATACAGAGAGGCCTAGACACAAAAGAAAATATCTAAGGAAATAAGATGCAAAAGCTGATGCAGACAAATGAAATACTGTGCAAGACTACCACCCCTACTCGGGGGGGGGGGGGGGAGACCAGTGATGCACTAGGTTGCTGTGGAGAGTCCCCATTTTTCCTCACAAACTGTCAAAAATGTACCGGATCAAAAAAGGTATAATTTACTCTCCTATATTTAATTTAAACATTTACAGGGGTAACATAGAATACCTCCCCCCCCCCCCCCTGTTGGAGAACTTTAGGATGAAGTAGAAGAAATTGTTGACAATGCTTCTGGGTGGACTTAGAAACATCTGGAAATATCCTAACCGGTTCACCCATAAAAGATTGATTTCTAACACGAAAGTAAATCTTTAAAAGCCAATCCTGATCGGGCTCAAGGGCCAAAGTCAAAAGCAATGTTGCTCGAGGAATAGACTCAGGGCCAGAGAGATCTGCAATTGTAACTATTTACTTCTGGAAATTTTTCTAAATCTTGGGTAAAAAGAATTCTTTAGATTAAAGCTGTTTAATCTGTGAACCCAGTGTATTAAACCAGTCAGGGCCGAGTAGCAGCATAGTTTTCACTTTTAGATTTAAAACACAGAAGAGCTTTCTGGTTAAATTTTTAGAACCCAAGACTCCCTCTATCCAAGCAAGGGCTGTGGGACTCCCCCTGGAGACTGGTCACAGATTACCTTAGAAGCACAGGACAGGGTACTGTGTAGTAGCCAGCTTTTAGTAGGTCGTCTTTCCCTCCCTCCCCGACACCCACCCACCCACCCCTGGGATCATCGTACCTTTATAGATGCTTAAACCTCATAAAGGGAAGGAGGTGCCATATTCGCTCTCAGGTGTAGCTGTTTATTATCCGCATATATTGAGGACCTGAGATTAATTAAACTTCAGGTGAACAAAGTACATTAAACGCATTAATATGGAGGAGTAGCCTAGTGGTTAGGGCAAGGTACTTCAGGTCGGGGGTTCAAATCCCACTAGAGGACAGCAACCTTGGGCCGGAAGGACTGGGGTTTCTAATCCCTCAGGTGCTCCTTGTGGTCTTGGGCAAGCCACTTAACCCTCCATAGCCCATGTTCCCTGTAAAATAGTTATCTCCAAGTTATAATACCCTGTTCAATGTAATTTCAGTTTGTTCAATGTAAACCGCACTGATGCAGAATAGCGCGGTATATAAGAGAATGTAAATAAATAAATAATAAAATAAATAATAAATATTAGGTATAATTTTATTAGTATAAGTATCCCCCAGCAACTCTTAGTAAAGAACTTAAATATCTAAACACACCCTTAAAATGAAGATGCAGACAGCAGTCCAGCAGCGAGATGGGGGCTTTCCAGTCTTTTGCATTGAGTGTCACATGTATGTTTTTCTCCCAGTTGGTGAGGGGTCCTACGTGTGCACAAGATGCAAGGAGCTTTTTGCTCTCAGGGAATGAGTCCGATCTCTGGAGGCAAGAATAGCAGACTTGGAAGACATAAGGAAGACAGAGAGGTACATAGACGAGACCTACAGGGATATAGTTGTGAAGTCCCACCTCCAGTCTGGCAGCATCCCTGTTGCCATGGAGGAGAGAGGTCACGTGACAGGAGAGGATCACCCTGGTGTGGCGGGAAGTGATCCTATAGCTAGGACCTGTCCTCCAGGTGATGTAAAACCCTCTGTGCCGAGGATGTTTCTACAGGGTCATGTGCCCATGAGGGAAGGGTTAGGACAGCCGTTATAGATGGTGATTCGATCATTAGGCATGTAGATAACTGGGTGGGTGGTGGATGAGAGGATTGCCTGGTAACATGCCTGCTTGGTGTGAAGGTAGCAGACCTCACGCACCACCTAGACAAGGTCTTAGATAGTGCTGGGGAGGAGTCTGCTCTCTTGGTACATGTCGGTACCAATGACATAGGAAAATATGGTAGGGAGGTTCTGGAGGCTAAATTTAGGCTTTTAGGTAGGAAGTTGAAATCCAGAACTTCCAGGGTAGTCTTTGAAATGCTTCCCGTTCCATGTGCAGGACCCAAAAGGCAGGCAGAGCTCCGGAATATCAATGCGTGGATGAGACAATGGTGTAAGGATGAGGGGTTTGGATTTGTTAGGAACTAGGGAACAGTCTGGGGAAAGGAGGGGCTCTTCTGAAGGGATGGGTCTCACCTTAACTGGGATGGAACCAGGCTGCTGGCTTTAACCTTTAAAAAGGAGATGGAGCAGCTTTTAAACTAGGTAATAGGGGAGAGCCAACAGTCGCCCAAGAGCGCATGGTTTGGAACAATGTATGCTTGAACGATGCTACCAAAAAAGTGAAGTTAGGGCACATCAGCAGAGAGGTTCCAATAAAGACAAAAGTAGCCAAATGCCCTTGAGTACAGAGCAGCCAGAGCTTAAAGATTCCAAATTACCCCTGCCTACCAGTAACCAGATGCATATGAATAAAATACAGTCTCTAAAATGCATGTCTGCAAATGCTAGAAGTCTACAAAATAAGATGGGAGAGTTAGAATATATAGCACTAAATGAGAAATTAGATATGATTGGTATCTCAAAGACATGGTGGAAGGAGGACAACCAGTGGGATACTGTGATACTTGGGTACAAACTACATCGTAATGATAGAGAGTGCAACCCATCCACCAATTTTATCAGCTATGTTAGAGAGGGCATTGAGTCACAAAGGATTAAAGTTTTTCAGGAAACAAATTTCACTGTAGAATCTCTATGGATTGAAATTCCATGTAAAAAGGGGAAGGTGATGGCAGTGGGAGTGTACTAGTAACCGCCTGGCCAGAATGAAAAAATGGATGATGAAATGCTCAAAGAAATTAGGGAAGCTAACAAAAGTTACAGAACAGTAATAATAATGGGTGATTTCAATTACCCCGGTACTGACTGGGTTAGTGTCATGGCAAGACATGCTAGGGAGATAAAGTTTCTAGATGAAATAAATGACTGCTTCTTGGAGTGGCTGGTTCATGGAGGGACAGGGGAGATATGATTCAGACCTTTAAATACTTAAAGAGAAATGATGAAGAAACAAACCTCTTCCAAAGATGGGGAAGCTGTAAAACTAGAGGGCATAACATGAAGCTGCAAGGTGGTAAATTGAAAGGCAATGTCAGGAAATATTTCTTCACTGAAAGGGTGGTGGATGCTTGGAATGCTCTCCTGATGGAAGTGGTGGGGGCAAACATGGTGATGGAATTCAAAACGGCATGGGACAAACACGTTGGATCCCTTTACAGCAACAGGATAAAACCAAAATAAATGGTACCATCTAACTTCTGAACCATCTAACGTCTCAACAAATAGGGGTGTCCTACATGGAGTGGTGGGTTCACCCCTAAACAAAGACATGGGGAGGGGTGGCCTGCACAGAGCGACAGGTGCACCTACTCTTGCCATCTTGCTGGGCAGACTCGATGGACCATGCTGGTCTTTATCTGCTGTCACGATGTTACTATGTTCTGACCAGAGGCGAAGCCATTTTGGGCTTAGTCCTTAGTGGAACACCAGATCTGGTGCAAGAGAGAAGGGTGTTGGGACCACTTGGCAATAGTGATCGTAACATGATTGCTTTTGATTTAATTAATGGAGGAGGGATGGTAAGGAAATCCACAGTATGACCTTTAACTTTAAAAAGGGAGACTATGATAAAATGAGGAAAATAGTTAAGAAAACACTAAAAGGAGCAGTTGCAAAGGTTAAAGACTTACATCAAGCTTAGGTGTTTAACAGTGCTATCTTGGAAGCCCAGACCAGCTGTATTCCATGTGGAAGGAAGTCCAAAAAATTGCCAGCATGTTTTAAAGGTGAGGTCAGAGAGGCTGCTGTTGCCAAAAAAGCATCTTTCAGGAAATGGAAAAAAGAGTCAAATGACAAAATGGGAAATAGCACAAGCACTGGCAAGTTAAATGCAAGGCATTGATAAGATAGGCAAGGAGAGAATTTGAGAAGTAAGTTGCTGTGGAAGCAAAAAACGCGTAATCGACTTTTTTCAAGTACATTCGTAGCAAGAAAACCGTGAGAGAGTCAGTTGGACTATTAGATGATAGAGGGGTAAAAGACAGTAAGAGGGGACAAGGCTATAGTGGAGAGACTGGATGAATTCTTTGCTTCGGTCTTTACTGAGGAAGATGTAGGGATGCTACACATGACTGAAGTGGTATTTAAAGGTGATACTGCGGAAGAATTGAAAGAAATATCGATACACCGGGAAGATGTATTACAACCTTTTGATAAACTGAAGAGTAGCAAATCACCTGGACTGGATGGTACTCATCTAAGGGTGTTGAAAGAATTGAAATATGAGATTGCAGACCTGCTATTAGTTCACAGATTACTATCATTAAAATCACCTGTAATACCTGAAGATTGGAGGATCATCAGTGTAATGCCAAATTTTAAACAGGGTTCCAGGGGTGATCCGGGAAACTACAGACCGGTGAGCCTAACGTCAGTACTGGGAAAAATAGTAGAAACCATCATAGAGAACAAAATTAATCAACATGTAGATAATTATGGCTTAATGGGAGATAGCCAACATGGCTTTAGACAAGGAAGATCTTGTCTTACTAATCTGTTATGTTTTTGAAGATGTGAATAAACAGGTAGACAAAGGTGAGAGTTGGTTGATATAGTGTACCAGGACTTTAAGAAAGCCTTTGACAAAGTCCTTCATCAGAGACTTCTGGCAAAACTAAAAAGTCATGGGATAGGAGGCAGTGTACTATTGTGGATGAGGAGCTGGTTAAAAGATAGAAAGCAGAGGGTAGGGCTAAATGGCCAATTTTCCCAATGGAAAAAGGTGAATAGTGGAGTATCCCAGGTATCTGTTCTGGGTCCGCTGCTTTTTGACATATTCATAAATGACCTGGAAAAGAGAATAACGAGTGAGGTTATCAAATTTGCAGATGTTCAGTTGTAATGTAAACCGCACTGATCTTAATAGCGCGGTATATAAGAAAAGCAAATAAATAAATAAATAAATAAACTATTTAAAGTTGTTTAAAACCTAAGAGGATTGTGGAAAATTGCAAGAGGATCTTGATAAATTGGAAGACTGGGCATTCAATTAGCAGATGAAATTTAATGTGGACAAGTGCAAAGTTATGCACCTAGGAAAGAATAACCCAAACTATCCTTATACAATACAAGGTTCCACGTTGGGAACCACCACCCAGGAAAAAAGATTTAGGCGTCATCGTGGATAACATGTTAAAACTCTTTGCTCAGTGTGCAGCGGTGCCCAAGAGAGCAAATAGGTATCATAAGGAAAGGAATGGAAAATAAAACAAAGGATATTATAATTCCTCTGTATTGTTCCATGGTGTGACCGTGCCTTGAATATTGTGCGCAGTTCTGGTCATTATATCTTAAAAAGGATATAGCATTATTTGAAAAGGTACAGAGAAGAGCCACCAAAATGGTAAAGGGGATGGAAGGATACTCTTATGAACAGAGGCCAAAAAATGTTAGGGCTCTTCAACCTGGAAAAGAGACGGCTGAGTGGAGATTTGATAGAGGTCTATAAATTAATGAATGGAATGGAATGTGTAAACGTAGATCGATTGTTTTTATGTCAGAATATAAAAAGACTAGGGGACATGCAATGAAGCTACAGTGTAACTGATTTAAGATTAATAAGAGAGAATATTTTTTTCACTCAACATGTAATCAAACTCTGGAATTTGTTACCGGAGGATGTAGTAAAAGCTGTTCCTGTTCGGTAATCCAGTTTAGTCCTCCAACATCGGGTAGTGCCCCTCCTCCTGCAGCCGGGAGACTGGACCAATCAAATCTTCTGTAGTATATATGCAGCAGGAGCTCCCAGAAGTCCCCAGTGTGTCCAGTCTCCCTGCAGCTGGAGGACTTCTGTGCCCCTGCTGGGCACGCTAAGTGACAATTGAAGGAGCAACACTAGTTAGTTAGTTCTTTTGGGGTTTATTTCTGGTCCTTTATATTCTATTTCCTTTGCTAGGTAGCTGTATCTTTAAAAAAGAAAAAGACACAGGGGACTTTCTGGGGAAAGCCAGACCTGCCTTGGGCTCCTGCCTTTCTGCCTGGGAATCTCTGAAGCCTGGGTTGAGCTCTCCCCAAGGCTGTTCGGGGAAGAGCCATACCGGCTGCAACATTGCCTGTCACTTGGAGAAGTGGGCTGAGTTCCTTGCTGTTCCCAGAGCTGGTAGGAATTTTCCTTGTTTTAAGCTCTCTGTTCTTTGCTTGGGCAGAGGCTCTGTCGGCTCCCCTGGCTTCCAAATTGCACTTTTTCCTGCTTTTTTTCGTTTGCCCTGTATTAGAGGGTCGTTTTCTTTCTTTTCCATATTATTTGGGTACCTTTGTATTTTCGTGCCGTTTTTTACCGCGGATGAAAAAGTGCGGCGGCCATTTTGGATTTCTAAAGTGTGCTTTTTAAGGGCACTTTTTAACACTTGCGCACGGGTTCCCCTGGTGTTTTTGGGGTTTCTTTTGCTGGCGATTTTGCTCAGGGCACCCCTAGGATTCTGGGGAGTATTTTGTTTACTGTAAAAAAAAAAAAAAAAAAGGTTTTAAATTTAATACTGTGCTGAATTGAATAAGGTTAGTCCCCTTGGTGTGGGCTTCCCTGTTCCTGTTGCCTTATTTTTCCCTGAGAGCAGGTGGCCTGGGCATGGCTGCCAAACCTCAGTGTGTAATTTGTGGCTCCCGCAGAGGTACAATGACTGACTCTGGAATCTGTAAGAGCTGTGCTGCAGTTTCTTCAGAACTGGAGCTGCCTATTGAAATTAAGGAACAGCATGTGCCCGGGGACCCTTCCCTTTCGGGGGACAGTGTCCCTTCACCGAGCATCCTTCCTTCTGGTCTGGGCCCGGCGTCTGATACGTCGGTCCCTGAGCTCCAGCAGGCGGCTATGGTAGCGTCGCCTATAGACTTTTCCCCAGATTTTGTTCTTCTCATGCATCAGGCCTTCCGCTTAAGCCGGTCTGGTCATTTGCCGGAGGCTTGGCCCGCCTCTCTCCCCCCAGCATCCGCGGGGGGGGTTCAGCGGTCTTCCCAACCCGCGGTCAAGCGGCCCAGGTTGGGGGACCAGGATCAGGACGCCCTTTGCCTCCCGGATTCCGAGACTGAGGGGGATCCGGATATTGAGGCGGAGGAGTTAGAAGACGGAGAGCTTCCAGAACTGGAAGATCAGGCTCGCATCCTTCGGGTGTTTCGAAGGGACGACGAGCTGGTACCTTTGGTCACGGAGTCTCTCCAAGCACTTAACCTCTCTGCGGTGCGGCCGCTGGAGGAGGAGGGTCTCGAGGATCCTCTCATTCAGGCGGTCAGGGATGCCCAGGTAGTTTTTCCTGTGCACCGAGTAGTTGAGCAGATGATCCATGCGGAATGGGAGCAACCGGAATCCGCTTTGAAAGGGATTCGGACCATGAATCGTCTTTACCCCCTTGCAGACAAGGACAGGGACTTGTTTAAGTCTCCACGGGTGGATGCTGCCGTTTCGGCAGTGACTAAGAAAACCACCATCCCGGTTGAAGGGGCCGCGGCCCTGAGGGATGTTCAGGACAAAAAGGTTGATAATTTGTTGAAGCAAGCCTTCGAGACCAACGCCTTATCGTTACAAGCTTCTATTTGTGGGGCGTGGGTAGCTCGAGCTTGTTTGCGATGGTCGCAGCACCTGCGCTCGGGGTCCGGTATGGACCAACAGGGGCTGTTGGACGTTACCCGCGTGGAGTCGGGATCGGCCTACTTGGCGGATCTGTGTTATGATTTAATACGCTCCCTAGCTAATAGCATGGCCTCCATGGTAGCGGCACGACGGTCCATCTGGTTGCACAATTGGGCGGCCGACGGTTCTTCCAAGTCTCGCCTCAGTAAACTACCCTTTAAGGGCAGGTTGTTATTTGGTGAGGCTCTGGATAAGTTGGTGAAGGATCTCGATGAGTCTAAGGGTGGTCGGCTTCCAGAGGATAAGCCTAAGCTTAATAGGTCGTCCACCTCAGCGCGCGGCCAGTTTCGGGATGCGCGCAGATTTCGTTCTTCCCGGCTGTGGACTTCGCAGCGCGGTCGTTTTGGAACCCGTCATCAAGGGTTTCGTGGTTTCAGAGGAGCGGGAAGGGGCTTCTCCGGAGCTGCCTCTTCCTCGGCCTCTTCCTTTAATCGCAAGCCACAATGAAACGAGGCGGGCTCTAGAGGAAGACCCGGTCATCGGGGGTCGTTTGCGCGACTTTCTTCCTTCTTGGGCCCAAATTACGTCAGATCGGTGGGTGCTGCAGATTATAGAAGAAGGTTATGCCCTAGAGTTTGCGCACCCACTTCCGGATTCGTTTGTTCTGTCTCCCAGCAAGGGAGCTCAAAAGGCGCGGGACATCCGCGTGACCCTGGATCGGCTTCTCTCTCTGGGGGCCGTGGTTCCGGTCCCGCCCTTGGAAAGAGGCGCAGGTCGCTACTCCATCTATTTTGTGGTTCCCAAAAAGGGCGGTTCCCTTCGTCCGATCTTGGATCTCAAAGGCGTGAATCGTGCTCTCAGAGTACCGCACTTTCGCATGGAGACCCTGCGGTCAGTCATCGTAGCGGTGCGTCAAGGGGAATTTTTGACATCCCTCGATCTTACAGAGGCCTATTTACACATTCCCATCCGGCCCTCCCATCAACGGTTTCTCCGCTTTGCGCTCCCGTGGGGCCATTTTCAATTCCGGGCCATGCCGTTCGGACTCGCCACGGCTCCCCGCACCTTCACAAAGGTAATGGTTGTAGTTGCGGCGGCGTTGCGCAAGGAGGGCATCCTGGTCCATCCATATCTCGACGACTGGTTGATTCGAGCGAAGTCCAGTCGGGAGTGTGTGCAAGTCACGAGCAGGGTGGTGGATCTCCTTCGGTCCCTCGGATGGGTGGTGAACGAATGCAAGAGTTGTCTGTCTCCGTCACAGGATCTCGAGTATCTGGGAGTCCGCTTCGACACAGCAAGGGGCTTGGTGTGCCTTCCGGAGCGACGCATGCTGGCGTTGCGGGCTCTGGTCCGTCTCTTCCGGGGGATGCCAGCTCCGTCGGCGTGGTGGTACCTGCGGCTCCTCGGCACGATGGCAGCGACCTTGGAGGTGGTGCCTTGGGCGCGCTTCCACATGCGTCCGCTGCAGAGTGCTCTTCTGCGACGTTGGTCCAACCAGTTCCACTCGCTGAACAAGAGATTGCCTTGCCCAAAGACGGTTCGCCGATCCCTCCGGTGGTGGCTCTCCGCCGAGAACCTGTCGCGAGGGATTCCCTTGGAGCCTCCTCTGTGGGTTCCGTTCACGACGGATGCGAGCTTAACCGGCTGGGGGGCTCACTGCGAGTCCCGCTTTGCTCAGGGGGAATGGTCTCCCCTGGAGGCCTCTTGGTCGATCAACCGTCTCGAATTGCGGGCAGTCCGGCTAGCCCTGGTGGACCTGGAGACCCTGGTTCTCGGACTGCCGGTGAGAGTCCTGTCGGACAATGCGTCCACTGTAGCTTACATCAATCGCCAAGGGGGTACCGGCAGCGTGGCCCTGGAGGCAGAAGCGGCGGCCTTGTTCAACTGGGTGCAAACTCGCCTTCCAGCAATCTCGGCGGCTCACATTGCGGGCGTAGACAATGTCCAGGCCGATTTTCTCAGCAGAGTGCGGGTGGACCCCGGAGAATGGGAGCTAAACCCACAGGTTTACGTACAAATCGTCCGGCGGTGGGGTCCCACCCATCATGGATCTCATGGCGACCTTTCAATCAGCCAAGACAGGGCGCTTCTTCAGCAGGCGAAGGGAGCGCATGTCCGAGGGGCTCGACGCTCTCATTCAGCCGTGGCCAACGTCCGGTCTTCTTTATGTCTTTCCTCCGTGGGCTCTGATCGGCCGGGTCGTACAACGTATCGAGAGCCACCGGGGTCGCGTGTTACTGGTGGCCCCGGATTGGCCCCGGAGGCCCTGGTATGCCGATCTGGTCCGGTTGAGCGACGGCGTTCCTTGGCTCCTGCCCGCTCTACCGGATCTTCTTCTTCAGGGTCCCTTGCGGATGCCCCGAGTGGATTGATTCTCGCTTACGGTTTGGCCATTGAGAGGGCTCGGCTGAAAAGGAAGGGCTACTCCCCCGCGGTGATTTCTACCCTTCTGCGGGCGAGGAAAACGTCCACTTCTCTTACTTACGTTCGGATTTGGAGGATTTTTGAAGACTGGTGCTCCCGGCGGGGAGTCCGGGCGGCGACGGTTTCAGTGCCCGTCGTTTTAAGTTTTCTTCAGGATGGTTTCGATAAGGGCCTTGCGGCTAGTTCCCTAAAAGTCCAGCTGGCGGCTATCTCGTGTTACCGCGGCAAGGTTTTGGGTCGTCTGCTCGGGGCTCATCCGGATGTACGCCGATTCCTTACGGCTGTTTTTCATTTGCGGCCCTCCCGCAGAGTTTTCGTTCCTCCTTGGGACTTGAATTTAGTTCTGAGGGCCCTGGTTCGTGAACCTTTTGAGCCCCTGCGCAGGGCGTCTCTGAAAGATCTCACGCTGAAGGCGTTTTTTTCTTGTAGCCATCTGTTCGGCACGGCGCATTTCAGATCTGCATGCATTGTCCTGTCGAGAGCCTTTCTTGTCTTTTTCCGCGGATCGGATCGTTCTCCGTCCGGTTCCTTCCTTTCTGCCAAAGGTGGTGTCTCCCTTTCACATGAATCAGGCAGTGTTTCTTCCAGTGCTTTCTTCGCAATCTGTCAGGTCAACGGACAAAGGTCTTCTCCGGCTCGATGTGGGTCGTACGCTCCATCGTTATTTAAAGGTTACCGAGTCTTTTCGGAAATCTGACCGGCTTTTCGTGCTCTTCGGGGGTGCGCGTAAAGGGGAAGCGGCGGCTAAAGCCTCCATTGCTAGATGGCTCAAAGAGGCGATCGCGTCTGCGTATCTGTTGCAACAGCGGTCTGTTCCGGAGGGTTTGAGGGCTCATTCTACTAGGGCTCAGGCGACCTCTTGGGCGGAGTATAGCCTGGTTCCGCCGGCAGATATCTGTAGGGCGGCCACTTGGTCGTCTCTGCATGCTTTCAGTAGACACTATCGCTTAGATGTGTCAGCGGCTCGGGATTCCTGTTTTGGTTCGGCGGTTCTGCGCGCCGGATGGCAAGGTCCCGCCCGGTCTTAACTGCTCTGTTACATCCCGATGTTGGAGGACTAAACTGGATTACCGAACAGGAAATGGAAATTACACTAACCTGGTAATTGTAGTTCCTGGAGGGTCCAGTTTAGTCCTCCTTCCCTCCCGACTATCTGCTAATGTGGTGCGGCGCGCCTTTCCGAACGGTTGATATTAAGACGGTTCCTCTTGCCGTTCGGTCCCTCTGTGGCAGCCGCGTTTTTTGCAGAGGCTCTTCCCTGTCTCGGGGGTTCAGGCAGCTCCTGAACTTCTGGTGGGGAGCGGTGTTTTGATTCCTGAGGCGTCGGTGCCGGCGCAATGCAGTGTTCTGACTTCCTCGTTTGGGGAGGGGGTTGGATATTCCTTGGGGGGGAACAAATTGTTCTTTAATTAGGTCATTTTGTATATTAATCTAATGTGTTGCTTCGTTAAGTATGCTTTGTTACTAGTACACTGGGGACTTCTGGGAGCTCCTGCTGCATATATACTACAGAAGATTTGATTGGTCCAGTCTCCCGGCTGCAGGAGGAGGGACACTACCCGATGTTGGAGGACTAAACTGGACCCTCCAGGAACTACAATTACCAGGTTAGTGTAATTTCCATTTAGTGTAGCTGGGTTTAGAAAAGGTTTGGGCAAGTTCCTGGAGGAAAGGTCCATAAACCATTATTTAAAGGGACCCAGGATATCACCGCTTGACCCGATACAAGCATTGAGGAACCGGTGTCTTTTTGGGGAAACTGCTAGGTACTTATGACCTAGATTGGCCACTGTTGGAAACAGGATACTGGGCTTGATGGACCTTGATCTGACCCAGTATGGCGTATCTTATGTTCTTATCCAAAGAATCCATATGGGGGGGGGGGGGGCTTGAACAGGAGAAGAAGCACCAGGGGGTCTGCACTTAGCTGTAGGTAGATAGAAAATCCTTACCTAAGGAGGTATAGACTCAGAGGGAATCTTTAAAACAGAAATCACATAGGAAAGAAACAACTCCTTTGGCTGGATTGAAGGAATGCATGGAAAATTAAGTAAGCGCATGTTTCTTTTACGGACAGCATTCTCCAAAGCCTCTAATTTCCCATGAATGCTAGTCAAGTCTTTAGTAACAGTAGCAGAAAGAGTCGTAGTGTCCTCCGTTTTTTTGCTTTAACTGAGTTACTCTGGAAGTCACCCGAACAAGGTCCTGTTTTTGCTGGTCCACAGTCTGTATCATACCAGATATAGCATCTTGCAAGGTCTTAAACTGCAAAGTTAGTGAAGCTTCTAGTGTTTGCAGCCCCTCCCAGAGAGCATCAAGAGTGACCACGGCCGGATGAACCAACAGGTGTTTACTTTGCACTTCCCCAGTCACTGGTGTCAGTACAGCTAGAAGAGCTCCTTCCGAAACCATAGGGACTGAAGGATTCAAAACCACAGCAATCAGGTTGTGGGCTCTCCAGTCGACTGCGCGGCACCAGAAGATGCCAGTGATGATAACCCCTCCTCAGCCTTTGATGGTTCAGGCGATGTAACTCCACCACCAGGGAGCCCTCCTGCAGATGAACCGCTATCGCCGGCTGAGGGCTGGACTGGAGGAACTCGCACATCTAGGCTCAGCGTGACCTGCAGCTCAGGGGGGTGCAGAGAGCCTCCTGCTCCCGACAACCCCAGCGAGCTAGATGGCACCGGGTCAACACCCACACCACCGGGCCTCACGAAAACATCTAGAGGACCCTTAGCCATCTCTGCACTCCTCGGCATCTCCCACACCTTTGCCTTCCATTTGCTCAGCATGACAGTTTAGAGGAAAAAGAACTTAACCAAAGGTAAGGAGCATGAGGCAAGCTGGCTAACATGTGTCTGCCATCTTGGTCCTGTCTTTTGTTTAGTGGCAGCATATGGTGTGGGTTGAAACCACCATGCCAGATTGCTTCAGGCAACCTTAAAATCTTTGGATGTTGTATGTGATGTTTTTCCTACAGTTCACACTAATCTTTAAAAACGTCTTGAATTAATTTTCCTCTTTCCACCACGTCCTGAGAGGCTTTTGACAGTTCTATGAGCAGAAAATGTCTTAACATTGTGAACTGTAGACACAGGAATCGGAGTCTTTGGAGATGGCCTTGTACCCCTTTTTGATGTTTTGGTGGTAATGGCTTTTCTGATGGTCTCGGAAAGCTCTCTTGACTTCACTCATGTGAAAATGGAACAGGGTGTGAATATGGCCATTTCAAACATTAGAGCTGTCATTCGTTGGTTGATTCAAGTCATGTGAGTACTGACAACTGATCATTGCTGTGTCTAATTTTATAACAAACACTCAAGTTCACCAGAAAAATCCCCTATTCAAAATCACTTTTTTTTCGGAGCTAGCTGTAGGAGGGTTGATATGGAAACATCACCCCCACCAGACAGCACGCTACTTTTTATTCAGAAAAAGGTTCACCATCTCGTAGCTATAAAAACACTTATCTCATAGAAAACTGTTGTAGTCGTCGTTAAACTCCCCAACAAACAAATGTTGCTCTCAAAATGTCCTGTAGCGACGTGCACGTTTCGGGTGGTCAACCCTGTATCAAGTGCTCTTCGGTATTCCCACAGGTTGGCAACAATGCTGAAAAAACGCCGTCCAAATGCGGCTAGGGATACAGATTTTTTTTTTAGGCTGAATGGAAGCGTATTAAATATGGGAACCCACCAATAGAAAAAGGGAACACCCACCAACACGGGAATCCCTAGTCTAATTGGTGCAAATAATACCAGCAGCGTCCAATACGTCCAAAGACGCTAAGCCAATTGCTTTCACGATTAAGGCCATCAGGGCGCACAGTGTTTAAAGAAAAATTCCATTTCTGCTCAAGCCATTGTAGATGTTTCTCCCGATTTCCCCCGCGCGGGTTTAGAGGTACATGATCAATAACAGTCCAGCGGAGATCTTCAAAAGAATGCTGAAATGTTAACCAGGACGTTTTGAGAGCAACATTTGTTTGATGGGGAGTTTAACTGCAAGGGTGCCAATAATGTTGCCCACAACAGTATGCCTGTGATACATTTGCTTTCGATTGTGGGCTGTAGTAGTCTATTTTGATTTGGATAAAAAGCTTTATTAAATGCTCACTGGACACATACATATGGGTAAACCCTGAATAAAAATTGATGTATTATGTTCTGTATTTGTAGTCTGCTGTGGTCAAACATAGTCATTAAAGTCTAAAATGTTATCCGATTGGCAGATTCAGTTTAAACATGCTTGGCAGATGGCTTGTAAAATGCAGTAAATTGTTCTAGTCTATATTGTGGAAAATGTGATCCAGCCCATTCAGCCAGTATCTAGAGAGAAGCCACCCTGGGAATCCATAAACCTATTTACGTTTTTTTTAGCTACTGAAAAAATTCCAGGGAGCACTCTAGCAGGGTGGTTGCATGTGCTGCTGCTGCTTTCAAAATAGGAGTCATGTTACTGCCTCCCCCCCCCCCCCCCATCCATCTTGTTTGGCAGGAGGGCTGTGGTGTCATGTGTATGTGCTGCTGCTGTGGTGCACCCCCTCTCCTCCTGCAAAATATGAAGATGGGTGGTGGGGTGAAGGCGGTGGCTTCAGCCTGGGGCTGTCCTCTATTGATCACTGCAAAATACATTTTGGTCCTGAGGCCACATTGGGAGTGGTGATTTGGTAGGGAGGGGGGTGGAGTGGCCAACACTGTCATGACTCTCAGTACATCCCTTGTAGCAAAACCCCTTTGCCTATTCCTGTTCCAAAGAACACAGTATGCCGGTCATGCAGACAAAGCCAATAATTTCACTGACTAGAAATAGCTAATGCTGCCTGTTGTGGGGCATGAGTGTAGAGGGATTCTATATCTGTGATGCATAATATACCTGTATATTCCCACTTTGGATAACTGCATTGCTGTGGATATATTGATCATATGGATGAAATCCATAATGTAAGATGGTACCCGTGCAATGGCACATTTTAACAAGTGTTCCAAAAATCTTTGAACAGGGGAGGGGTATTGAAAGAGAGACTTAAGTATAAGGTGAGAGATTTGGGTACCATGTCTGTGGTACAGTAATTACCTGTTAACTTCCCTAATAAGAGTGATTCTAGCATGTTTGTGTGGGAAAGGATAAGAAAACGGCTGGTGTTTGGCTCTGTGCTTTTGCCAGTGGCATGCAATGATTTATTTAAGCTCAATTTAGTAAGATTTTATTTCTCATAGACCCCAAAGCCCTCATGCAGCAAGCTGTGTCATCCTTTTAGCGTGGCGATTTACTCCTGATTTTTCTGTGCTAATCTTATTCTTGATAAAATAAGAAAGCTTAGTGTAGAAAAATGAGCAGTAAAACCACTGTGCTGATAATAGCATGGTACACATGCTAAATGCAAGCAGGTCCCTAATTTGACAAATTGTGCCTGATGGTTAAAAAAACAAAACAAAACTAAAATTTAGCTTTTCTTTTATTCTTCCCATAGCACTGAATCTTTGCTTTAGTCCTGAGCTGGCATAAACATGCAGTGCAGGAACAAAAGGTGATCTAATGTGATAGGCGAAGGCCTATGATCCATGCTGCTTGAACTAAACAGACAGGCCTAAGCAGCTTGACCTGTAAATGAAGCCTGTGGTTAGGCCCAGAGGAATGAAAACCCCCCTGAATGATGCCACCGTAGAATTGAAACTTAACTCAGCTTAACTGAACATAGCTAAGCAGAAACGAAACTTAGAAAAGACAGAAAACAGCTCTAATTGGTATTGATAAGGATGTGAGAAGCTTCTATGGAATTAATTAACTTGCTGTAAGAAAGGTTACAGTACCCTGCTTTCCCACATATTCCAGCTGGCTAGTGACCTTGGAGAGAAAATGTAACGAGAGCCCAAGAAATGACCATTGTAATGAGGACTGTAAGGGGGAAACAGGTGCTGAGCCCAGACCAAGGTCCTCATTGGATAGCTACGTAATGGTACCGGGACCAATAGATGGGGTAGAAGGGGTTACTGGGACCAATGAGAAGTTTGCCTATATCTAGATTGGAGAAGAACGGTATAAAAGTTGTTGTTTTGCTAGAAACCATTGCTCAGCCATTTTGAATGTGATTCTGCTTGAGTCTTGTGCACAAATAAATTATTTGGACCTTCTGAACAGACTCCTGGTATTATTGGATTGTTTGCGCATGCTTTGCCGCTACATATTTTTGGTGCATTGGCCCGGAACGTGTGGTGAGTAGAGGGTATGCGAGCTAATATACCACGACTTTCCGCCTCTATAGGTTTGGTCCTGCTGGGCTAGTGCCCTTCTGACGTGGGCTCGGCTCCCAGGCGCCACCGGTCCAGTTGCATCGGAGGGAGCTGGGCCAGGCCTCGGTGGGTGCTGGACCCAGTCGGAGCCAGCACCTCGAACCCGTGAGGGGAGTCCGAGGTCCAACTCATGCGCTTGCTTGGGAACGGGGACCGGATCCGGTGAGTATAGTGTTTGGAATGTCTAGACAGATGAGTCAGAACTGCAGTCTGTAACTTGGAACTAGTAACTGGCCACTTGTAAACTTGTAATTTGAAAGGCCTTAAAACTTTGGAATTTTGGTAAGAGAGATTGATCACCTCTCGCAGGCGGTCCCAGTAACCTTGCATGAGTATGCGCGAGGTGAACCCACCGCCAATTTGAAGTTTGGAATTTGAATTTGCATTTGGTAAGAGAGCTTGATCACCTCTCAAGACGGTCCGACTAACCCCGCATGAGTATGCGCGGGGTGAAACTATCGTCTTTTTGATTTTGGAATTTGATATAGCCTAGTCAGCAGAGACAGGCTTGAGCTCTTGGGAACTTAGAAAAGCCGGCATAACTTGTATAACTTTGGTATAGCCTAGTCAGAAGAGACAGGCTTGAGCTCTTGGGAAATGCTAGCATGTTTGTCGTTCTGTGTGTCTTTGTTTTTTTGGTATTTGTTGAAACCACGAGTTTCCCTTCTAGTATAATGTAAGATTATATTCTGTTGGGTAATTTATGACAATTTACCGCTTGACTCACTGTAAAAATCAAGAACATGTCTCACTCATTCAGCTTTCCTACAGCAGAGCACAGCGTGAGACTGACAAGGGGCGTGTCTGTGCAGAAGTGCTTTTTAACCCTATGAAGGCATGTTTTCAACGTTCTGCTGCTGGGCTAATTGGAGCTTATTTTAGGACAATTATACCTGATTTTATTCACTTTGTTTTAATAGTGATGTTCATTCTACTATGGTCATGTATTGTATACCATTCGATAGGAATATTTAGTCAGAATTTTAGTTTTGAAGGTCGTATTAACCTCATCGGAGCTCCGTAAACTGTTTTTAGTTATATTCTCTGCTCTGTCAGTAAAGTTTTAGTGTGCAGGGTGAGATTACTTACTCTGGTCAGATAGGCTGCTAGGTATCATACATTTGTGGGCTTAGCTTTGCCCTGTGTTTTATGGTTCGAACAGAAATGATAGAGAAACTAAGCAAACTGTTTTTGGGTTTTTTTCCTTTGACCTACAAAGTAATTATTAGATCACGACTTGACACTGATTTAAATGATTCTTGCTAGCATGTCTCTGTGTGTCTGTGAAACTAAGTTGTTTAATTTCGTTTTCAGTGAACGAAGGGGTGTGGCTTTCACACAGCTTGCTAGGAAAAAAAAAAATGAGACAGCCGCTCCCGATTGAACAGTCTCTTGCTTGTTAAAATAAAGGACTCATTCAATCAAAGTGTGATAGGAGATGAATTTAAAATTAGTTTTCTAGTTATTACTTTACAGCTGTGCATTCCAGATATTTACCAACCTTTTTATGAACAAGTATAAGTTATTTGAATGCATGCTTCCCCATAATGTAAGATTTAAGGTAATTACTTTGAATTGTTAAACTCTGTACTAGTGACTAATGAAGACCTTTACAGTTCAAGATAAATTCATTTGTTTTTCTGTATTTGAATTTTGTGTGTCCGTGTCCAGAGGAAAAGGGGGTATTTTGTTTTTTTGAAAGTCTTTTAAATTTTAAGACGTTATTTCCTGATATACTGTGGCAAGCACCTGATAGAAGACATATTTATTGTTAAAAAAAAGAGGGTGTATATGCATTCTAGATATCCACCAACGCTATGGAAAAGTATCCGTTTCATGTCTCTTGAATATCTGCTTTCTGAACTGTAAGATTTAATAAAAATAAAATAATAATTTCTTTTGCAGAGACATGCAGACTACGGCTGGCAGTTAGTTTCCATGCTAAGTAATTTCATTCCAGTTAATAGATGTTATAACATGTTGCAAAATAATAGTTTTATATTTTAAGAACTGTATCTAAATTGTCCCTGTTTGAAGGAAAAAAAAAATTGCAATAAGCTTATGTTTTCTGCCTGCCCTATGTTTACAGAATTTCACTAAGGGATTTACTGAAGACTATGGTAATAAAATGTCTCTGTCCCAATTAGGAATGCTATGTGAAAGGGAGTGGCTTCTGCTAGTTGCTCCATATTTCCTTAGTTCACCATATTTTGCCCCAGAATCTATAGATACAGTTTCTCTCCCTGTAAGCAGCTCCCTAAGAAGCCCCGGCTCCGTTCAGAGTGCTTAAAGGGGGGGAGGGGGCCCAGTCTACCGATGATGTCACCCCCCGGTAGGCGTGAACTAATGTGCCCACAGCAGAGAAGTAGAACATTAAAAAAAAAAAAAAACCCCTCCCGGATAGAGCGTTGCTAGGAGAAACAGTGTGGGCCTAGGGAAGGGGGGGAACTGCTCACTGCAGATTCCTAAGTAGTTTGCCAGCCAGTCAGCTGACCAGACTTGTTTAGGTGCTTTTTCCCCTGCCACCGATTTACTGAATTGAAAGCTGTATTATACCTCCTACACTGAGAAGCTTTAGGATTTAATTGAACTAATGAACAGTATTATTCAAATCCATCAGTCTTGATAACCCCAAGTGGAATCCAAATAGTGCAGGCAGCCCTCACTATATGCCCCAATGGATCCAGCAGCCCAGGAGAATTTGCATTTTTGTCAGTCAGTCCCAGAGAGATATAAAACAGGAATTACAGAAACTGGATGGATTTGCGGGCATGATAGTTAATGGAAGTTGATCAGAAAGTATGTGAATTGTTGAATGTGACAGAGAAAGTAAGTGTAAAGATGGAGAAGAGAACAGATCTTCTTGCTGATACTTTAGTTGAATGATGTGGAGGAGGTTATCCTGATCGAAGGAGCAGAGGAAGTAAAAACTGGGTGCGAGTCAGTGCGCCCATTGCAGAGAAGGACATTAGAGAAGTGAATGCCCGTATCTTGACTCCACCCCAGGGGGAGGAGGGAGTACTTGATTTAAAAAAATAATATTAAACCGAGCACAGTGTTCTAGCAAGAAAAGGAAGCAGCTATAAAGTGAGTGGCAGCCGGAGAGGGCTACAGCATGAATGAAGACTAGGCCAGACCAGACTCTTAAGTTTTCCTGGGTCCCCAGGAGCCTATGGTCAGTTTGGAAATAGGGGACCAATATATGGACTTTATGGGGGATACAGGAGCAGAATACTAAAGCCAGTAGCCCCTGTGTTTTTCTCGATGCATCACCATTATCAGAGCTACTGGGGCTAAGGCCACAAAGCCTTTTCTGCAGAACCGCATGTGTGAACTAGGGGGACAGAAAATAATGCACCAGTTCCTGTATATGCCTGAGTGCCCTATTCCACTTTTTGGAGCCGAAGATCTGCTTGCAAAGCTTCAGGCACAGATATCCTTTGCTAAAGAGAGAGAAATGCAAATGACTGTGAACCCAAAGCCTGCTGGATTGATGGTGCTGACTGTTCCCCGAGAAGAGGAGTGGCGGTTCTATAACACACCTCCAGTCAAGTCAACAAGTTCCTGTATACCCGCCAACCTTATAGCCCCACCTGCAGTATGGGCAGAAGATAACCCACCTGGCCTAGCGAAGAACATAGCCCCTGTCATCGTCGCCCTCAAGCTAGAAGCGGAACTAGTGCATGTAAAGCAGTATCCTCTTCCCTGACCAGCCATTGCAGGAATCCACTGCCATTTAATGAAACTATTGAAGTATGGACTTTTTCAAAGGAATGTCAGTCACCTTGGAACACTCCCCTTCTTCCTGTTAAAAAGCCTGGGACAGGTGATTACCGCCCAGTGCAGGATCTAAGAAAGAATGCATGATGCAGCTGAAACTATACATCCAGTTGTGCCAAATCCTTACACACTCTTAGGACTGATCTCTGCTGAAGCTACACATTTCACCATTTTGGACTTAAAAGATGGTTTTTTTGCATACGCTTAGCCCAAGACCCCACTACAGGAAGGCGGGGCCAACTCACCTGGACAAGATTACCTCAAGGATCCAAGAACTCGCCTCACTCAGCAAAAGATTTGACAAGTTATCCAGTAATTCCAGGAGAAAGAATTCTACTTCAATATGTGGACAACTTGCTCATAACCACCAACTCAGAAAGTGAATGTCTACAGGCCACCAGTGAATTCTTGCACCTTTTTAATGAGGCTGGATACAAAGTCTCAAGAGCTAAGGTGCAATTATGTCAAACAAGTTAAATACCTAGGATTCCAGTTGTCCAGCGGAATTCAACGCCTGGGACCAGAATGCAAAGAAGCTGTATGCAGTATTCCTACTCCAACCACCAGGAGGCAAGTGAGAGCCTTCTTGGGTGCCACAGAGTATGTTGTATATGGATCCCCACTTTTGCACTGCTAGCAAAACCATTGTGTCAAGCTACCAAAGGAATGGAAGAGTCTCCATTGGAATGGGGACTTGAACAGGATGCAGCCTTTTGATCTTTGAAAACCACTCTGATGTCACCAATTCTGGGTCTACCAGATGTCCAGAAAACCTTAGTCTCTATGTTCATGAGTCACAAGGAAATGTTCTAGGAGTGTTGACTCAATCTCTCAAAACTAACAAGATCACTTTGAGACAGAATCTTCCAGTTACTGTACCACACTCTGTTCTAACCAATATGAAATACAAAGGAAACTACTAGCTAACAAATCTACGAATGTTGAAGTATCAGAGTATGTTGCGTGAAAACCCCCAGATACAACTGAAGGTCAGTCAAGCTTTGAATCCTGCTATGTTGTTACCAGTTGGTCTTGATCCCCTGATCATGACTGTTTAGAAATTATGGACACTGTATTCTCAAGCCGCCTGGATTTGACTGATGTCCCTCTGGAGAACCCTGAACAGACTTTCTTTGTGGCTGAAGGCAGTTTCATCATCAATGGACATTGTTGTGCTAGATATGTAGTGGTGACCCCTGATTTGGTAGTTGAGTCCTCAGCCCTGGCCCCAGAAACTTGACCACAGAAAGCTGAACTGATAGCCCTCACTAGAGCACTAACAATAGGAAAAGGGCTCTGTCTAAATGTGTACCCAGATTCTAAGTATGCCCTTACAACCTTGCATGCACATGGGACCCTGTACAAATAATGAGGGTGGATAACCTTAGGAAGCAAGTCCATTAAGTATGGCCCCAAGATATTGACATTATCAGGTGCATACTACCTACAGCTTTCAAAACTTTAGGAAAAGTAGAATGTATGAATAGAACCTTGAAATCTCAGTTGTCCAAACTTTGCCAAGAGGTTTACCTGAAGTGGCCCCAGGTTCTTCCTATAGCCCTTCTTAGGATATACTTAGCCCCTGCTAAGTCTTTAGGAGTTCTCCCTTTTTGAGATTCTGAGAATCTGTAGCCTATTTATAGGGAATAAAAGGAGATGTGAGACATAAGAACATAAGACATGCCATACTGGGTCAGACCGAGGTCCATCAAGCCCAGTATCCTGTTTCCAACAGTGGCCAATCTAGGTCATACGTACCTAGCAATATCCCCAAAAGACACAGGTTCCTCAATGCTTGTACTGGGTCAAGCATTGATATCCTGGGTCCCTTTTTAATAGTGGTTTATGGACCTTTCCTCCAGGAACTTGTCCAAACCTTTTTTAAACCCAGCTATACTAACAGCCTCCGGTAACAGATTCCAGACAGATAGGATCTGAAATTATTAGGCATGAACTATTGGTTTTAAGTTCTGTTTTGCAGAGTCTTCATACCTGGGTACAAAATCGATTACCCATCAATTTGCCTGAACCCCTGCATCCTTTCAAGCTTGGAGTCTCGGTGTGGATCAAAGAGTGGAGAAGGATACCGTTAGCCCTGCATTGGAAGGGACCCTATGTTGTCATCCTGTCATCTCCAACTGCAGTAAAAGTCGCAGAATTTGAACTTTGGATCCATCATAGTCGAGTAAAGCCAGCAACTGTTTCTGAACCTGATCACTGGACTACTGTACAGCATCCTGAGACTCCATTGCGCCTCACCCTACGACAACAGCCACGGACCTAAGACTTATTGGTCCCTCGGAAACTGCACTATTTCAAGACTGTCCGTTTATCTGAAGGTAAGCCTCGCATCTGGAGAAAGCTGCAATCATCAGAAATAGACTGTGTTGTGTTAAGAAATTGAGTCTTTTAAGAGACTGTGTTCAAATGCTCTGAGAACAAAAACTGTTTTGATCTCCTAAAAAGTGAACTGCTCTAAGGAGGCAATAATAGCCTGAGAGACTGTACTATGATATTTTAAGAACCTGAGACATCCCAGAGGACAGTGATACTTTGGAATCTACAGCCCTACTCCTGCCACAAAGCTGGTAGGTCTACGTACGGCAGAAGCTCGAGGATCTACAATCAACTCTACATCTGTTATCTGTTGTGGATGCCGACAGTTCCACCAATTTTCCAGAGACTATGCCCATTATGAATTCTTATTATTGCTTTATTTCGGTAGCAGCCTTGGGGTGCTTTGAAATGACTTTTGCTTTACCACCCTGTGCAGCCTGTATAAGTACCACGCGAACTGGGCTGAAGGTTCTGCATGCCTCCCAGAACTTGTTTCTTGAACTTGCCGAAGCAGTAGCATCTAGTCTCCACATTTATGACTGTTTCTTTGTGGAGGAACCAAGATGGGAGATCAGTGGCCTTGGGAGGCTCAAGAACTGAATTATTCCATCCCCTACAATCAGACTGATTTACATAATACTACTAGTGAGTGGGTATTGGCCCACCCCATTGTTGACAGTTTGTGTTTTGTTCGCACCGGACCACAATTTGCTATGAAGATTGGACAGCTGGACTGTCTAAATCAGCAGTTTTACAACAGCACAACAAAGAAGACATCTTGGTGGTCCGGCATAAATGCTCCTGAACCTTCTACTCCTTTAGTTCTTTTTCCCACTCTTGCCAAACTATGGACTCTGACTATCTGCTTGTTGCTCCCTTGTTTCTTGCCACTTTGCTTGCGAATGCAAAGATACTAGCTATATGAAACTACTACCCTATACCACAGAGTGATACCTTTACCTAGTATTATGTGATTTAATTCTCACCCTTTCTCACTTGCGGGTGAGAATAATCAAAGGGGGGAATGTGGTAGGCGAAGGCCTATGATCCATGCTGCTTGAACTAAACAGACAGGCCTAAGCAGCTTGACCTGTAAATGAAGCCTGTGGTTAGGCCCAGAGGAATGAAAACCCCCCTGAATGATGCCACCGTAGAATTGAAACTTAACTCAGCTTAACTGAACATAGCTAAGCAGAAACGAAACTTAGAAAAGACAGAAAACAGCTCTAATTGGTATTGATAAGGATGTGAGAAGCCTCTATGGAATTAATTAACTTGCTGTAAGAAAGGTTACAGTACCCTGCTTTCCCACATATTCCAGCTGGCTAGTGACCTTGGAGAGAAAATGTAACGAGAGCCCAAGAAATGACCATTGTAATGAGGACTGTAAGGGGGAAACAGGTGCTGAGCCCAGACCCAGGTCCTCATTGGATAGCTACGTAATGGTACCGGGACCAATAGATGGGGTAGAAGGGGTTACTGGGACCAATGAGAAGTTTGCCTATATCTAGAATGGAGAAGAACGGTATAAAAGTTGTTGTTTTGCTAGAAACCATTGCTCAGCCATTTTGAATGTGATTCTGCTTGAGTCTTGTGCACAAATAAATGATTTGGACCTTCTGAACAGACTCCTGGTATTATTGGATTGTTTGCGCTCTGCCGCTACAATCTGGGGTGAAGTTTGATACTTTATCTCGGATCACTCGAGATCCTTGATGGCTGAAGCGGGCCTGTGATTCCCTACTTCTAAAAGTTATGAGGCAGGAGTAATGACCACATGCTCTTGCTTTTAGTACTGCCATCTTCCAAAATGGTAGCAGTGTGGCCTGATGCATCATTAGTAGTTAGGTGCCACCATTTTGGAAGATGGCTGCACCAGAGGCAGAAACATGTGGTCATTGCTCTTGCTTCACAACTTTTTAGAGGTAGGGAGATTGAGTCCTGGTTTACCACTGGAGGCTTTCTTTTTGAGGGCCTCCATACTCTGTGGTGCCCTGGACCAGATAATTCCAGGGGAATTGTGAGGGTTGGGGGAATGTGGGGCACCAGGTGTGGGGGATGGGCAGGGAATCAAGGCCTGTTTGTTTTTGTAATGTCTCCCTTCCTGTCTGTGCATTAGCCACCCCTTGCTGACCTACTGAAAGGCGAGGGGAGGCATTTACTTGTGATGCAACAAATGGTCCCTATGTAATCATAGCAGGGTGCGCTGTGCTTTTCTGACATTGCACACTTTTTTTAATGCCCCTGTAATTAGCATGCCATGAGTTTATTGCACTGGGAGTAAAACATTTTTTTAGAACACGTTAGAATGCTGTGCGTTAAATCTTAGTGCAGCATTCTAATGCACCGTTTTGTGCATCAAGACCAGAATGTGAAAGTAATTGGCAGCAGATTTTGGAGGGTGACTACACATTTTTCCATTGTTGACCTTTGGTGGGAATATTGAAAGGGTGGCGTTAAGGTCTCAATTGCTGGCTCCTAAGGCCTGGACAATGGGTGTTATACACCTCAAACTCTCTAAATAAGGGGTTCTTAAACAAGTTCTCAGTACACATCTAGCCAGGATAATCACAATGAATATGCATGAGATTTGCATCCATTGCCTCTACTGTACGCATCTCTCTCATATGCATATTCATTGTGATTATCCTGAACACCTTACTGGCTAAGTCTGTCCCAAATGGGTTGAGAACCCCTGCTCTAAAGCCTTGAGGAATCAGAGGTAGCATTCATTGGACTGAGGGTAGTGGGTGGGAATGAGAGAGAGTAGCAGATCAGGGAGAGGAGGACAGAATTAGTGTGGGAGGGGGTTAATATAATGGTGGAGAGGAACAGGATGTGCAGACTTCAATTTAAGCCTTATAAGTTCACATGGCTGAAAATTCAGGAAAAAAACGGAAACATACAATTATCAAATTCCCACACCAAAAAGGAAACATTACAATCAATAGCCCATATCACAGGAAGAGGGACAGGTGAGATATCAATACTTCTCTATACCTAACTCCTAAACTCATCCAACAGATACATATCCAAAAAGAAATAATATAACTTCTCATTTAAGTTTTATCCTTAATTAAATTATGCAATTGAAGTGGATTAGTACAAATATAATTGTTCCTCTTGATATGTCCCCAGGTACTTGCATGAAAAGCTAAGGAAAAAAGTAGCCCTCCCAAAGCTGGGACCTAGCTTTCAAATGAAATATTCTCTGTGCTTGCATTACCTTCCAAACATCAGGGAATATATAGATCTTCTGGCCGCCTGCAGAAATTTTGAAAAATGTTAAAGTAGCAATTGTATATACTTGTATAAATCTAAAATAGATCTTTAGTGAATGGCATCAGCTGATGATGTGGCTGCCACATTAACAGTTAATGTGGAATGATTGATTGAGGGACCAAGATGGCGTCTGGGAAGGAATCCAATGCTAAGCTCCTGGATGCTTTGTTGGGTGTCATTGCTTCCCCTGAGCTTCTGGTATAGGCCAAAGGAAGCGTAAGCAGGAGAGCCTGCCTTCCAGCTCTGCAAGAACATAAGCATCCTTGCAGAAGATGTTAGAAGCATGTGGAATTCAAGTATTTGAAGTAGGAGCAATGTTTGAGAACCCTGTTGACCCGAGCTTGTTTGGGTTTCTTAGCCTTGAACTTTGATCGGCACCACTGGGACCTGGACATTTTGGGATTGATGGTAGTGTGCTCTTCCGTGGCGTTCAGACAAGTACAATATTGAAGGGAGGTGAAGAGGGCCTACCGGCAACTGCCCCAATTGGAGAAATCCAGTTAACGGTGGAAGCAGCTGATAGTGTCCCCTGAGTTGCTGAAGCTGCAGTTGAAATCCATGTCTCAACATTGTTCTGAGTCTGGTAGAATAATGAAAGTTTAGAATTGCTGTGGGAAGCCATTACAGTTTTAAATACCTCCTTCGTGACTGTGATGGGTTCTATTAAAGAAGAGGTAAATGTGGTTAAAAATCCTGTTGCTGAGGTCTCTTGAGCCCAGAGTGAGCAAGTGGGGAAAGTTGCCCAGATGGAGGTATTTGAAGAATGTTTGTTTGTTCTTCTGGATTCAATCTGCCGATGTTAAACTTCCCTTCCTTATTGTTCCTCCAGTCCAGTCCCAAACCTCTGGGTAATGCACTCATGCATCCCTTCCAGCAGCTTGGAGACTGAGTCTGAGCACGTCATCATTTGATGACAGCAGTACTAATGGAGCAAGCACTGCCCCCTTCTGCCCCCTTCTGCCCAGTACACTCAGTCTCCAAGCAGCTGGAGATGGTGAGCCAGTAGGCTCGGCTCACTGAGGACAACTAAGGAGCTTAGTTTAGTTAGTTTTAAACTTTTGGGGGCATTTTTCTTTAATTTTTAAGTCTCTGTTCAGAGCACTTTCTATTGTTGAGGGAAAAAAAAGGATTTGCTGGAAGGAGGCCCCCCCTTGATCCGGATCGGTGGGGTAGTGAGCAGGTGGGGATTGCCCAATTGCCCAGGGAAGAGGTGCACCTGATCCTGGTGGGGAGCATGTAGCATGGCACCTGAGGCGGTCAGAGCAGCGGTGCTTTCCCTCTGAGGCTCCCCCAGCGCCGAAGCTGAGTTTGGGAGAGGAAAGAGCTCTCGAGCATGCCATGGGGCACTTCATTTTCCAGCGGCAAAGCAGAGGGCTCAATCCGGTGAGTTTGCCGGTCCTTTAGAGTGCGGTAAGCAGGTTGCCGGGGAGGAGCACAGCAGGCAGCATGGTGAGGCCGGCATTCCGGCGGCAGCCTGTGAGAGCGTTTTCCTGCGCAAACATGCAGGCACATGGGAAAGGTTCGCGGCTGTGCTGCTCTGCCGGGGAACAAGTAAATTTCACTTTTCTTTAGATTTAAGTTGTTTGTTTTATTTTGTACTTTTTTTTTTGTTGTTGGGTTCTTCGGCGAGTAGGCCTTAGGGGACTGTGTGTCTGAGGGCTATTCCTCTGTTCCTTTTTTCCCTTTAAACTTGACTGAAAAAAAAAAAGATAAGATAAAAAAGGCGTCTATGAAGAGAGGGTGCTCTTATCTCTCTACACACGGTGCCTAGAGTTCAGGAGACCGAGGTCTTGGTCCCAGTGGCTGCATGCCTGTAAGACTGCAGTATCTGGTTTGTGGGACCAGGTGAGGCACGGTTTCAGAGGCAGGCATTTGTAGGGGGTGCGCTCAGGAGGCCACCGCGATGGAACAGTCCCTGCAAGAAGAGTCTGTACAGGGAGGTACCGTTGATCTGTCTGTGATTGAGCAGGGGGTGGCAGGGCCTGCGCCTGCCTCTCCGGAGCTACCCTTCGGCTCCCAGGCTGTTTCTGGACCTTCCTCCTCTCAGGGGTTGGCAGGAGGGGGGGTCTCGGGGTTCTTTTCACCCGGGTTTGTCCTGTTACTCCACCAGGTGTTCTGTTTGTGCCAACAGGGGGTGGGGGGAATGTCTCCGATGGTGGAGCAGAGCAGGAAGAGGCCGGGGTGTCCCTATGAGGAGCTGGGGTTGCTTCCGGTAAAGCGCCCTAAGTCCATGGAGATGGGGCAGGGGCGTTCTCCGATATCAGAGGGGCTCGAAGGTGAGGACCTTGAGACGGAGATGGATGTGGATGAGGAACTCGAGGAAGGCGAAATACCTGAGCAAGAAGACCAAGCCAAAATAGTCCAGGATTTTTGTAGAGAAGAGTTATCGGCGTTAATCATGGAATCGTTGAAAGCACTAAACATGCTGGTAAGGCCTCCAGCGGAGGACGAGACCTTGGAGGACCCTCTTCTGTGAGCCATACAAACAACACAGTTGGTCTTTCCCATCCATAGGGTGGTGCGGCAGATGATCCAGGATGAGTGGAATCTGACAGAGAATGGCCTTCGGGGAGCTAAGATCAAGACCCGTCATTTCCCCTTGTCAGATCAGGGTAAGGAGCTGTTTCGGTCTCCAAAGTTGGATGCAGCGGTGTTGGCGGTCTCAAAGAAAGCGACAATTCTAGTGGAAGGGGCAGTGGCGCTCAAAGATGCACAAGATAGGAAGTTGGATGAGCTGCTGAAGCAAGCGTTCAATGTCAGTGCCCTTTCCCTCCAAGCTTCCATATGTGGAGCTTGGGTAGCCCGTGCCTGCCTCCGTTGGTCTCAGCCGGTGCAACAACAAGAGGACCCGGACCAGGCAGGGGAGGCCTCACGGTTGGAATCTGGGGCGGCCTACCTAGCGGATATTCATTATGATCTCATTAGAGGGCTCTCTAAGAGTATGGCTTCCATGGTGGCGGCTCACCGTTCCTTGTGGCTTCATAATTTATTTATTTATTTTATTTACATTCTCTTATATACCGCGCTATTCTGCATCAGTGCGGTTTACATTGAACAAACAGAAATTACATTGAACAGGGCATTATAACTTGGAGATAACTATTTTACAGGGAACATGGGCTATGGAGGGTTAAGTGGCGTGCCCAAGACCACAAGGAGCACCTGTGGGACTAGAAACCCCAGTCCTTCCGGCCCAAGGTTGCTGTCCTCTAGTGGGATTTGAACCCCCGACCTTCCGGCCTGAAGTGGCAGATTCCTCCTCTAAGGCCCGACTCAGTAAGCTTCCTTTTAGGGGGAAGCTCCTATTTGGGGAGGACCTAGAGAAGTTGGTTAAAGACCTGGGAGAGTCTAAGGGCTAAGAGAATGCAATCTACCTTCACTTATGGCTTATTTTTGTTCCATGTAAAGCTATTAGACGTGAATGAACCTTAGCCCCTCCTACAGTATTTGCATACCGCGGCTTTTTTAATACGCATGCTCGGGCGTTTTTTAGTGATTCACTGGAGGATTTTTACAATTCCCGAGTACACAGTACGGAGCTGTGTCTTGCATGTGGTAAACAGTAAGTGATATCATGTGGATGGCAGAATCATGTCACACGCCGGTTTGTCTGCACTTTTTTTAAAGTTTGAAGTAACAAATCAAGTGGGTTAAGGTAGCTAAAAGGAAAAGTTATGTATTCAGTAATATTTAAACACGCCTTGTTTCTCTTTGCTCAGGGCTTGGTTCTAATGATTATGAGTTACTGGTTTGTTAGAAGGATTGGCCGATGCTGAGACATTTGGTGATTTTGACCTATATATATTTTTTGTGTTTAATTTTTAGAGTATCTGATAGTTTTTCAGACCACTTTTGTTTCAAGTGTTATCTGAGAGACAAGTCAGGTAAAACACTTTGGTGATTTAGTTTAATTTTACATAGCTTTTATAGCTATTTGTGGTGGTCTCTATGGGTTAACACATATCCATATGGTTGTCCTCCTTGTTCCTCTTTAGTGTTTGCGGTGATTGGGAAGGTCAATGATTTAAATAAGGTATGTGTAATATTCCATAATGTGATATATATGTTTTTTGATTGTCTTTTTAATTATCTATCATGCATATTATTTATTGATATCTTTGTATGTTGTAATATATATGGGTTTTAGACACCACCATAAGCTTGCTTCTTGATTGTCCTTTTAATTATTTATTTATAATGCATATTATTTATTGATATCTTTGTATTTGTAATGTATATGGTTTTTATACATCACAATAAGCTTTTAATTATTTATTTATGCATATTAAATATTTATTCATTTTGAGTGTTATGATATATATGTTATTTATATGTCACGCGAAGTCACGCTATGCTTCTCTTTTAGATGAATGGTTTATAATAGTTTGCTGTGCTGATCTCTCTCTTTCATCATTTTGTTTTATCAATGTTTTGATATAATGTGTATGTTCAGTGGATTTTTAATTTTGGTTTTAGATTTTATGGTGCTGGTTACATTCATGAATGTATTTTATGTTTTATTTGTTATAATTTATATTGTTTTACTTTAGCCTGCCCCTGAAGAAGATGACGAAACACGGCCTGTGTCGGGCTATAGGCTTTTATCCAATAAAGAGTTTCCTCCTACTGCTGTCCACGTTATTGACTGGGTACTCTTGATAAGTTTCCTGTCCCAGCCTGCAATCCCTTCTGCTCAGATGTTGCAGTCTCAGGATTCTTCTCCACAGGAGCAGGATTCTCAATTCCTAGTGCTCTTCAGGCACGCTTGGACCCTATGGCACTCGGATCCTACCATCTCTGGTTCGGAGTCCCTCTCTGCCCACAGAACCTCGCTAGACACTGCAGGGTCCCGGAAGCGCTCTTGTGGGGAGTCAACTCCCAAGGATATGGTCCAAAGAGGTATCTTGGGCCTCTGGCAACTGGGCACCTCTTCTCCCAGATGAAGAAGCCTTGTCCGCAGAGGATAGCATGGAGGTCTCCAACTGGGAGAATGGTTAATGGTCTCCCTTGGAGGCCTCAGCCAAGGACCAGGATGGCACACAGAATACCCATCTATTCTGCAAAGATGAGCATCCTGTACTCATTGCTCAAGTAGTGGACGCCTTACGCCTTGCTGATCCTCCAGAACAGGAGCAGCCCCATGGGCGCACTCAGGTATTCAAAAGCTCTCCAGAGCCTTTCCCTTCCCACCGGAACTCTAACAGATGGTCTCTCGGCAGTGGGAGTTACCTGATGCCTCCTTGTGCATGGCTCGCTGTCTGGGTCAAACCTATTTCTGGTCCCCAGCGGATCTGGACAAATGGCTCACATATCTGAAGGTGGATGCTCTGGTGGCGGGCGTTACTAAGCACACCACTATTCTAGTGAAAGATGGTGCATCGCTCCAAGATCAACAGGACCGGAAGGTTGAGTGTCTCCTCAAAATGGCTTTTTCGTCATTCACACTGGCGCTCCAAGCTTCAGTTTGTGGAGGTCTGGTGACCTGTGACATTTTGGATTGGATTCAGCGTTTACCGAAGGATCCTGCACTAGCACTCTTAGAATCAGTGACAGCTTTCTTGGCAGATGCTTTTTATGATCTGCTTTTGTCTCTCGGCATGTTCAGTGGCCACAGTGATGGTGGCTCTTCGTTGGTTCTGGCTTTGTCAGTGGTCAACTGTTGCTGCCTCTAAGGCATCCCTTTCTAAGCTCTCCTTTAAGGGCAAGCTGCTCTTTTGCAAAGATCTTGACAAGTTGGTCAAGGACCTGGGAGAAGTCAAACCTCAGTGGCTGCCGGAAGACAAGCCACAGTCATCGATGCGCCGCTCGGGGCAGCAACTCTATTTATCGTCCACACAACATTTCAGATTTTGCGACTCCTGGTGCTACCGGCCCAGAAAGTCGTTTGCATCAGCCTTGTCCAGGCGGGTGGGGCAGAAGTCACAGCCTTTACGGGGCATCAGAAAAGGCAAAGACTCTTCCTATTCAGTCCTAACCAAGTTCTCCGGCACTGCCCCATCCCCCACCCCCTGCTGACAAGGTGGGGTGCCCGTCTAGGATGTTGCCACCAGTAAGACAGTTGGTGCTATTTTCCCAGCAGTGGGCACTCATAACCTCCGATCAATGGGTCCTCTACATTGTTACCTAGGGCTATGCACTCAAATATCTATGACCCATTTGCGAGGCTTTCCTTTTTTCGCCCTGCAGAGCACCCCGAAAGAGAGCAGCCATACAGGCTACCATCCACTGCCTGCTTCTTCTGCAGGCTATCCGACCAGTTTCACCTCAGAAGGGTTTAGGTCGCTACTCCATTTACTTTGTGGTACCGAGAAGGATGGGTCTTTCTGTCCTATTCTCGACCTTAAGGAGGTCAGTCGGGCCCTTCGAGTGCCGCATTTTCAGATGGAGATACTACGATTAGTGATTCATGCAGTCCGCAAGGGAGAATTAATGAACGGAGTGGAGCGGTTAAACGTAGATCGATTGTTTACGTTATCAGAATATAGAAAGATTAGGGGACATGCAATGAAGCTACAGGGTAAACTATTTAAGACTAATAAAAGAAAATATTTTTTCACTTGACGTATAATCAAACTCTGGAATTTGTTACCGGAGGATGTAGTAAAGGCTGTTAGTGTAGCTGGGTTTAAAAAAGGTTTGGACAAGTTCCTGGAGGAAAGGTCCATAAACCATTATTAAGAAGGGACCCAGGATATCAATGCTTGACCCAGTACAAGCATTGTGGAACCTGTGTCTTTTGGGGAAACTGCTAGGTACGTTGCGGCGCTCCTGCCCGGCCTTGGGGCTAAAGACAGGAGCGGCGGTCTGATGCTTCGTGAGGAAGGAGAGTAACCTGTATCCAGGGAATGCTGGGTATCGTAGTTCCTGCTCCTCTCGCTCCGAAATAATGAGTTGTAGTTATGGGGTTTCCAGTATTTTTATTATAGTAAAGGATATTGTTCCATCACATGGCAAATAAATGCAAACAAAATAGGTGCTTCAAATGCTAACAGGAAAACTTAGGATAAAGGCAACTTAAAGTATAACTGCTTCTTTTCACTTCTCAGCAAATTACTCACTTTGCCCCAAGAGGTCAGTTAGATTCACTGCAGCCTCTTTCAGCCACTGTTACCTTCACAGTGCTGGGGAAAATCAGGTGCACATAATTAGAGCTTTCTCAGCAAGGCAATACAACAGCTCCGTAGCATTCAATTCACATACGGTAAAAAGCAGTTTCCTTCAGCTTGGCATCTCTACACAGCAGACCGTGCAATCCATGCTCTCACAATCTGGTAAGTCTGTATTATCTGGTGTTAACTCTTCAAGCTGTATGGAATTACTGGCTTCTGGTAACACTGGCTGTCTTCTAGCTTGCAACTCTAAAAACTGCTTAAAACTCTGTAGGAGCAATTCAGCCTGCTGTTTGGGAGGTAGGGAATTGCTATCAGCTATACAACTTCCCTCTGGCTTAAGGCTGTTTATTTTCTCCTCTCTTAGATTAATTGTTTCAGAGTAACTGCTAGTCTCTTTTGCTAATGTTTCACACACAGGAGAGTTAGCTTTACGTTCAGCCTGGAAACTTTGTGGCAATTCACTTACTTGTTGCCATGCCGTTCTGACTTCAGATGGCTCCAACGTTCTCCAGCTGTTAGAATGTTTGTTGCTCTCTGGCTCAAACGGTACTTCACAGAATGATTGTTTTCTTTCTTGTGCCTGCCTTGAAGGCTTCCTTTCCCAGGGCTGTGCCTTCCAACGGTTGTCTAATTCAGGGCTAGGCCTCTCTCCTTGGGACTTCTACTCACTGCCTCTGAATAGAACTTTGCAGGTTTTTTTCCAATGCCAGGTTCCCAAGTATCAGCATACTGTCTTCTGGACTTCCAATCATTCTTCCTCCTCTCCTTCTTTCTCTCATTCTCCATCTCACTAGCAAAGCCATGCTCTGGTATAAAACCACGTTCTCTCCTGGACACGCCCCTTCCAAGGGCAGGGTGTGCCCAATCAGGACTGCAGGACTCCTCCCCTGGGCTGGTCTCCATGCTCAGCTCTGCGGAATAGAGTCTCTCTTTCTTCCTTGGTTTCTCAAATAGGGATAAATCCTGCTGAACCTCAGGATTTTCATCCGTTTTCATAGGCTCAGGAGGGCGCTGTTCACCACAACGTATGACCTAGATTGGCCACTTTTGGAAACAGGATACTAGGCTTGATGGACCTTGGTCTGACCCAGTATGGCATATCTTATGTTCTTATGAATTCCTCGCCTCACTCGACCTGGTGGAAGGGTATTTCCACATCCCCATCCGGGAGGATGATCATTTTCTGCACTTCGCCATTCTCGGACAGCACTGTCAGTTTTGCGTTCTGCGGTTTGTCCTAACGTCAGCTTCACAGACCACCTACAGGGTCATGGTGGTGGCTGCAGCAGCCTTGTGCAAACGGGGCATTTGAGTCCACCCATACCTGGATGACTGGCTCATCTGCGCAGGTTCCCTGTCGAAGGCCAACCAGACAGTTTCCCAGGTGGTCTCCTTCCTAGAGAGTCTCGGCTGGGTTGTCAGTCATTCCAAGAGTTGTCTGTAGCCTTCGCAAACAGTGGAGTTTCTCGGGGCACTGCTCGATACCTGTCAGAGCAGGATCTTCCTGACGTAAGAGCGTTTTCTCAAGCTCTTGTCTCAGCTCCGACTGTTTCTTCTGTAGAGCTGCCCACGCGTCTGGGGCGTTCATCCGATTTTAGGATCCATGGTTGTCGCCATAGATGTAGTCCTATGGACCAGGGCACACATGTGGAACCTACAACACTCTCACTTCTCTCCCGCTGGTCCCCAGTGTCTGAGGACTATGCCCAATGGCTTATGCTCCCACCATCTACGTGACAGTCATCTTCTTTGGCTCTTGCTGACTCATCTGCTCCAGGACATCCCCTTGGAAACTCCTTGCTGGATTCTGCTGACCACCGATGCCAGCCTTTCTGGCTGGGGAGCTCATTGCCTGACACAGATGACTCACGGAACCTGGATGCCATGGGAGGTGCACTGGACCATCAACCGACTGGAAGCACGGGCAGTCTGTCTGGCCTTGTTGCACGTCCTACCTCTCCTTCATGCCCAAGCAGTCCACATTCTTTCAGACAGTGTGACAACCGTGTCCTATCTAAACTGCCAAGGTGGTACAAAGTATCCGGGGGTGGCCAGGGAAATGACTGTTCTCTTCCCCGGGCAGAACGTCATCTGCAGGCTCTGTCAGCTCAGCACATTGCAGGAGTAGACAACATTCAAGCGAACTTCCTCAGCTGTCACATTCTGAACCCCGGAGAGTGGGAACTAGCACCTTGGGTGTTTCAGTGGATAGTTCAGACCTGGGGGCTGTCCGCAATGGATCTCATGGCGTTGTCAGCGAATACCAAGACACCTGCCTTTTTCAATTGAAGAAAGGAGTATGGGTTGCAGGACCTGGATGCATTGGTTCAACTGTGGCCTTCTGCACCTCTGTTATGTCTTTCCCCCCACCTGAATTTTGCTTGGGAGAGTTCTCTGGTGCACTCCGTGTGCGGTGATCCTCATGGCGCCTGACTGACCTCGGAGACCATGGTACATCAACCTCGTTTTGGCTAGCCCAGTTATCTCCCCTAATTCTCGTGGCTCAGAAAGGTCTCTTGCAACAGGGTCCATTCACCATGAATGACTCAGCTCCCTACTTGTTTACGGCCTGGCTTTTGAAAGGTGGCATTTCAGTCACAAGAGTTACTTGAAACAGGTGGTAGCTACCCTGCTAAAAGCCCGGCGTCCCTCTATATCCTTAGCTTACGTGCAAGTTTGGCGGCTCTTTGAGTCATGGTGCTCTTGTCAGCACCTCTTGCCTTGGCGGGTGCAAATCCCAGAGAGTCTGGCCTTCCTTCAGGAGGGCCTTGACAAGGGCCTGGCCATTGATTCTCTCTGGATTCAGGTCTCAGCACTGAAGGGAAAATGAATCCCCCTTCAGGTACCCTAGTCCCATATTGGACTACTATTTCCATCTTATGCTAACGTCTTCAGCTCCAGGCCTAAGTAAGAAACAGCTTGCTGACCCTTTCACCCTGGAACTGCAGAATTAGCAGTTTGAACAATGGAATGTGTTAACATCCTGAAATCATAGAGTTGACAGATTGAGAGGTGCTGACCTTAATGACTCTGGAAGCTATAAGGTTACTGAAACTGCCACCTGGGCCCCTTGGTTAGGCAAAGGGGAACAAAAAGAAGGACTAGGTGGCAGGATGTAGTTGACCAACATCAACATCTGGAGTCAATGTGCAGGAAGCAGGGTCAGCAAAAGGCAAAGGAACTGCCAGGAGGGTGAGAAGACAGGATGCCACAAGAGGAAAGCAGAGGGTAAAAGGTTAAGGAACAGACATGCTTGAAAAAAAGGGAACAAGAAGAAGGAGAGGAAACTTGCCTGCTAGCAGTTCTGCTTTCAAGCCTAAAAATGAGTATAAATACAGGAGAGAAACTCTGGCAGATGGACAGACTGGCACACCCTCCTTAGAGAGCAACGATACTTTGTCCCCAGGACCCTTCATAGGAGACCTCAGGTGCTTTGCACATAAAGACAATTTTATATTCATTTTCCTGTTTCATGCTGATTTGTAATATAGAGATTAGAGCGTTGACTTTAAACTTGCAAAGCTTGTGATATTACATACCTGACAATAAAATTTCTACTTTACTTCAGTGGCATGATACTTTATTTGGAAGAGGATCCTGTGCTTTACCCTTATGTTGGGGTGAACCCTGTAGCCATGACAATTAACAGTGTGAAAACCCCAACAGCACTAACTTGGTTTCTGTGGTCCCATTGGAGGACGGTCCCTCCCTCTCATGTGGATATTACCAGATATTCTCAGAAGCATAAGGATGCTTCATTCTCTGTCCAATAGTTCCACCGTGGGATCTCGTCTTAGTCCTCAGAGGCCTTATGAAGGCACCCTTTGAGCCACTCAAGCGTATATCACTCCTGGACTTGTCCCTCAAGATGGCATTCCTAGTAGCCATAACCTCGGCCAGAAGAGTTTCCGAGTTGCAAGCTCTCTCATACTGAGATCTGTTTCTCTCCTCCACAGAAGGCATGTCTCTGCAGATGGTACCTTCCTTTCTGCCAAAGGTTCTTATGGCCTTTCACCTGAACCAGACTATTTCACTCCCTGCCTTCTCCAGGGAACAATGTATGGGGCCCAGCAAAGGGCTAAACGCCGTTGATCTCAGCAGAGTGCTAAGACGCCATCTGAAGGTTACAAATGCCTTTTGCAAATCTGATTGCCTTTTTGTGCTGTTTGCGAGGCCTTGGAAGGGCCTTGTGGCCTCCAAGGCCGCCATTTCACGGTGGCTCTGCCAGACCATTGAGTTGGCCTACATCCTCCAGGGTAAGCCTGGGCTCTGGGCTCACTCTTCTCAGTTGCAAGCAACATTGTGGGCGGAGCGCTCACAAGTCGCTCCCCTCGATGTCTGTTGAGCGGCCACCTGGTCTTCCCTGTCCACCTTTGTGTGACACAATCGCCTCAATCTCCATGCTTGAGATGTGGGGCAATTTGGGGCCAGGGTGGTAGCAGCAGCTGTCTCTTCCCACTTGTCTGGACTGGTCTAGCAGGATGAAATGGAAGGAGAAATTTCACTTACCATTAATTTCCTTTCCTGAAATCCTGCTAGACCAGTCCAGAACCCATTTGTTCTGTGTCCTCTTGGGTAGCCTGTTTCCAGTGGAGCCAAGATTCATGTTTCTACGCAGTGGCTCAGCTGCTGCTGTTCCTCCAAGAAGGGCTGCTTCTTGTACATAGTTAAAGGTTGCACGGGGACACTCCGGTGTTCGATTACCGTGCCTGTTCTTCAGTTGTTATAGTAGGTCTTTCTTTCTCAGAGTATACTGAAGGTGACCCCTAGGGGTACAGCTATATATGTACCAGGGCTCAGTCAATCAAGCTTCTGGTATTTTGTCTCCAATATCTGCTGGTAGGGGGACTAAACCCCCTTGTCTGGACTGGTCTAGCAGGATTTCAGGAAAGGAAATTGGAGAAATTTCACTTACTGTTAAACTTCCTCTTTTGTCGCCTTTGGAGATGGTGCAAGAAGTATTTTTCTGAGGCTTTGAAGATCTCCCCCCTTCTGTGATCCGAGCGCAATATCTAGCTTCCTTGGGTCCAGGTCTGAGCAAGCCAATTTAGGCGTTATGGACCTTGCTGGGTTTTTATAAAGTTCCCTGGAAGTAAGAACAAAGCGATTACCCTTCTTGTTACCTTTGCCCTCAAATAAGGCTGTAATTGGTTTTGGTACCTAGGGGGATGCGATTAAGCTGTAAGTTGTTAGATATCTCAGCCGCCTGATGCATAAGTCTCCTGTCTTACTAAATGCTATTATTTTCTATGGTTAAGGGCTACCGTTAGATGGTTCTTAAGTTTATTTCTTTATTAGCCCCCCCTTTTATTATTGTGGACTTATATTTTTTGTCTTCCTAATATTTGGCTATTGCTTTGTGGATAGATATTTGAGGTTTCTGTTCATTCATGTATGATGCTTGGATTATGTAATTGAAACTTATAAATGTAACTGGGTTTTTTTCTATTCATTTTTTTTAAATGTGGAAGGTGGTGTGGAATGGATGGAGAATGAATGGTGACTGCACCTTACAGTTAATATGGAAGTAGTTACCATGCATTAATTATTTGCTTCGCTAACAAAGTAGTGCAGTTAATAGTGAGTGAAACTAAATTGATTTTTCCTTATCGGTCCTCCAGTTTAGTCCTCCACCTCTGGGTTGTGCACCTCCTCCTGCAGCTTGGAGACTAGGCATGTCACAAAAACGTGACATCACTGGATGCTGCTGGCCTCTCCCATCATTTCCAGTGCGTCCAGTCTCCATGCAGTGAGGAGGTCGTGAGCCTAAGTGCTGGGCTCACTTAAGAACTGATAAGGAGCAGTTAGAGTAGTGTTTAGCTAATTTTGATTTGATTTTGTCCCTAATTTTAACTTTTTTCTGATTTGGGGTGCTGTAGCTTTAAAAAAAAAAAAAAAAAAAAAAAAAAAGGAAAGGAAAGAGGACAGCATACTACGCAAGGGGGGTGCTGCTTCTTGTGCCTGATCCTTATTGCCCTGTCACTCTTGATTGATATTTGTTGTATTTGTTGGTCCCACTCACCACCGGCACTGATCTCTCCCCCCTGGCAGTACGGGGGAGAGCTCAGCTGATAAAGGCAGTTCAGCTTCGGCAGCATGGGGCTGCGCAAATCTGCAGGCTCACAGATTTATTCTGCCAGGATTTGGTCCGGCGGCTTGGCACTCTCTTGTACACTGAGTGCAGCCGCGTGGATTGCAACCCTGTGGTAGCGGAAGCGCCGATCGTTCGCTGAAGCGGTGAGTACGGGCAAGGCACCAGGGCTTAGAGCGGGGCAGCATCCTCTGACCCATGCAGCTAGGATCTGTGGATTTGGTGCCTTTTTTCTGCCTCGGTCAGGCAGCGGCGGCCATTTTGTCAGCGTGTCTGCTACATGCAGACATGCTGAATCCTGCGGCGATTCATTTGTTTTGGTTTCACAGCATTTTTTCTTTTCTCCTTTGATTGTTTCATTTAATTTAGTTTATTTTGGGGTAGAGTTGATTTTATTTTTTCTCGAGGTTCATGGGCACTGTATGCTTCTGTGAGCTAGTGTGCAGGCAGATCATAGGGGTTGCCTGACTTCAGGGGCACATCCACTGCTATTGTAGTGCAGTTCTGGACCTGGTTCCCTTTTGGCAATCTTGACAGTTAAAAAATAAATAAATAAATAAAAAAAAGGAAAAGAACATAAGAGTCATTCGAAAGTATTTAGAAAAAAAAAGAGAAAAAAGGAGGAGTTGTTTTTCCCTCAGTGCTGTAGGCCAGCGTTTTTCAACCACTGTGCCGCGGCACACTAGTGTGCCGTGAGATATTGTCTGGTGTGCCGTGGGAAAAATTCCAATTTCATCCGTAACATGTGGCTTCGGCTCACAAATTAGGGTTGCCAACCGGCCAGTTTTCAGCCGGCCTGGCCGGTTTTTCCATGGCCAGGCCGGCTGCCGGCACAGTTGTAAAACCGGCCATTGAAAAGCCGGTATTTTGCTCTGGCCGCAAGATCGGGAGCGGCCAGAGCAAAAAACCGGCTTTTGTGCCTATGTCCGGGGCGCGACCGCGATCGCTTTTCCCTATTGCTGTGCCGCGGGTGGTTCTGCTTTGTACTGCGCTGGGGCTGCACTACACTTACATTGAAAAGTAAAGAGAAACTGTGTCAGGAGCCCTCCGATCATGCAGAGCCCGAGGAAGTGATGTCATGGGGGCGGGCTCCTCACAGGCTGTCTTTCCTTTTCAAATTAACTTTAGCTGCAATAAAGTTAATTTGAAAAGGAAAGACAGCCTGTGAGGAGCCCGCCCCCATGACATCACTTCCTCAGACTCTGCGATGACCGGAGGGCTCCTGACACAGTTTCTCTTTACTTTTCAATGTAAGTGTAGTGCAGCCGCTGCTCTGTACAAAGCAGAAGCAGCGGCTTGGGCAGAGGGTGTGTGTGTGTGTGTGTGTGTGTGAGTGAACCAGCAAGGGGGGGGGGAGTGTGAGTGAACCAGCAAGGGGGGGGAGTGTGAGTGAACAAGCAGTGGAGGGGGGGGGGTGGTGTGAGTGAACCAGCAGTGGAGGTGGGGGGGGGGGGGGCGATGGTGTGAGTGAACCAGCAGGGGAGGGGGGGTAAGTGAGTGAGTGACCCAGCAGGAGGAGTGAGTAAGTGGCAGGGGGGTGGGTGAGTGAACCAGCAGTGGAGGGGGGGTGGTGTGAGTGAACCAGCAGGGGAGGGGGGTTGGTGTGAACCAGCAGGGGAGGGGGGGGGTTGGTGTGAGTGTTTGATTCCTATTCAAGAGAATTACTTTATATATAGTCAATATAGGGACAGAGGTAAATTTTTTTAACATTTTCTAATGGTGGTGTGCCTCGTGATTTTTTTCATGAAAAAAGTGTGCCTTTGCACAAAAAAGGTTGAAAAACACTGCTGTAGGCAATGGCAGCGTAGCCTCAGTGTGTCGTTTGCGGTACCCGTAGAGGGGCTATCGCCGACTCTGGGATTTGCCGGGGCTGTACGCAAGTTTCTACCAGCGTGGAGCAGCAAATGGAGGTGAAGGTAGGACAGGAGCTGCAGAGTGCCTCGGCTGGATTGGACACAGAGGGGCCGCTGACCACTTCACCAGGTCTCAGGCTCGAGTCGCCAGCCGGACCTTCGGGGACCCTATCAGCTTCCGGACCGCAACCAGGAGATTTCTGTCCGGATTTTGTGTTGCTTATGCATTAGGCATTTTGTTTAAGACGGCAAGGGAAAGTGCCTAAGTCTCTGTCGCTCACTGTGGCGCCACCACAGTCAGGTCTGGCAGAGGCGAGTTTCAGTCCCGCGAGACCGTCAAAGCGGGCTAGGATTAGGGAGCCTTCAGTTTCTGAGTTAGAAGGGCAGGAGTCTGAGGACATAGACATCGACCTGGAAGGAGAGGAAGACTTGGAAGAAGGAGAGATTCCCAAACCAGAGGACCAGGTGAAGATTATTTGGGTCTTCCGGAGGGATGAGTTGACAGCGCTTATCACGGAGTCCCTCCAGACACTTAAGCTCGCCACAGAACAGCCTGTCGAGGACGACAATGGGGAAGACCCCATTATTCAGGCAGTGAGACAAACGCAGGTGGTGGTTCCTGTTCACAAGGTGGTGGATAGAATGATACAAGATGAGTGGGATCAGCCGGAAGCAGGGCTCAGGGGAGTTGAGATTATGAATCGGCTGTATCCCTTAGCGGATAAGGACAAGGAGAGGTTTCGGTCTCCGAGGATTGATGCTGCGGTGTCAGCATTGACCAAGAAGACCACTATTCCGGTTGAAGGCAGTTCAGCCTTGAAGGATGCGCAGGATAGGAAGTTAGATGGACTGCTGAAACAATCCTTTGAGGCAAACATGGTGTCATTGCAAGCGTCCATTTGTGGGGCATGGGTGGCAAAAGCTTGTCTCCGATGGTCGCAGCGGTTGCGGTAGTCTGCTCAGCTGGAGCCAGGAGGGTCTGGGTGACCTGGACCGCCTTGAGTCGGGGGTCGGCTTATTTGTCAGATGTGCATTATGATCTGATCTGGGCCCTGGCTAATAGTATGGCGTTGCTCGTGGCGGCTCATAGATCCTTGTGGTTATGGAATTGGGCGGCAGACGGTTCGTCTAAAGCATGTCTCGAAACTCCCCTTTAAAGGAAAGTTGTTGTTCGGGAAGGATCTCGATAAGTTGGTGAAGGAGTTAGGAGAGTCTAAAGGTGGTTGCCTGCCGGAGGATAAGCCAAAGCAGGGGAAGTCCGCGTCGGCCTTTCGAGGTTCCTTTCGGGATGTTTGGAGATTTCGGACTTCTCGCTTGGGCGGAGTGGCCTAGTGGTTGGGGCAAGGTACTTCAGGCCGGAAGGTCGGGGGTTCAAATCCCACTAGAGGACAGCAACCTTGGGCCGGAAGGACTGGCGTTTCTAGTCTCACAGGTGCTCCTTGTGGTCTTGGGAAAGCCACTTAACCCTCCATAGCCCATGTTTCCTGTAAAATAGTTATCTCCAAGTTATAATGCCCTGTTCAATGTAATTTCAGTTTGTTCAATGTAAACCGCACTGATGCAGAATAGCGCGGTATATAAGAGAATGTAAATAAAATAAATAAATAGATTCCAAAGAGCAAGATTTGCTCCTCGGAGCCAGGGGTTTCGAGGAGCAGGGAGAGGCTTTGCCGCGGCAGCCTCAGCATCCAATCGCAAACCGCAGTGAAGTGAGGGGGACCCCCAGCAGGTGGTTGTTCGATAGGCAGGTGACCGGAACTTTCTTCCTGCCTGGGTGCACATAATGTCCGATCAGTGGGTGTTAGAGATAATCCGGGAGGGCTATGCGCTAGAGTTCGCATGGTCAGTTCGGGATTCGTTTGTGCAATCTCCCTGCAAAGGACAGCAGAAAACGCAGGCAGTCCGCTGCACTCTGAATCGGCTATTGCACTTAGGGGCGGTCGTCCTGGTCCCCTAGGAAGATTGCGGCAGGGGTCGATATTCAATTTATTTCGTGGTGTCAAAAAAGGATGGATCCTTTTGTCCCATATTGGATCTAAAAGGGGTGAACCGCTGTCTCCGGGTGCCGCATTTCAGAATGGAAACCTTGCGGTCTGTCATTGTCGCGGTACGCCAGGGAGAGTATTTGACATCCCTTGATCTTATGGAGGCCTACTTGCACATACCGATCAGGGCGGCTTACCAAAGGTTTCTGCGCTTCGCCCTTCCGTGAGTGCACTATCAGTTCCAGGCATTGCCCTTCGGTCTGGTGCCGGTGCCGCGGACGTTCACCAAGATGGTGATGGTGGTGGCGGCGGCGGTGTTACGAAAAGAAGGAATCCTAGTTCATCCCTATCTCGACAATTGGTTGATTCGAGCAAAGTCCAAAGCCGAGAGTGAGCAAGTTACGGACAAGGTGGTGAGATTCTTGGAGAGCCTCGGCTGGGTAGTCAATTCGAGCAAAAGTCATCTGGTTCCGTCCCAGAGTCTCGAGTACCTCGGGATGCAATTTGACATTCAGAGAGGGGCGGTATTGCTGCCCGGTCATCAGGTTCAGGCCCTAGGTTGAGTAATTCGCGAGTTCCGGACCATGCCGGCTCCTTCGGCCTGGAATTATCTCCGGGTGTTAGGTTCAATGGCGGTGACCTTGGAAGCGTGTCACGCCCATAGCCCCTTACATGTGTATGGAGGGGCATGCTTGTTATATAGAGTTCCCCAATTAAGCAATGTTCCAGACTGACTATCTTGCAAAGGATTATGGTACTGGTAGTCCAGTCATGCGGTGCTTGCCTTTGAGGTAAATGAAGACAATGTAGTTGGTTCGAGTGTAAGGTAATGACAGAATATTTATTTATGAGGTAAATCCAAATGCACACAGATTCACTTGGTAACACCTTAGGATGTATTCTCCAGGATTTTATATTCAAAATAATAATACAACTGAAAGGTAAAGCTAGTAGCTTGTAAAGTCCTTTAACAACAGTCTCTCAGTCACTGCTGACAAACCTGCTCAGCAGGGCTGGAGTAAAGGAAACCAACAAAAGTAAAAGCTTCTTCACAAAAACAGCTTTTCTTTTCTCATTCAAAGCACTTTTGTATCCAACGTGTGCATAGCCTGAGCTGTGTGCTGCTCTGATACCAGCTGGCTAACAAGCTCCAATCAACAGCTCTTTCCTTCTCTGCACAAGTATTTACACAAACTTCTAGTGCTCGTTACTAGAACGTTTCCTTTTTATGTTTGATCCCACTTTCAGGATTTCTCTGTGCTAGCAACCATGCATAAAGAACAGTCCATGAGATTATCGTCCTCCTCTGTAATTATAGCCTGTTCTTCTACTTGCATTGGCTCTATATCAGGAGCTGGATCAGAGGGCTTTATTAACTGACCTTCATTAGGACAGGAACTGTGTCTAAACACTTTGCCTTGCTTTAGGTTAAACAAACGCTCATAGTTCATACCTGGGTTAAAGCTGGCATTAGGCTGTCCTCTCAGATATTCTGGCCAGTATGCATTGGAGCTTTTATAACCTGTTCTCCAGTCTATATTCCTGAACCTCAGGGCATCTGCTCCATACCTCTTTTTAGGGTTCCCAGCTGAAGTTCTCCAAGCCTTTGGATTTCCCCAATCCCTTGAAGCTGGCTTCTCCCAGGAATCTCTCCAAGAACATGAATCTCTCAGAGCTCCTCTCTCCTTGCTCTCAGGCTTGCCTTCAAGCCTCCTCTCAGGATTGCCTCCTCGCTCTCCTTGTCTTCCAGGCTTAAGCTTGCTCTCTGCATATTCTGTTCTAGTTTTAAAGTTCCCAGTTTCCAACCCCTCCCTTTCAGTCCTCAGGTGTTGGTGGTCAAAGTCTCTCCTGGCAGCTGAGTAATTAGGAGTGACGTAAGGGTTTCTCAATCTGGGCTTATACTCCTGCACCTCATCTCCACTAGAGGCTCTCTGCAGGCCATTGCAGCCTGGAATAACCTGTCTTTTAGGTAAATATGTAGTTTTATTCCTATGACCTGGCAAAACAGGTCCCTTGATTAAGGTAAATTCCCTTCCTTTTGACACTAATCTCTGGGCTCTGGGCAGCTTCCTCATCACAAGCGGTACCGTGGGCCAGAGCGCATATGCGGCCGTTGCAGCGAGCGTTACTTCACCATTGGTCCCATCAATCCGATCTGCTGAGCAGACGCCTACCCTGTCTGCTCGGGGTCAGACGAGCGTTGAGCTGGTGGCTACTTACGGAATCCTTGACGACCGGGATGCCGCTGCAGCAGCCAAAGTGGTTGCCATTGTTGGCAGATGCAAGCCTTGTGGGATGGGGAGCGCATTGCAGGGAGCTCTTCGCACAGGGTCTGTGGTCAGCTCAGGAGAGCACGTGGTCAATCAACAGGCTGGAACTCAGAGCAGTGGTGTTGGCATTACAATCGTTCGAGATGGCGGTGAGGGGTCGGCAGTGAGAGTTCTGTCAGACAAATACGCAACGGTGGCCTACATCAATCGGCAGGGCGGTAGGAGAAGTACGGCCCTGGAGAAGGAAGCAGAGTTGCTCTTTGCTTGGGCCGAGCCGCGGCTGCAAGCGATTTCGGCAGCACACATTGCCGGGAAGGACAATGTGACAGCGGATTTTCTCAGCCGGGTGCAGGTGGATACCGGAGAATGGGAATTGCATCCGGAGGTGTTTGCACAGATAGTGCACAGGTGGGGGCCGCCAATCATAGATCTCATGGCGACCTTTCACTCCGCAAAGGCCGGTCGGTTCTTCAGCAGACGCCGGGAAAGGATGTCGGAGGGGATCGATGTCCTGCTGCAACGCTGGCCGGTGTCGAGTCTCCTCTATGTATTTCCTCCGTGGGCGCTCATAGGTCGGGTGGTACAGCGTATCGAGGCTCACCCGGGGAGAGTGTTGCTAGTGGCTCTGGACTGGCCAAGATGTCCGTGGTATGCCGATTTTCATCTGCCTCCTCGATGGCGAGCCGTGAGGTTACCGACGTCAGACAGCCTGTTAATTCAAGGGCCTCTGTGGATACCCCAAGTGGATCGGTTCTCGCTTATGGTCTGGACATTGAAAGGGCGCGTTTAAAGAAAAGAGGTTACTCAGGAGCAGTCATTGCGACTTTACTGAAAGCACGGAAGTCGTCTACATCTTTGACATATGTTCACATATGGCGCATATTTGAGGATTGGTGTTCGAGGAGACAAGTGCGCGCGGAGACTGCGTCTGTTGCAGTGGTTTTAAACTTTCTGCAGGACGGTTTTGAGAAGGGTCTGGTGGCCAGTTCTTTGAGAGTTCAGTTAGCTGCGCTGGCTTGCTATAGAGGCAAGGTGCAGGGAATAGCGCTCGGTGCGCATGCTGACGTGTTGCGTTTTCTCAAAGCAATATCCAGTTTGCTTCCCTCTTGTAGAGTGGTGGTTCCGCCGTGGGATCTCAACTTGGTTTTGGGAGCTCTGGCTAGGGAGCCTTTCGAGCCATTACAACAGGCATCTGTGAAAGATCTGACGTTGAAAAACGGTGTTTTTGGTGGCCATTTGCTCAGCGAGGTGGATTTCTGAGTTACAGGCGTTGTCTTGTAGAGAGCCGTTTCTGTCTTTTTCTAGGGAAAAGGTGGTGCTTCGGTCGGTTCCCTCCTTTTTGCCCAAAGTAGTTTTTCCGTTTCATATGAATCAGTTGATTTGTCTTCCGGTGCTGGGTTCGTTGGGGGATGGCGCAGCGGACCGGGGGTTATGCTGGTTGGACTTAAAGTGAGTGCTACGTCAGTATTTAAAGGTTTCTGAGGGTTTTCGCAAATCTGACAGTTTGTGTTGTTCGGTGGATCCCGTAAAGGGGAGGCAGCGGCGAAAGCTTCCATTTCCCGTTGGGTCAGAGAGGCGATTGCTTCGGCGTATCTGTTGTCGGGGCGGCAGGTGCCAGTTGGTTTGCGAGCCCATTCTACTAGAGTGCAAGCAGCTTCATGGGCGGAGCACAGTTTAGTGTCGCCTGTGGATATTTGTAGGGCGGCTACTTGGTCCTCTCTTCACACTTTCAGTAAGCACTACCACCTGGATGTCTTGGCAGCAAAGGATGCTGTTTTTGGGGCGGCAGTGTTGCAGGCCGGCTGGAAGGGTCCTTCCCTTTAAGTACTGCTCTGTTACCTCCCAGAGGTGGAGGACTAAACTGGAGGACCGATAAGGAAATGGACATTACACTTACCTGGTAATTGTTCTTCCTTGAGGGACGACAGTTTAGTCCTCATTCCCACCCGGGATAGCATGCTAAAGCAGTGGAGGTTCAGCCAGGAGAGAGATGATATAACAGGTAGGTAGGTGTCTTTCTTTTTCTAGTTATTGCTGGTCTACCGTTATGACGGAGGTGGAAGGAATAGGCACAAGGGGATAGGCCTCACTTCCATCCAGATTTTCTTGTATAAAGTTAGTTGTTATGCATTCATTTTGAATGTTTTTTTTATTTGCTACTCATTTATTGCTCCTTTAAGTGTGCTTTGTCAATAGTTCACTGGGAATGATGGGAGAGGCCAGCAGACTACATCCAGTGATGTCACGTTTTTGTGACATGCCCAGTCTCCAAGCTACAGGAGGAGGTGCACAACCCAGAGGTGGAGGACTAAACTGTCGTCCCTCAAGGAAGAACAATTACCAGGTAAGTGCAATGTCCATTTAATACAAACTAGAGGGCATGTTCATTAAAGTGTGCCAAGGATTAGTGTAAGGTTTGCTGCATTAAAATATCTGACTTTTATCAATTTTAGTGTGTGATTAGGTGGGTTAGGGGCAGAATGTTGCTATTAGCTTAGTGTGGTTCATATAGGTGTCTTTGGTGTGTGCTAACTGTTGCTGTTAGCATCGGTGCCATTAAGTACTCCCATGTGCTGGTTAACACCATGCAGTTGCAATATACTAATGACAGGGAAAGATGCACATGGCCTCTGAGATTAGTATGGCCCAATCACATGCTTAGTGTATTTTAGTAAACGCCCCTATTTGACTTCATGCCCTAATTCATTAGTTTGTGTTAAAATCAAATTCGTGTGTACTAAGATTTCCTATAAAAGCCAATGTGTGAAACTAACTGAAAGCGCACCTGAACATTGGTGAAAAACTCATGAGAACAATGAAAACTAACAGAATTTTTCTTGCCTGGGCCTAGCCCTAGCAGTTAATGTCATTTGAATAGATTTAGCTAACTGCATCACATTTAACACCATGCAGTTATATTTTTACTGTATTAATGGAATGCAAAACTGCTGGAGATAGTTAATATAGAAGATTGCAGTTTCCACAGGTTCTCTGGCTCCTTCACATTCAGTGTGGTTGCATGACCCGCCTGTCTACAATATGTGCAGAGCCTCTTCCAGCATATAGAAATCATTTACATTTGTTGTGTGTGATATTTCTACCATCGCCCGCTCACTTCTGATCTGTCTGCATCTCAGTACAGGAGCCCTCCTCGCTCATGCTTCGCCTCACAAAAGAAACTCACAACTGCTCTTGTTCATCTTTGGCACAGCCTGTAGCATGATACCTCTTTCAGAAAAGCACTTTTGGCTACTTTATCTCTGATAAGGTGCCGCCAGTTCATGTGATCATGTCTGCTTTAATTTTAAATTTAATTTTTATTAAGATTTCAAGCTATACAATATCAATAAAATATACATAAATACAATAAATCCACAAATAATATGTAAAAAAAAAAAAGAAAAATACAAACTAAAGACATTAGCCCACGTCTCAGGGGAAAACCTACAAGAAAAATAGTAATAAGGAAAACAAGACAGGAGATTAAAACCTAACAAAAGGAGAACCCCTGTCAAACCCAGCCCATCAGTCAATAGCCATCCCATCCACATAGTATCTATACCCAAAATGGAGAAAAACAATTAAGAAAATCACTGTCTTTTCCTTGTCAAGGATCAACTTTTCTAAATCTGAAGGCGATAAAACACATTTATCATACCCAAAAGAGACTAGACACTTACAGGGATAACGCAAGAAGAATGTGGCACCTAAAGCAAGAATTCTAGATTTAAGAGTGAGAAAAGACTTTCTGCGTGTTTGTGTAATGTGGGAAACATCAGGAAAAATAGATAATTTGCATTGTGGTGATAAAGTATCATTTTCCTAAAATAAGCCTTGAGAATAGCAATTTTATATTCCTCAGAAACTAAAGTCACTAACAACGTTGCTCTAGTGGAAATAATATCCTGAATATCTTCTAAAAAAGCAGTCAAATCAAAATTATTATTATCCTCAAGGAGAGCTGCTTCCCCCTCTTCTGCACTTTGCCTAACAATTTTAGTGGAAATATAACAACACTTAATAAACACAAAGTGGAGGAGTAGCCTAGTGGTTAGAACTCTGGCTTGGTAACCAAGCAACCAGGGTTTAATTCCCACTAGCACTCCTTGTGGCCTTGGGCAAGTCACTTAACCCTCCATTGCCTCGGAAAAAAGGCCTGGCAATCTACTTCCGGTGACACTGCCAAGAAAACCCAGGAGCTTCTGGGTCGCCAGGAGTCAGCACTGACTCGAAGGCACACATTGCATTTTTGCAATAAACATAAAAGAATCAGCAGTTGTAAGGAGAAGCACATCCTTCAAATATTTCCTAAACAATATTTGTGGGGGCAATAAACTAATACAAAGAAAATTTAAGCACTCTCAAATTCTTGCTCCTAGACATATTCACTAAATTATCAAGCTTTTGATGCATAAGAAAACTATCCTTCATATTAGTAGACTGAACAGAGGCAAAGGACTTAACTTGAGTATTAGTATTCGAAATACATGAATTCAAATTCCCAGTCTAACCATCCAAATTCTGAAATTTAAGAACCACATCCCTAGTAAACTGACACAGAGAAGGAACAGTCTCCATAAGAATCTGCTCAGTACGCTTAACCACCTGCCAGATATCCAAAAGGGAAACAGAGGAAGCTTGTGAGTCAACAGAAGAAACAGAAGGTTCTTTCCAAGATACAACTTTGGGGCGCCCAATGCCAGTCTGAAGACAAGACTGAGACACAGGAGATAATTCCAAAAAACCAGATGGCAAAGGAGGAGTATGCTCAAGGAAGCTAAGACTCTCCCCCTCAACAGAGGGCACAAAAGAAACAGTACCTGGTGTTGTTGTTAAAGGAGTGGAAACCACATGCTTATCCATCGGGCCACTTGTTGAAGCCATCGTGAGAGATTTCTTCTTCCTCTTACCACTGGGCATCTCAACTCTACACTTCTGCCCTTACTCCTAATGTGCTCCTAAGGGGCATACAAACCCCTTTGGATACGCCCCTTAGGAGACGCCCAAGCAAAGGCGCTGACGGCTATGCGCCATGGATCAGAAGAGATTTATAGGGCCTTAGATAACATCAGCGTTAGATGCCCCACACGGGCCTGATGATCCCAAGCACCAGCTGCTCTGACCCCTCCACGGAATAGGTAGACTGTAGGCAATGCTCCCCCTGCTTTAATTTTAAAAGTGCTGCCCATAGCTGTACAGACCTTGCTGGCCGTAGCATAGGCTCTGGAGGGACCTGTGCTAGAAACTATCAGGAGCAATTTTACTTTTTGACATCTGCACCTTTACTGCAGCTACATGCCTCACAGAGGCTATTGCACAACACTTACTGCTGTGGCCCAGGCAGACAGCCTCTCAGCCTTAAACAGTGCCAACAGAAGCTCATAATCTTCAAAGGCAGCTATTCTCCCATCTTCAGATAAGACCAAATCTAAATACAGGGCAGCATTCTCAAAACTTGCCCAGGTAAAAGCAGACACTAGAGCACCTTCCCTATAAGAACAAACAGAAGAGGAGACACTCTGATCCCTCTCCTCGGAGGTCTGACACTAAAAAGCCAAGAAAAAATACTAATCATGTTTCAAAAATTGGCTTCTTTCTTAATCCCAATCAGACCCTTCTCTTCTCTCTGGCAACACCAATCCTTGCACCAGAGCCACAACTCTCGCAGCTAGAAAGCCCTGTCTCCATTTGTCTTACTTCAACAAAGGCTAACACCTTGTAATGAAGACGTGCAGTTTATTTACAAACAAAGTAAGGAGTCAGAAAGACAAGAAATTCTCTTAGTTAGTTAGAAAAGATAACTAGAATGCAACTAATGCACTTAATTACAGCTAACGCCTTGTAATGAAGACGTACAGTTTATTTACAAACAAAGTAAGGAGTCAGAAAGACAAGTAATTCTCTTAGTTAGTTAGAAAAGATAACTAGAATGCAACTAATGCACTTAATTACAGCACTGAAAGAATTATGAGAGAATGCAGCTATTTACAAAGAATATACTTCACCAAACTTGTCATAAGCCCTTTACACATCAGCTGGGAGCGCTCAGCGAGAGGAACTGATGACAGTCTAGGATCCTTCATGCTTGGCCAAGCAGATCTACGCTCTGTCTGTTCTGGATATTCTCTGTACTTATATAGGCACAAATGTGTTGCAGCCAGCTCTCACCCATGAGCTTCTCTCCACCCCATCCACCTTTTTTGCTTCGGTTTCCGGGCAGGCTTCTGATTACCCCCCTTGGTGTTAGAAGCTCAAACTTACACAATCAGACATGGTCAGACATCTGAGAATGCTCAAAGGACACATCCTCCATGGCCTACATTCCAAGGCTAGATGAAGTGTTCTTTTGTTATTATTAATGGGTCTCTGTCAAGGGAGACACCCCCCATGGTTTTAGAAGCATCTCAAAACTTTTACATTATAATTGATGAATTCTTATCCTGTCTACATTGGCTAGGCAAATGCTTCTATATTGGCCAAGAGAATTGTTCAAAGGCCAAGGGAAGAATTCTGTCTCCCTCTCTGGCCTCTTAACACTCCCCAGGCTAGATGTGTAAAGATCTCTCATCTCTGGAGCAAGTTGGCTCAGATAAAGTACAATATCCTTTGCTGATCCAAAAATCCATATAAATCTTTAATTAGTAATACACCATTTCTCATGTAATTCTCCTTCAGCTCCTATCAAATTTGTACAGGATACCACTGCTGTCCTCCAAAATACTGCTTCAGACATATTATCACCACCTCAGGTAGAACCATCTCATTAGTCACTATGACTCTCCCCTTTTTAACATCCTGAGCCTTCTCTGAAGCAATCCATCTGTCAGAGGATAGATTGGTCCCCAGATGCCTCCCATACTCCAGGTTTCCAGGCAGGATATTGTTCTGCTCCTACAGCTATATATGCATATTTACAGTCAGTGTATTGGATACAGCTACCAACTAATGAAGGTCCTGTAACTCTACACCAATAGATTAGATGTTGCATGTGACCTCCTCTTACCAGTCCCTGGAGACCTGTTTAGGTAATATCTCGGTTCAAGGTACAACCTTTGACTCCATCGGCAGGGCCTTAGCAAGGGCTGTGCGAGTGGTGCAATCATATAGGGCGCAAGCATAGAAGGGCACTGATATCATCACTGGGCTTTTAGAAACCCCAATAAGAGCAAGTTCCTACATATGGGTAGGGATGGGGGGTTCCAAGTTCACAAATCCCACAGGGCACATTTCAAGGTTGGTATGGTCCTGTTTACTGATTCGTGGAGAGTCCCCCTAGCTTTTTGCTATCCTAGCATTAAAAAAACAAGAAGTTCACAATTGCTCTGTCAAAGAGTTTTTTCCTTCTATGACCCAACAAACTGGAACTCATTACCACTCGATCTAAGGTCCATCCAAGACTTAAGTGATTTCCAAAAAGAGCTAAAAACACGTCTCTTCAGGGAAGCCTACAGAAATATCACATAGACTACACACAGCACCCTACTCCCTATCACTCACATCCATATTCATAAACCTAATAGCTATCATTCCCATTGCACACAAGCTATTTCTATGGACATAGTTACCTCTGTTAATGTTACAAATTACTCTTAAATCTTGTTAATCACAATGTATATAGTTCCCTGTTACTGACACATTGTTTTATGTATTACATATCTGAGTTCTATGTAAACCACTATGATATTAACAGTGGTATAAAAGAAAGGTTAAATAAATAAATAATCCTTCCCCTTTTTTTCTGATAAGAATTCTCATCTTAAGACACAAGCAAGCAGTGCTCTACTGACCCTCTCTCCCTCTCCATCCCCCCAAATCATTATCTTTTCATGAATTTAGCACCCAGCTTACGTTTGTTCAGTTTAATCTACAGCCTCTCCTGACAGTGGCTGTGAACTGAAGCAGTGACCACAGATAGACCCACCTGCATGTTGAGCTAGGAACGGTGCTGTCTCTGCATTCAACTACTGAAGTAAGTGCTTATTTTACTTATTTTAATAAATAGTTGGGAATTAAGAGACTGGGTCTTCTCCTTGGATGTTAAATTTGTTTAGCTATATGTTGACGATTGCGCTGGTGTGTGTTTTCCATGGAGCATCAAAAGCATTGCTCCCCCCCGGAGCATAGATTATTCACAAAACTGGGATCAGTTCCCAGAGCAGAATGATACTACAAACCCACAACAACCTGTTGAAGCCCCTCTGAATACCTCAAATGAGGAATTCTCATATGCAAAAGTCTGGCAAAAAAAATCTCAATATCTTTGGCCATATCCAGAAGCGTGAACCTGGCTAGATAAAAAGGATTGCCAATCTATCCTACAAACGTGTGGTGCACCCAATAAAATAACCACACAGCCATTACAGTAAATTCTACATGATCTGCAGTTATCTATCTGGAAAGCCTTATCCTCTGTTCAACCTGCCTCACAGAGACTAGAATTAAGTACAGAGTCCTGTCTGCACCATGGCATGATAATACTAACCTTCCCCGTCAGTCAATGCTTTCAGAAGTGACCATCAAATATATTACGTTTGCTAAGCCTCTTACTCAAGTGCCACCCTTAGGATCACAAACTACTTGACAACATGGGGAAAAAGGTTTACCAGAGCACCATGCTAGCTATGAAGATTGTAGCTCACCAACTTCAAATCTTGCATTACCATTATGATCTGTTAAACCAGCTTGATAATCCAGCAAGAGTTCCTACTTGTCAATCTCCAAGAATCAATTTTATCATCTTATTCGATCCATCTATGACATAAGAACATAAGATATGCCATACTGGGTCAGACTAAGGTCCATCAAGCCCAGTATCCTGTTTCCAACAGTGGCCAATCTAGGTCATAAGTACCTAGCAGTTTCCCCAAAAGACACAGGTTCCTCAATACTTGTATTGGGTCAAGCAGTGATATCCTGGGTCCCTTTTAATAATGGTTTATGGACCTTTCCTCCAGGAACTTGTCCAAACCTTTTTTTTAATTATTATTATATGATTCCATATCCAGAGCAGCAGCTTCAGCTATCTGCTTGACGAACAGCGTGGCTTAAGGCATCAGGGCTTCAAGAAGATCTTCATGATAAGATAAGCTGTCACCTAGACATGGAGCATTAGCCATTTGGATCAAAGGTAAAAGAAATTGTGTCCCAAATAGAAGAAAACAGTTTAGCAGTGAAAGAACTCTACAATACCAGAATCCTCTTCAAATTACCATAGAAATCAACTTCATTCCTACCAAAGACCATACCGCTATCAATATTTTCAGCAATTTGAAGGTATCAATCTTATGGCTCCTCAAACAAACAACCAATGTCAGTGCCTGAGAGAAGGCAAACAGCAAACCAATCCCTCAACTTCTACAGTGAAATCAAATCCCCATTTTTTTTAAAATTTTATATTTATTGAATTTTTAACAAAAATCCAAGTAAGTTCACTTGTACAGAATTGATGGGAATTCAGTAAGTATAATCACCAAAATGGAAACATTGATTCTTTTAAAAGAAAAAGAAAGGAACCCTATCACTCCAGCCTACAATATACGGGAGAACTAAGAATTACAGGGACTTGGAACAGCACATCTTGAACACACTCAAAGAGATTTAACTGCTTTTTCTCTGAAAGGACAGCTGGGAAACCAGCTGATACTTTGGTAGGTCTCTCTCTTTTGTTTTAACAGTTACCTTAAACTCCACCGACTGAACAATGGCTGGGAAAAATCGTATCACCAAAGCTGTTGCCCTCATTACAGCTTCTGCCTCTGTCCAGACAGAGGTCCTAATGCCATTTGAAGGACTGATTCCATATGCAGGATGCCTGCATGCAGAACCTCTCAGAAAACAAGTGGAGGAACTCAGGAGGTGTGAGGCTGAAGAGCATTCAAGACAGTGAGAAGTACATTGATGAGATGCTTCTTGCAACATCCAAGCTGTCCAGCAGAGGAGAAGATGGGAGCCTACAGAATGACAAAGGTTGGACACAAGCAATGTTCCCTCTAATTTTCTGTAGGCTGTGTGCGCATAAAATATCAGCTGTGTGCAGCTTTTGAAGGAAGGTTAAATTTTTGTGCGCCATATAACGACACTCGGAGTTATATACTTTAAAATTTGACTACACGTCAGAATACAGTATGTATACCACATTGATTATAATGAAATTAAATGAAAATAGACGATTACTAAATGAAGCGGGAAATTTCTAGTAATTACAATCATAACTTAAAAATTTTAAGACGTCTGTGTTGTTTTCTATCAGAATCAGAGCTGTAATTTTTGTGCGCTCTGTTGTAAAGTATGTGCGCTCGCTCGGCGAGGTGTGTGAGTGTGCACACGCGCACAGCTTAGAGGGAACAGTGGACACAAGTCACCAGGGCCTGCAGAATTATCAATCCAACTTCTCCAGCCCTTGAACTGAAGAACCATTATGCAACCATGGAAGTGGAGGAGGTGAAAGCATCCCTGAAAAGGGAAGAACCAGAGCTTGAGCACCCCAAAGTTGCAGAATTAGTGACCACAAGGAAGCGAAGGGTAATGGTGGTTGGTGACTCTCTTCTGAGGGGTACTGAGGTGCATCCATCTGCTGACCAGACGATGTCCAGAGAGGTATGCTGTCTGCCAGGTGCCAAAATCTGAGATGTTATGGAGAGGTTGCCGAGACTCATCAAGTCAACTGACTATTAGCTAATATTGTTAATCCATGTTGACACAAATGATACTACCAGGTATTCCTCTGAGTGTATCAAAAGTGACTTCATGGCTCTGGGACAGAGGGTGAAGCAGATAGGGGTGCAGGTGTTGTCTTCAATCCTCCCTGTTGAGGGTAAAGGCCAAGGCAGAAAAGCTTGCATCCTGGAGATGAATGCATGGCTGCGTGGATGGTGTCATTGAGAGTGTTTTGGTTTCCTGAATCATGGGATGCTGTTCCAAGGGTTGCAGAGCAGAGATGGAGTCCATCTATCCAAGAAAGGTTGACATGTCTTCAGTAGCAGACTGGCTAATCTACTGAAGAGGGCTTTAAACTAGATTCATTGGGGATGGGGTGAAGAAAGCCCCCAGGTAAGTAAAACATTAAATACCTTTATGGAAATGGGTAAAAGGGACAACATATGGAAAGGGGTGTGTATAAATGCCCATAGCATGGGGAATAAGATCCCAGATGTTGAAGCTTTAATGGGAGAGGCTGACTTGGATTTAGTGGCAGTTACGGAAACATGGTTCACAGAAAACCATGACTGGGATGTAACTATACCAGGCTATACCTTATTCAGAAAGGACAGGATAGGAAAAAGGGGAGGAGGAGTGGTACTATATGTAAAAAAAAATATTAAAGCTTTGTAACTGCAGAGCTTAAAAGGGAGAGAGGAGGCACTGTGGGTTAAACTAGAAAGAGGGAAAGAGACATCTATTTGCATTGGCATGATATACAGACCTCCCTCACAGAAGGAAGAGGTGGACGGAGAGTTGATTGAAGACATATGCAGCATTGCTAGGAAAGGGGAAGCCCTACTGATAGGGGATTTCAATATGACAGATGTTTGATTGGCACATTCCTGCTGCGGTATCATCGAGTAGTAAGGAGATCCTGGATTCTCTACAGGGAGAACTATTCAGGCAACTGGTAACAGAACCTACAGGTGAAGGGGGCCATACTGGACTTGGTTCTTACCAATGGTGAAAGTGTTTCTGATGTTATAGTGGGAGATCATTTTGCATCCAGTGATCATCAGATGGTGTGGTTCAGTATTAGGTCTAGGGCTGTTAAAATCCATTCAAAAATAAGGGTCTTAGACTTTAGGAAAACTAACTTTGCCAAGATGTGCCAGTATATCAGGGAGTCATTAGCGGGGTGGGAACAGCTGAGGGATGTAGAAAAACAGTGGGCAAAACTGAAATGGGATATTTTAAAGGCAACCAACCTTTTTGTTAAAATGGTAAAAAAAGGAAAAGGTGACCGCTATGGTTTTCGAAAGAAGTAGCTGAAAAGGTGAGGAAAAAGAGGGGTGCCTTTGTGAAATACAAGAGATCACAGAGAGAGGAAGACAGGTATCTATATTTGGAAAAACTTAGAGAAGCTAGGAAAGTAGTCAGGAAAGCAAAGATACAAAAAGAGGAGGAAATAGCCAATGCAATAAAATGGGGAGATACAACATTATTCAGATATGTTAGTGAGAAGAGGAAGGGCAAAAGTGGTATTGTCGGACTCAAGGGTAAAGGGGAGGAATATGTAGAAGATGATGAGGATAAAGTGGAATTGCTTAACAAATATTTCTGTTCTGTGTTCACAGATGAAGAACCAGCAGCAGGACTTCAGAAAACACCCACAAACAGGAACAGAAGCAGGGGGTATCTTGAACAATTTTCAGAAGACTGTGTTCGTGAGAAACGATCTAAACTTAAAGTAGACCAAGCACTGGGACCGGATGGGATACACCCTAGAATACTGAGGGAACTTCGGGACGTTCTAGCAGCTCCACTGACTGACCTTTTCAATGCCTTGTTGGAGTCAGGAGTGGTGCCAAAGGACTGGAGAGAGGCACACATGGTCCCTTTACACAAGTGGAAGTAAGGATGTGGTTGGAAACTACAGGCCGGTTAGTTTAACTTCGGTGGTGAGTAAATTATTGGAAGCACTGCTGAAAGAGAAAATAGTGAGGTTTCTGGAATCCAGCGGATTACAGGATCCGAGGCAGCATGGATTCACCAGAGGTAGGTTTTGTCTGACAAATCTGATTTCTTTGACTGGGTGACCAGGGAGTTGGACCAAGGGAGAACCCTAGATGTGGTGTATTTAGATTTCAGTAAAGCCTTTGACACTGTTCCTCACAGGTGACTTATAAACAAACTGAGCACCCTAGGGATGGACCTTAAAGTTACTGCTTGAGTTACAAATTGGTTGAGTGGGAGGCGACAAAAGTGTACAGGTAAATGGAGATCACTGAGGAGAAGGAGTGGTGTGTCCCAGGGATTTCTTCTTGGTCCAGTTCTTTTTAACATCTTTATTAGTGATATTGCGGAAGGGCTGTCGGGTAAGGTTTGTCTCTTTGCAGATGATACCAAAATCTGCAATAGAGTAGACACCCAGGAAGATGTAGATAACATGAGGAGGGATATAGCTAAGTTTGAAGACTGGTCTAGAATTTGGCAACTGAGATTTAATGTTAAAAAATACATTTTGGCTGCAGCAATCCAAGGGAGTAATATAGTATAGGGGGTGAAGTACTTTTGTCCACTAAAGAAGAGTGGGACCTAGGCGTGATTGTATCTAATGATCTTAAAATAGTTAAACAGGTAGAAAAGGCGACGGCAAAAGCTAGAAGGATGCTTGGGTGCATAGGGAGAGGAATGGCTAGCAGAAGAAAGGAGATGATGGTGACTCAGTATAAGTCTTTGGTGCGACCTCATTTGGAGTATTGTGTGCAATTCTGGAGACTGCATCTTCAAAAGGATATAAACAGGCTGGAGTCGGTGCAGAGGGTGGCTACTTAAATAGTGGTCTTCATTATAAAGCACATGAGGGCAGACTTAAGAATCTTAATATGTACACCTTAGAGGAAAGGCGGCATAGAGATGATGTGATTGAGACGTTTAAATACCTCTGTGGCATAAATGCACAGGAGGAGAGCCTTTCGATTGAAAGCAAGCTCTGCTATGAAGGGACATAGGATGAGGGTGAAAGGGGATAGATTTAGGCGTGATATGTGGTAATATTTCTTTACGGAAAGAGTCGTGGATCTGTGTAATAGTCTCCCAGTGGAGGTGGTGAAGATGAGGACAGTATCTGAATTCAAAGAAGCATGGGACAAGCACAGAGGATCTCTGAAGGAAAAAAGGGAATTTTTGTACTGGTTCATATGGAAGGATAGACTAGATAGGTCATGTGGTCTTTTTTTCTGTCATGTTTCTAAGAAAATAAATAGCAAAATCAAAAGAATAAGTGATATCCACGCAGGCTGTTTACATCACAATACTTTATGGAGTTAACACAGAAGATATGATGGTATGAAAGTTTACAAAAGCTAACAGCTGGGCTGGCTGAAAGAACATATAGGTAACAGGTTGATATTTAACAACACATTTACATGGGAATTTAAGGAAAAACAAAGCACCTAAATTCAATACAGCAGGTCTAATAAGCAAACATTCCTTCCTTCCTTTTTTTCTGTGTATTTTCAGGGAAAAGTCAGGAAAATTCTATATACCCCTACCCATAAAGGGATTTTGACGGTGTTTAAAGTAAAGTCTAAGAAACCAGTCCTGGTCTACAGAATGAGCGAAGGATAATAATAGAATACCAGAGGAAGCAACTTGCGATTCAGTTCCTTCCAATATATTGGTCACATTCAACCAATCAAACAACTGGGTTCCAAAGGAATCGGAGATGAGTCTGTGGGAGTCTCAGAGAGATGCTGCTTAGTTCTTGGAAGAAAGTAAATGCTTCAAAACTTCAATTATAGAAGTCTTAAACAACTGTTTAGGTGAAACAAGTTGTAGTTTTGGGAAAGTCAACTCCCGGATATTTGCAGCCCTAGATATATTTTCAAAATGCTCAATCTTATTCTTTAAAAATAAATTATCTTTCATCAAAATGTTAACAGTACCTTGCTGAGAGGTGCTCCTGGTCGCCAAAGTTGCTAATAAAACCTGTATTGAAGAAACCTCATGTTTAACCAAATCGATCTGGTTAGCGTTCTGGATGCTGAATTTGAGGCTGCAAAGTAGACCCCAACTGGGAAATTGCCTCCCAAATAGTCTCCAATGAAAAATGTGTCGGTCTCTGAAGGACAAAGGGTGCAATAGCTGGAAGAGGCGCCACTCCACCTGCCTCTGAGGAGCCCAGCATGTTCGCTGAAACATCCGTCTCCTGAGCATGGGGCTACGTAAGTAGACCTGCACTAGCCTCCACTGTCCTGATCCCCGCCAAGCTAGTGAAAAACAACCGCTGCTCCTCAGATCTCAGTGCTGGGTCTTCAGGCCCTCCAGTACTTGCCCTCCTCCCTGTCGACACGGGAGGGGAGGTTGGGGCGGGTGAAGCACTCACACCATCCAGACTCAGGGTTATAGGTGGCAGCTGCAGCGGAGGCCTCCATACTAAAGGGGAAAAGGACATCTCTAGCCCCGATAATGACACCAGGCCCACTGACACTGGCGTAGAAGCAGCTGGGCTCAATCCTGTCATTTCCCTCAGATGGACCAAGAACTTCTCCATATAAGAAACCAAGGTAGGCAGCTGGGGAATAGAGTGTTTTCTCCGCTCTACCTTTTCTCTTGCCCATAGAAAGAAACCGTCTCAGGGCAGCCTGCACGCTGCCGCCATCTTGGATCACCCCACAGAGAGATTTCAAGAGAGGGGTATCTATCAAATCCCCATTTTTGACTACCTTCTAGTTGGGGGCAAAATCCATTAGTTCAGGGAGGCCTGGGAGACAATTAGGTTAGACATCGGTCATCTCCATTGTTATCCACAGCTACAAAATAAATTTTCTAACTTCCCCTTCATCCCAACCTCCTGCTTCAATCAGGATTCCCCTTCACTACAAGATCATCTTGCAGCAAGAGGACAAAACTCTACTCCACAATGGATCTGTTGAGTTGTTTCCAATTCCACAAAGAAATCAGGGGTTCTACTCTAGTCTTTCATCCCCCAAAACACAGGCATTTTAAAACCAATCCTCACCCTGTGCAAACTCAATCTATGTGTGAAGTGAGAGATGTTTAAAAAGAACTCCCTGGCAACAATACTCTTGGGGCAATTTCTCCAAATGGGTTAGTTTTGTGCATACCATGACAGTCATGAACCTCATTTCTAAGCCATGGTATGTGGAGTCCCTTTATTGGATCACAATGATTGATTAGGCCCCCTAGATCTAAAGGATACTTACCCCGCACATAAGTCACAGACAGTACCCCTCCACTTCATGTTCCAGAACTAACATTTTTAGTACAAAGTCCTTTCTTTCAGCCTTTCATTGGCTCCCAGAGTATTCATGAAATGCCTCGCACTAGTAGCAACTCAACTATGCAAAGGTGGCCACTATATTTTCCCTTATCTAAACAATTGGCTACTATCAGCAGCCTCTAAACAAGCATTAAACTGCTCTCTTTGGAGTACCATCCAAATTCTCAAAAATCGGAATTCTTGATCAATAGAGAAGTCAAACCCAGTAGCAACTCAAATTATTATATTTATAGGGGCTCATATCGGTACAAAGCATGAGAAGACTTATCTTTCACAGGACAGATCAACGATGATACTATGTCTCAGCTCACACTTCAGCTAAACTTCCTGTGTAACAGCTTGACTTATCCTCAAATGTCTCAGGCACATGAGACCACTCCAGTGGCTCTTAAAATTACACTGGGATCAGTGATGATACTCCCTCAAAAAGAAGGTTCTCATCACTCAGTCAGTGATACACTCTTTTGGAATGGTGGATGCATTCTGACAATCTTCTTGTCAGACGCCAATTCGCTACACCACCAGTCACCCTCACCACAGATGCTGTCACCATTGGTTGGGGAGCACATCTTCTACATGTAGGCAGCAAGGCTGGTGGAACATTTGTGAACATACATAACACATCGATCTTTTAAAACTGTGAAATGTCTACACCACCATAAAGGCCTTAAAAACATGGTTGGAAAACAGGGTGGTTATAGTCCAGAATGGACAACCAAGTTTCTATGCTTTACATAAACAAGCAAGGAGGATTAGGGAACCTCTGCTTATGCCTCAAAGCAACAAAGATTTGGCATTTGACTAGTTCCCTACAGGTCACCCTTCAAGCAGTCTGTCTTCCCTGTCAAGACAATCAACTAGCAGACTCTCTCATCCGGTAGTCTTTCATATTTGGGGAACCCCGAGTGTAGATCTCTTTGCAACAGAGTGCAATGCCTTATGTGCACAATTTTGTTCCGTTTGCCCAAGTCCACAAAGACTTACTTACGATACGTTCATGATTCTATGTAACACAAATAATCTCTGTTTTTTTCTCCATGTCCACTAATCTAGAAAATGTTACACAAAATTCTCAAGGATAAGTTGCAAATAATTCTGATTGCCCCTCATTGTTCAAGACAAATCTGGTTTCCAGGTTTCTCTCCCTCATCTCAAAGCCACCTATACCTCTTGGTCACAGTGCTGCTCCACTCAAACAAAAAGAGGGTCTAATTCACCCAAATCTATAGAGACTGAAAAATGGTTTACCAGTTGCCATTCAGCGTCCCAGGATATACAAATCATCTTGGCCTCCAGGCAGACATCAACATGCAAATCCTATCAGCGCATGTGGAAACATTTTGCAAAATGGGCTGTCCACCCATAACACAGGTACACTAAAAAAATTTTTTTTTAAACTGCCTATAATGTTTCGATTGATTTTTACGTTTTTTGGTGCGCTGAATCCAAATCTGGTAACCAATTTGCTCCATCACGTACAGATTTTTTGCTACATTGGGTTAGCAGTTTGAGGTGAACGTTTCAGATTGAGTGCGATCGAGATAAAAGTTTCTTGGATGAATTCTTTATACTAATTGTTTAGTAGTTATTCAAATAAGAATAAAGAAAATTGTAACAAGGCAGCACATAAGAATAGAGTAATGTCAACAAAACACATTGTGATGGTAGCAAAATTGTCTGCACTTAAAACAGCCACATACATGTGCACAAACATTGAGCATATAAGAGTGAGGTTAGACACAAAGCAAAGCAAAGAAATGTGCAAAAAATGTTGTACAGGTATGTATGTAAGAATAGAAAACGCAAACCGCACCATTGCAATACATGAAGACAAACACCCGATGGTGTGAAAATAAAATTCTAATAAATGAGATCCGACACTGTGGTAATAACTAGCAAATTTTTATTTCAAAGTTTAGTAAAAACCCGATATTTGTCAACACAGTTTAGATTTTAAAGTCATTCTTGGGTCAATCAATCTCCTGGTGGGCCCGTTTCTTCTTCCCCTGAATGCTTCTCTTGGTGCGCTGCTTGGCGTATTTTTCATCTGGGGTTTCCCGCAGCAGCAACCAGCAGAAATCAGCCATCATAGTGGTGTTACATCTTCCTTGGTACCTTCTCTCTGCGACCTTGATGTCCTGGTGAAACCTTTCACCTTGTTCTTCACTGTACGCCCCCAAGTTTTCGGGAAAGTAGTTCACATGGGAGTGCAAGAAATGGACTTTCAGGCTCATGTTACAGCCTTGTTCTTTGAAGGCATTGAGCATCCTGGCAACAATATCCTTATAGTTCTCATCCCGCCTGTTCCCCAAGAATTTGAGAACAACATCCTTGAAGGAATCCCAGGCTTCTTTTTCCTTCTCAGACATCGTTTCAGCGAATGCTCCATCTGAAATGAGTTTCCTTATATCAGGGCCAACAAACACTCCTTCCTTTAGCTTTGCTTCAGAAAGTCGGGGGAACTTTGAGCAAAGGTACCAAAAGCACTCACCATCTTTTGGAAGGGACTTGATGAATTGCTTAATGAGACCCAACTTAATGTGGAGAGGTGGTAATAGAATTTTATCACGAGGTACCAAGCTCTCATGAAGAACATTTTTCTCACCGGGTCTCAAATACTCCCGAATTGGCCAGTCTTTTTTCTCCCAGTGTAGGTCGCGGGCCCGGCTATCCCACAAGCAAAGGAAGCAGGGATATTTGATGAAACCGGATTGCTGCCCTAATAGCATGGATAGAATTTTAAAGTCTCCACAAATCATCCACTTATGCTCATCATAACGAATCTTCTGAAGAATCAGGGCCAAATTCTCGTATTTTTCTTGGAGAATAACAGAGTGAGCAATAGGAACTGAAGCGAATGTGTTGCCATTATGAAGAAGAACACCTTTTATGCTGTCTTTTGACGAATCAATGAACAGCCGCCATTCAGCAGGATCATACTTGAGTTTAAACTTTTCCATCACTCCGTATATATCGTTGCAAAATACCAAATCTTCCTCTTTGCTGAAATACTTCAAAAATTGTGTCTCGCGGTTGCGGTACCAATAAAAAGTTGTTCCTGGTGACAATAGATTTTTCTGTTTAAGCCGAGAACCTAGCAGTTGGCCAGCATCTTTTGGGAGTCCTAAATCCCGGACTAAATCATTCAATTCAGCTTGAGAGAAAAGTTCAGGTTTCGGATCTGGTTCAGTTTCAAACTCGGAAGTACTGGACTCATCGGGAAAAGCCATCTGATGAGTCTCATCATGATCAGAAACCGTCCACACAAATATGATCCAAAGATTTTGGTGGTTCAGGCACAGGTACTTCGTTGCTATGAGGCATAGGCCTAATTGCTGAGGGAAGGTTGGGGTAACTTATTACGTTCTTATTTTTTAAGTTGTATCCCTTCACAATGCAAGAGCAAAAATAGCAGTCACTGCTGTGGTCTCTTTGTTCACGCCACATCTTAGGTATTCTGAAACGAAATGCTTGTTTTTTACCTTTCATCCATAAGCGTAGATCTTCCTCACATATCTTGCACACTTTGTGAGGAGTCCACGGTTTGTCTTGATCGCCTAACTTCAAACCGAAATAGGCGAAATATACTTTTTTAATAAATGCAGAAATGTTCCTCTGCCGCTTTTTCACGGTATATTCCCCACAAATAAAACAAAAACTGTCCGGAGAGTTGACGCAACCTCTGGCTCTGTGAGCCATCACAAATACACAGCACTGCAAACTACAACTGTAGTGAACCACTTCGGAATAAAGCTGGATTACGACTGAGCAAACAAAAGGTAATAATGAACTTGCAAGAAACTGAAATTTGACAGGAACGTTCATGTCGCAACCACCGTGTTTGAGTGAGCGAACGAGGCGAGGCAAACAGGAAAGAACATGCGCCAGCGCGAGTACTGGATTTAGCCCCCCGCCTCCCAATTGTCCTGTTAATGTATAAAATGAATACAAAACACTCTAAAATATCATGAGGGAGTGTTTCTAGTTAGTTAACCATTACAACCTCTATTTTGGGCCAAGAAAATAAACTGCAGTCGGCTAAAAAGAAATTATGTGAACATTCCTTATATGGGTAAGAAATCTAATTTTGCAAGAAAACGTGACGTGATGGAACATTTTGGCTATTTTTCCTGGATTCAGCACCCCAAAATCTATAGGAATCAGTTGCAAAACTGGAGGCAGTTTTTTGGTAGTGTACCTGTGTAATCAAGACCATTTTATCTGATGAGTCAGGTCCTATCTTGCCTTGTCCACCTCTCAGATCTCAAAACTATATAAGAATTCACCTGACAGCAATTGACAGATAGCAATATAATTGAGTGGCGGGAAAACCTTTATCCAAACATCCTTTAGTCTCTCCTAGGTTTATGACAGGCGTTGTGAAAACAGGTCTCCCCATAAAGCCTCCATCTCCTGCTTAGGATCTCAGTGTCATTCTTGCCAAGCTCATGGACAATGCTTTTGAGCCTTTAGGCTCTCTGAAACATCTTACATGGAAAACTATTCTCCTCAAGGCCATCACCTCGACAATGAGAATAAATGAGCTATAAGCACTTGTACATTATCCTCCCTATACTCAGTTTCTCCACTTTCGGGTTGCTTTTTTAACACGCCCTAAATTTCTTCCAAAGATCGTGTTTGAGTTTCATGTGAAACCAGTACATTGTCTTTCTGACGTTCTGGCAGGATAAATAACAGTAAATATCAAAGAGATGGATACATACTTTTTGTCAGTTATAATCCAAGTGATTCTAGCAGACCACCTTCAAAAAAGGACCTGGGTCTCGGATTGTATCAACTTCAGTTATGTACAAGCAAATAATGCAGCCCCCAGGAAAAGTGAGCCTGCATCAACTGAGAGCGAAAGCTGCTTCAGCAGCAAACTTAAGGTTATTTCCCTACAAGAAACTTGCAAAGCTGCCACTTGGAAGTCCATCCATACAGTCACAAAGCATTACTGTCAGGACCAAGCTTCCCATCAGAATACTATTTTTGACCAGGCAGTCCTTGGAAACCTTTTTGCTATCTAGATTTCTACTGCTTTTCTACAGGCCACCTTCCAGGAAAATCTGCAAGCCATGAAACCACCCCCTCCCCCCCAAATCCAACAGTAATAATAATTACAGCCCGAAGTTCTTGATTCACCATTCAGTGTGACAGCATGGCCTCTGACTGTCTACAGAGAAATCAAAGCAGGGACATGCAGCCACATTCAACCCTCAAAAAACAAAACAAAGAGCAAACTCTTAACATAAAAGAATATGATTTTTTGACTCTACATCTCTGCTACGAATGAACTGGTACTTCAGAGGTGAGTGGGTGATGGCAGGAACATCACATGCAGGTACACATCAAATTTAAAACTTCTATATACTGAAGGAGGGCTCTGCACACACTGGCTCTGTCACAGATGTCACCATTCAGTGTAGCTGCATGTCCCTGCTATCTACAGAAAACTCCCATTACAGGTAAGCAACTTTGCTTTACTGTGCAATAATTGACAAGATTACTTGCAATATCTTACAGCACTTTAAAAAATAAGGCCTTTAAAAATATGTTTTACAAATGTGAAAAACAGAAACCCATTTTAGGATTTATATACTGTATTAAAGTCATTCCATTTCCATGAAAGAGGATGAATGCAACATGAATTCAAACCATTTTGGGTGGAAAAGCATATGAGATGGCTTATGTTACAAGTAATTCTTCCTGAGTCACCAAGTGGTCCCAATGCTGTGCACTGCCATACAGAAGATCTCTGAATCACTCAATTCAGTTTTAAAATGTTGTCATCTTTCCTGCTGATATTCCATTGCTAGAATGAGATCTTCATTAAGGCAAATGATCATCTACATAAATTCTGAGGGGGACATATTCAAAACATTTTAGCCCTTTTAGAGAACCTGCTAACTGACTAAAACATAATCAGTAGGATATTCAATGGCACGCAGTTAGTACTGCTGAATACGTGCTTTTACTGGATTAAATGCCCCACTGCTAACTGGTTAACTTCAGTGCATTGAGCAGTCACAGTGGAGTGGCAACCTTAGCCAGTCCACTCAATATTGAATCACTAACTATCTAGCTAAAACACCTAAAGGTAGGACAGTCTTTTTCCCATCCTAATTTTAGATATTTTAGTTAGCCAGTTAGTGACTAAATGTCACTGCTGACTGGCTAGCTAAAATGATATCCAGCCAAACTGGATATTTAGTGCCATTCACTAGATATGGCCTAGAAATGGACATGGCTTAATGGGAATGGTTCAGCAAAGGCAAGTTTAGCCTTACCAATTTATGAGATTTTTTTTCAAAGGTGTAAACAAACAAGTGCATAATGATGAGCTGTTTGATATAGTATGCTTGGGATTTTCAGAAGGCAATTGACAAAGTCCCTCATGAGAGACTCCATAGGAAATTAAAGTGTCATGGGCTAGGAGGCTATGCTCTTTTGTGAGTTGCAAACTGGCTAAAAACAGGAAGTAGAGAGTAGGACTAAATGGTCAATTAGCCACATGGAAAAATGTCACTATTGGAGTGCCCCAAGAGTCTATACTGGGACCTGTGCTGTATAGCATATTCATAAATGATCTGGACATACGAGTGAGGAGTGAGGTGATCAAATTTGTGAATCACACAAAATTGTTCAACATCATTAAACGGCAGAAGTTTGCGGGAACTTGTAGAAGGATCTTGTGAGATTAGGAGACTAGGATACTAAATGACAAAAGAAATTTCATGTGGACAAGTACAAAGTGATGCACATAGGGAAATATAATCCCAACTTTAGATACAAAATGAGCCGCCACTCAAGGAAAAGATCTTGGAGTTGCTGGGGCCAGCATTCAGCAGCAGCAATGGTAGCCAGCACATTTAAAGTATCTGGCTGTCACCGCTTTAAGAAACACCCGATATTCAAAGCCAAGGGAAACAAAAGAGTGAGGTGCAATAATCTTTAATGACATACCAAATACATTCAAAATAAGCGTAGGTTTATTTCTTGAGAGCAAATTCCTTCAATTTATCCTTCACAATTGTGTTTCGTCTGTTACAGACTTCTTCAGGGATGTTAATCTTAACATATGTAAAAGACAAAACACAAGAAATAATCATTGATAAAATAAAATTAAAAACATTCAAAAACAGGCATTCCTAATGGGCTATACATTTCAAACAAAGGTAAGAATGTGTTTTTTTTTAAATTGCTAACTCTGGGAGCTCTTAATAGGGTTTTGGTACATTTTTAAAAGAAAGTTACATTCTTTTTGGTGCTTTAGTTTAAAAGGAGAAATATTTTCTTTAGTGGGGTAGCTTTAAAACTCTGCTTTAGTAACTTTCTCAGCTCTTTGGGGCTACTGACACCTAATCAGGTGTTGGTTCCCTCCCTACCCTCCTCCCCCAACTCACACCCACCCCTAGTGAGCAGTCTTGCTTTATAGGGCACATCCCCAATTAACAAAACACAGGGAGTTGGAACAGCACATTTTGAATATAATTAAAGAAATTTAACTGCTTTTTCTCTGAAAGGACAACTGGGAGACCGGCTGTTACTTTGGTAGATCTCTCTCTTTTGCTTTAACAGATACCTAAGCTCCACGAACAGAACAATGGCTGGGAAAAAATTGTATCGCTAAAGCTGTTGGCCCCATTACAGCTTCTGCCTCTATCCAGACAGAGGTCCCAATGCCAGTTGAAGGACTGGTTCCATGTTCAGGGTGCCTGCATGTTGCAACTCTCAAGAAACAAGTGGAGGAACTCAGAGAGGAGGTGGTGAGGCTGAGGAGCATTCAAGAGAGTGAGAAGTACATGATGAGATGCTTCTTGCAGCAGCCAAACTCTCCAGCAGAGAAGATGGGTGGCTTTAGAATGACTAAGGTTGGACACAAGTCACCAGGGCCTGCAGAATCGCTAATCCAACTTCTCCAGCCCTTGAATTGAAGAACCATTATGCAGCCCTGGAAGTGGAGGAGGTGAAAGCTTCCCTGGAAAGGGAAGAACCAGAGCTTAAGTACCCCAAAGTTGCAGAATCGGTGACCACAAGGAAGCAAAGGATAGTGGTGGTTGGTGACTCTTCTGAGGGGTATTGAGGCATCCATCTGCCAACCAGACTTGATGTCCAGAGAGGTATGCTGTCTGACAGGTGCCAAAATCCAAGATGTTACGGAGAGTTTGCCAAGACTCATCAAGCCCACTGACTATTACCCAATGTTGCTAATCCATGTTGGAACAAATGATACTGCCAGGTATCCCTCTGAGCATATCAAAAGTGACTTCATGGCTCTGGGACAGAGGGTGAAGCATGTAGATGCACAGGTGTTCTCTTCAATCCTCTCTGTTGAGGGTAAAGGCCAAGGCAGAGAGGCTTGCATCCTGGAGATGAATGCATGGCTGTGTGGATGGTGTCATTGAGAGCGTTTTGGTTTCCTGGACCATGGGATGCTGTTCCAAGGGTTGCAGAGCAGAGATGGCGTCCATCTGTCCAAGAAAGGCTGACACATCTTCAGTGGTAGACTGCCTAATCTATTGAAGAGGGCTTTAAACTAGATTCGTTGGGGATGGGTGAAGAAAGCCACCAGGTAAGTGAAACATTAAATAAGAACATAAGATATGCCATACTGGGTCAGATCAAGGTCCATCAAGCCCAGTATCCTGTTTCCAACAGTGGCCAATCTAGGTCATACATACCTAGCAGTTTCCCCAAAAAACACAGGTTCCACAATGCTTGTATTGGGTCAAGCATTGATATCCTGGGTCCCTTTAAATAATCGTTTATGGACCTTTCCTCAAGGAACTTGTCCAAACCTTTTTTAAACAGAGCGACACTAGCAGCCTTTACTACATCCTCCGGTAACAAATTCCAGAGTTTGATTGCACGTTGAGTGAAAAAGTATTTTCTCTTATTTGTCTTAAATAGTTTACCCTGTAGCTTCATTGCATGTCCCCTAGTCTTTCTATATTCTTATAATGTAAACAGTTGATCTACATTTACCCATTTCACTCCGTTCATTAAATTATAGACTTCTATCATATCTCCCCTCAGCCGTCTCTTTTCCAGGTTAAAGAGCCCTAACCTTTTTAGCCTTTCTTCATATGGGTATCCTTCCATCCCCTTTACCATTTTGGTGGCTCTTCTCTGAACCTTTTCTAATAGCGCTATATTCTTTTTAAGATACGGCGACCAGAACTGCACACAATATTCAAGGTGCGGTCGCACCATGGAACGATACAGAGGCATTATAATATCCTTTGTTTTATTTTCCATTCCTTTCCTTATGATACCTAGCATTCTATTTGCTCTCTTGGCTGCCGCTGCACACTGGATGGAGGGTTTTAACATGTTATCCACAATGACGCCTGAATCTTTTTCCTGGGTGGTGTTTCCCTAATGTGGAACCTTGCATTGTGTAACCATAGCTTGGGTTGTTCTTCCCTAGGTGTATAATTTTGCACTTGTCCACATTAAATTTCATCTGCCATTTGATGCACAGTCTTCCAATTTATCAAGATCCTCTTGCAATTTTCCACAATCCTCATGGGTTTTAACAACTTTAAGTAGTTTTGTGTCATCTGCAGATTTGATAACTTCACTCGTTATTCCCTTTTCCAGGTCATTTATGAATATGTCAAAAAGCAGCGGACCCAGCACAGATTCCTGGGGTACGCTACTATTCACCTTTCTCCATTGGGAAAATTGGCCATTTAGCCCTACCCTCTGCTTTCTATCTTCTAACCAGTTCCTGATCCACAATAGTACACTGCCTCCTATCCCATGACTCTTTAGTTTTGCCAAAAGTCTCTGATGAGGGACCTTGTCAAAGGCTTTCTGAAAGTTCAAATACACTATATCAACCGACTCACCTTTGTCTACCTGTTTATTCACACCTTCAAAGAAATATAACAGATTAGTAAGATCTTCCTTGTCTAAAGCCATGTTGGCTGTCAACCATTAAGCCATGACTATCTACATGATCAGCAATTTTGTTCTTTATGATGGTTTCTACCATTTTTCCCGGTACTGGCATCAGGCTCACCGGTCTGTAGTTTCTCATATCGCCCCTGGAACCCTTTTTAAAAATTGGCGTTACGTTGGCCATCCTCTGTTGTTCAGGTATTACAGATGATTTTAATAATAGTTCACAGATTACTAATAGGAGGTCTGCAATCTCATATTTCAGTTCTTTCAACACCCTTGGATGTGTATCATCCAGTTGAGGTGATTAGCTACTCTTCAGTTTATCAAATAGTTGTAATACAGCTTCCCACTGTATCGATATTTCCTTCAATTCTTCCGCACCTTTAAGTACCACTTCAGTGATGGATAATAAAGCAGTAAAGACCGGATCAAAGAATTAATTCAGTCTATCCGCTATTGCCTTCTCGCCTTTAGTGCCCCTTTAACCCCCCTCTCTCATCTAAGGGACCAACTGACTCTCTTACAGGTTTTTTGCTACGAATGTACTTGAAAAAGGTCTTTATTACGTGATTTTGCTTCCGCAGCAAGCTTCTTCTCAAATTCTCCCTTTGCCTGCCTTATCAATGCCTTGCATTTAACTTTCCAGTGCTTGTACTGTTTCCAGTTATCGTCATTTGGCTCTTTTTTCCATTTCCTGAAAGATACTTTTTTGGCACCAGCCTCTCTGACCTCACCTTTATACCATGCTGGCAGTTTTTTGGACTTCCTTCCACTTTTCTTAAGGCGTGAAATACAGCTGGTCTGGGCTTCCAAGATAGTATTTTTCAACAACAGACAAGCCTGATGTACGTCTTTAACCTTTGCAACTGCTACTTTTAGTTTTCTCTTAACTATTTTCCTCATTTTATCATAGTCTCCCTTTTTTAAAGTTAAAAGGTAGTACTGTGGATTTCCTTACCATCCCTCCTCCACTAATTAAATCAAACGCAATCATGATATTATCACTATTGCCAAGTGGCCCCAAAACCCTTATCTCTTGCACCAGATCTGGTGTCCACTAAGGACCTGGTCCAATATGGCTTCCCCTCTGGTCGTTTCATGAACCAGCTGCTCCAAGAAGCAGTCATTTTTTTCATCTAGGAACTTTATCTCCCTAGCATGCTTTGCCATGACACTGACTCAGTCGATACTGGGGTAATTGAAATCACCCATTATTATGACTGTGCTGTAACCTTTGCTAGCTTCCTTGATTTCTTTGAGCATGTTCTTTGAGGTGTTTTAAGTACCTTTATGGAAATGGGTGAAAGGGGTAACATATGGAAAGCAGTGTGTATAAATGCCCATAGCATGGGAAGTAAGATCCCAGATGTTGAGGCTTTAATGGGAGAGGCTGATTTTGATTTAGTGGCAGTTACAGAAACATGGTTCACAGAAAACCATGACTGGGATGTAATTATACCAGGCTATACTTTATTCAGAAAGGACAGGGTAGGAAGAAGGGGAGGAGGCGTGGCACTATTTGTAAAAAATAATATTAAAGCTTTGGAATTACAAAGCTTCAAATGGAGAGAGGAGGCACTGGGTTAAACTAGAAAGAGGGAAAGAGAAATCGTTTTGCATTGGCGTGATATACAGACCTCCCTCACAAGAGGAAGAGGTGGACAGAGAGTTAATTGAAGACAAATGCAGTATTGCTAGGAAAGGGGAAGTGCTACTGATAGGGGATTTCAATATGCCAGATGCTGATTGGCACATTACTGCTACTGTATCATCTAGAAGTAAGGAGATCATGGATTCTCTACAGGGAGAACTATTCAGGCAATTAGTAACGGACCCCACACATGAAGGGGCCATACTGGACTTGGTGCTTACCAATGTTGAAAGTGTTTCTGATGTTATAGTGGGAGATCATTTTGTATCCAATGATCACCAGATGGTATGGTTCAGTATTAGGACTTAGGGCTGTTAGACTCCATTTAAAAGTGAGGGTGTTAGACTTTAGGAAAATTAACTTTGCAAAGATGGGCCAATACCTCGGGGAGTCAGCGGGATGGGAACAGCTGGGTGATGTAGAAAAACAGTGGGGCAAAACTGAAAGGGGATATTTTAAAGGCAACCAACCTTTTGGTTAAAATGGTAAATAAAGGAAAAGGAGACCTCTATGGCTTTCGAAAGAAGTAACTGAAAAGGTGAAGAAAAAGTGTGAGGCCTTCATGAAATACAAGAGATCACAGAGGGAGGAAGACAGGCATCTATATTTGGAAAAACTTAGAGAAGCTAGCAAAGTAGTCAGGAAAGCAAAGATTCAAAAAAGGAGGAGACAGTCAATGCAATAAAATGGGGGGGGGGTGTATAATACATTTTTCAGATATATTAGTGAGAAGAGGAAGGGCAAAAGTGGTATTATTAGACTCAAGGGTGAAGGGGAGGAATATGTAGAAGCTGATGAGGATAAAGCGGAATTGCTTAACAAATAATTCTGTTCTGTGTTCACAGATGAAGAACCAGGAACAGGACCTCAGAAAACACCCACAAACATGAACAGAAGCAAGGGGCATCTTGAACAATTTACAGAAAACTGTGTTCGTGAGAAACTAGCTAAACTTACAGTAGACAAAGTGAAGGGACCGGATAGGATACACCCTAGAATAATGAGGGAACTTGGGGACGTTCTAGCAGCTCCACTGACTAACCTTTTCAATGCCTCGGAGTCGGGAATGGTTCCAAAGTACTGGAGAGAGGCTCATGTGGTGCCTTTGCAGAAAAGCGAAAGTAAGGATGTGATTGAAAACTACAGCTGGTTAGTTTAACTTCGGTGGTGAGTAAATTATTGGAAACGCTGCTGAAAGAGAAATTAGTGAGGTTTCTGGAGTCCAGCGGATTACAGGATCCGAGGCAGCATGGATTCACCAGAGGCACGTCTTGTCAGACAAATCTGATTGATTTCTTTGACTGGGTAATCAGGGAGTTGGACCGAGGGAGAGCCCTAGATGTGGTGTATTTAGATTTCAGTAAAGCCTTTGACACTGTTCCTCACAGGCGACTTATAAACAAACTGAGCACCCTAGGGATGGACCCTAAAGTTACTGCCTGGGTAAGAAATTGGTTGAGTGGGAGGTGACAAAGGGTATAGGTAAATGGAGCTCACTCTGAGGAGAAGGAAGTTACCAGTGGTGTGCCCCAGGGATCTGTCCTTGGTCCGTTTCTTTTTAACATCTTTGTTAGTGATATAGTGGAACGGCTGTCGGGTAAGATTTGCCTCTGCGGATGATACCAAATCTGCAATAGAGTAGACACCCAGGAAGGTGGAAATAACATGAGAAGGGATCTAGTTAAGCTTGAAGAATGGTCTAGAATTTGGTAGCTGGGATTTAATGTTAAAAAATGCAAGGTCATGCATTTGGGCTGCAGCAATCCAAGGGAGCGATATAATATAGGGGGTGAAATACTTTTTGTCCACTAAAGAAGAGCGGGACCTAGGGCGTGGTTGTGTCTGATGATCTTAAAGTAGCTAAACAGGTAGAAAAGGTGACAGCAAAAGCTAGAAGGATGCTTGTGTGTATACGGAGAGGAATGGCTAGCAGAAAAAAGGAGGTGATAGTGCCTCTGTGTAAGTCTTTGGTGCGACCTCATTTGGAGTATTGTGTGCAGTTCTGGAGACCGCACCTTCAAAAGGATATAAACAGGATGTAGTCCATACAGAGGGTGGCTACTAAAATGGTTAGTGGTCTTCATTATAAAGCATATGAGTACATACTTAAGGATTTTAATATGTACACCTTAGAAGAAAGGCCAGATAGAAGTGATATGATTGAGACATTTAAATACCTCCATGGCATAAATGCACAGGAGGAGAAACCTCTTTCGATTGAAAGCAAGTTCTGCTACGAGGGGACATGAGATGAGGGTGAAAGGGGATAGATTCAGGAGTGATATGCGGAAATATTTCTTTATGTAAAGAGTGGTGGATCTGTGGAATAGTCTCCCGGTGGAGGTGGTAGAGATGAGGACACTATCTGAATTCAAAAAAGCATGGGACATACACAGAGGATCCTCTAAAGGAAAGACGGGGACTGGTGTAGTTGTTGATATGGAAGGACAGACTAGATAGGCCATGTGGTCTTTTTTTCTATCGTCATTTTTCTATTTTTCTATAAAACAATCATACATTATATCAGATTTACTACTATAACACAATAAAGATAAATATTAAAATACCAATATGAAACATTAGAAGAAAAGCGATAACTGCTTCTAATACATTATCTAAAACTATTCAGAAAGTGATCTGGCACAATTTGTGCCAAAGGGACCCATGTACATCATGCAGAAGGCTAGCACTTATCAATATTCAAAAAAAGGAGAAAATGTGTGAGATAAAAAGCCCCACGCTTACTAAAAGAGGCATCTCTAATATAGTTAAATATATATGTGCATCTACATCGGATGATCAAGGCAAAAAAGAAGCAGGAAGCAACAGACTTTCTACGGAAAGGGTCTCAAAAATCAACTCCCACTCAAGTATCACTTGAATAAATGTCTTCTATTGAACAAAAACAAAGCACTTGAAAAATAATACACATAACCAGCATAAAACACTATCAAGATAAAAGTTAAACCAATACATAAATGTGCATTGTCATTATGGGCAAAAGACTAGGAAACTACTCGGTGACACTAAGTCCTCATATATAAATTATAACATGTCATTCAATGTCCAAGCAGAACAAATATACTGTCCGGAAATTTAAACATATTACCATCTCAACATACTCTTTTAAAGTAGTTATTGAACATCTACTTCAATCCACATCCATAATGCAACATTCAAATAATACCATCAAAGCTTCCTCGAGCATGTACAACTCTGTTGGGCACCCAACACAAGCGATAAACAGTAATAAGACCCCGCACATCCAATGCCAGTTTTTAAAAGAACAGAAACGCAGGAAAGATGACAAGATGATGATGTCAGCTTACATTACTAGGCTAACCAATAGCCACCAGATTACTAGGGCAATGGATAAACAAAATAAAGGCAGTTGATCAGACTTACTAAAAGACTATATTTTCAAACTTCCCTATTGTGATACACTGCAGTTCTGTTAGAAACCGAGATGGGTAGGCAGCACCAAATGAATAGCATTTGCTCCAAATTAAAATGAAACAAAAATAGGATAGTAATAATGCCAAAAATAAGCCTATCAGTCACTAAACATAAAATTGCCCAAAAAAGACATTTAAAAGAATGAATATTAAACCATTCCAAATGCCGTCAAACAGTTTTAAATCATATGATCTCCGTTGTTAAAAGCAGCCATTAATGAAAGCCAATTGTGTTGGCAATGGTTTACCATCTTATGGCCTCAAATCTCTAGCTTTCTAAAAATCAATGAATAAATGTATTATCATAAAACAAAAAAACGGACATAAGTAATTCAGATATACCTCTATAAGGAGTAGGAAAAGGAGGGCAGGGGAAGAGGGAGAACGGGAGGGAAAAAGAGGGGGTGGGAAGGACGGGGAAGGGAAAAAGGAGAAATGAAAATAATAAAAGGCATATACACAAAAGTGAATCTACCATTGAAACAAAAAATCTATGTACAAAAAGATAAATAATTAAAAAAAGGTGGGTTAATAAAAACTGCTAAACAAAAACCTAAAGGAAACCTAAAGAAAGTATGCATAGTCAAAAATTTATCATATCTAGATGTACTGTACTTGCATGAGTAAAATGGAGTATATATCAGAAAACCAGAAATAAATCCAACAAAGTTGACTAAAAACTGACACTAAAAAATGTATACTGTGATAAAGCCTTGGAAACCGACACTTTAAAAAAAATATAATACACTACATTTACCTTGGTTATATAGCTTCAGGTGTTCTAGCATATGAAATTGGATAAATATATATCATATAGATAACACGTAACTAAAAGAACAAAAATAATAGCTTGATACATTTCATAAGAAGACAGAGTAATCAATATTCATGTTTAGCCCATTGGGAGACACCTCATCCTATTATTCCTATAATATACATTCTTCCGAAAATACATAAATCTATGGAAAATCCTCCAGGTAGACCGATCATTTTTACAATCAGTTGATTCTTTGAACCGATATCTAAATATTCAGATGTATTTCTTAGATTGTTTTGTTTCTACCACTCCCTCTTATGTTAGGGATTCGTCATATATCATCATTCTGGATCAGTTTACCTACTTACAGTTTAGCTACTTTCTTTGCTGAGAAAATTCAGAACCTACGCTCTTCGTTTTCAAACCCCTCTCCCCCTCCCCCGCTTTCTCCACCTGGTTCATCACTGTCCTCTACTCCTTTGTCTGCATTGATAACTGATGTTCATTTCTCCTTACCTTCCCCACCGTCAAATCAAGCCCTTGCTCATACTTGGTATTCTTTCCGCACCGTTACCTCTGCTGAAGTACTTCAGATGCTGGTTAAGTCTAGAAAGACTTCCTGCTCACTCGACCCAATTCCATCTCGTTGGCTGACCGAGCCTTCTCTTCAATTCATACCCATTATCACTTCCATCATTAATGGTAGCCTATCATCAGGTCAATTCCCCTTTCTCTGGAAGCTTGCTGTTGTTCACCCCCTTCTGAAGCAGCCCTCTCTTGATCCATCTGTTCTGTCTCATTGGCGACCTGTTTCTAATTTACCCTTCTTAGCTAAGCTCTTGGAACGTTTTGTTTTTGACCAACTAAATTCCCATGCAGAATCCATAAATACTCTTCATCCTCGCCAAGCCGGTTTCTGGCACGGTCACAGTACTGAAACGGTTCTCCTGGCACTTCTGAATGAATTACATGTTGCCCACGATCGCGGGGATGTTACTCTTATAGTTTCCCTTGATCTCTCCGCAGCGTTTGATCTGATAGACCATCCCACTTTACTATCTCGTCTGTCGGATATTGGGCTGCGCGGCACAGTTTTGCAGTGGTTTTATTCCTTTCTTGTGGCTCGCTCTTTCTCTGTGTTCTCTAATGGTAGTCATCCACTGCTTTCCCTCTCACTTGTGGTGTTCCCCAGGGCTCGGTGCTTTCTCGTTTGCTGTTTAATATTTTTCTTTCACCATTACCTCTATTGATTCAGCAATACCCAGTTTCTACTTACTTGTATGCCGATGACATCATTCTCCTTTTTCATACTTCACCGTTAACTCTGGATATTTCTCAGTTTAATCATTGTCTTTCCCACATTGCCTCTTGGCTCTCTCAGAACTTTCTACACCTAAACCCATCTAAGTCTTCAGCCATGGGGGTCTCTCTAAGCGGCCCTTGTCCAACAGTTGCTCCCATGATCGGCTCAACCTCCATCCCGCTCACCACTTCCTTCCGTTATTTGGGAGTCATCTTGGATTCTTCGCTCTCTTTTCACTGTCATATTTCTTCTATCATACGCCGCTCATTTGCTGCTTTGCGGCAAATCAAGGCCGTTCGTTCCTTGTTTCCTTCTGGTTCTCTAGTCACTCTTGTGTTAGCTTTAGTCATTAGTAGGTTTAGACTACTGTAATATCTTTCTGGCTAATCTTCTTGGCTTTCAATTACAACGTTTACAGCTTATTCAAAATACTGCGGCTCGTCTAATTACATTTTCCTCCCGGTTTGATCATATTACTCCCATTCTCTTCCAGTTACATTGGTTGCCTCTCCGCTATCGTTTCAGGTATAAATTTCTTATTTTAGCCCACCGTGCCATTTACACTAATAATCCCCTCTATCTTGCAGATCATATCTCTTTCCATACCCCTTATCACCAGTCCCGTTCTTTCTATGTTTAATCGTCTAGCTTTACCTGCTCCATCACAAGCTCATCTGGAGCAGACTCGCAATTCGGCTTTCTTTTTTCTCGCCCCTGTTTTTATGGAACGCATTACCCCCAACTCTTTGGTTAGAACCTTCCTATGCTCAATTTAAGTCACTACTTAAGACACACTTGTTTCAGCAAGCCTTCGATCTTTCCCCCGATGCCCCCCCTTTAAGTTGCTAGATTTGTTCCGCTGCCAGTCTAGGTTTGTCTTGCCCCTCCACTGTTTGTCTTTGCCCCTGTTTTGTGTCAGTTTTTATTTGGACCTCCGATTTGCTGGAGTGTATTTTCTTATTATAATATTTTAATATTTTTAATATTTTATTGTATTTTAGTATTTATTATATGTGTTCTGTTCTGTTCACTCTTTCCTATTTTTAGGGCGTTCCTTTTCTTATAATTTGCAGTGCGTCCTTTTTATTTTATTGTACACTGCTTAATGTTTCGACAAAACGGTCTATCAAGTGTGATTAAAGATTAAAGATTACCACTTACCATCATAATCTTATTTTGGTTACAATGGCTATCAATTCTTTTCATACTAACATTCCACAAAGATAGGCATTAGAGATTATTGAAGATGTTTTATCTGTTCATACTGGCTTTCACAGAGCACCAACAGCATTTTTTATTCAGCTTGCGAATTTGGCTTTGACACAAAATTATTTCTGTATTGAGCGAACATTTTATAACGGGTCAAAGGGTTGTCATGGCACCGGATGTAGCAAATCTGTGTCATAAGAATATAAAAAATGCCTTATTGGGTCAGGCCAAGGTCCATCAAGTCCAGTATCCTTTTTCCAACAGTGGCCAATCCAGGCCACAAGTACCTGGCAGTTTCCTAAAGAGGCACACAGGTTCCACAATGCTTGTTGTTGACTCATATAAATGACCCCTATAACAAAATACCTGGGTTCTTATCTCCCAGTGCTTCTTAACAGGAAAGAAAAAGACACGACACAGTGTTAATTAATCAATCAATTGCTATAGAGCTCCATAGGGAAGAGACACACCGAGTCTAATTCGACTATCCCAACATGCCTCTTCAAAGATGGTTCCGAAGAGCTTAGCTTTTTATTAGGTGATATCAGCTGATGCAGTTAATTTTTAATTAACATCTGGTACTTTCCAAATTCCACGTGTACATCAATTTTGCCAACATAGACATTATTATTTATACCTAAAAGAAGAAGTTCTATATAAAAATTACATTCATTAGATCCAGCAGGTGTCGCTATACTGCTAAAAGCTAGTTAGTTACTTATTATATTTTGCTGATTTCGGTTATATTTACTAAATGGACTAGAGTCAATTTCATAAGAGCAGGGCATCCTGCCCCAGAGACAGCTTAGCCTATCCTCTTGCAGAATGATCAGCTTCACCCCTTGTTCTATTTAATTAAGGAACTTCAATCTGACCTAATATCTGTTGGGTACATAGACTGTTTGCGTAAGCTATAATGCTTCTAATTTCCCAATTTATGTCTAACTAAAAACGGGAACTATGATTTAAAGGAATAGCTTCAAAAGCAATCTTTGACCTATACTTCTTTTCAGGCCTATACTGAGCTGGATTATACTTTTGTGTCCTGTATGGTTTCATGTGTAGCTGACTTTGGTTTCATTCCAATTGAGATTATTGAGCCTGATCTGCTGTCTGTTCCTATATCTGAATCTGAATCTGACAAGTCCAAATCTGCATATCCAGGATAAATCATAGGTGTATAGATTTGTTTATCATCAGCGCTCTCATCTGCTTCATTAATTACATCCAACTTACATTTGGGGCCTAGCTGGGGTAGGCCACGCCCACAGTCCTCCCTTTGGTTCTGCACAGAACCACAATCTTCATAGAAAGGCATTTCACGAAGCAAGTCTCCTGTACTAGGAACACTTCGCAATTTCAAACTGCAATAGTGTGTGTAGCTTTAGGCAGGTATGTAGTACAACACTTCATAAAACAGACAAGACCAATTCCTAAAAGTAGGAGAGCTACTAGGAACCCAAACAAGCCTGTCAGTATCGCTTTTACTGGACCTGACAAGCCACTCCATATATTATCAAACCAAGGCCATATAGAATCAGAAGTTCCCTCTATATTATCTTTGGAGAAGTGGGTTTCTTTTCTCACCTGTTCTAGGATACCTGTGACTACCTTACTTTGTGAATCCACAATCGTACAGCAGTGATCTCTCACGACGCCACAAACTCCGCCATCTTGGCTAGCAAATAATCTAAGGCCATCCTATTCTGGGCAGAGTATGCAGTCAACTTGTCTACAGTACCTTGCATGATTGTAAGAGCATCAGTCAAATCTTGGGCTGTTACTTCAATTAGAGCATAAATTCGCAATAATTGCTCACCATAACGTTGTGTAGGACGTATGGCACCAAAAGTACTTAGCCACACTGTTCCTGCGAAAGTGCTCACTTCTTGTTGGGTTAACATAGTGGTATCTTCTAACAATTTCCTTGCTGCACGTATATCAACACTAGAATCATCTGTTGCTCTGCGCTGACGACTTGAGGGCGTCCCTAATAAAGTCTCATAAGGGACCAGTTTCCATGGTAAGTCAAGAGTAGCTATGTAACAATTGCCAGACCAATCAGCAGGCAACCGAACATAAGCAAGAGTTCCGCACACAAAATAGTGACCTACCAAGGCAAGTAGTCCATCAGGCCAAATTTTAAAATTTTTAGGATTTGTGATTAGAACTTCAGTTCCAGGCTCAATGTTTCTTAACCATGGGTGATAGTATCCTAAATAGGGATACACATAGTTGTCAACATACCCAGATGACAAACCATCTTTACTATTCTGCAATCTATACTTCCCATATGCTGGAATCCCATCCTGATCATAGTACTGTAATTCATACTGATCAAGACGAGACTTGGGATCAGGGATGACATTGACTACCTTCAAATTTGAAAGGGCTTGCACAGGACTTGGTGTAGAGGACTCTAACACTAAATGGACATGGTCGTTAGTCATAACAGTCTGACACTTAGACAAAGGAGTGTCACCCACAGGATATGTTCCTTTCCTTTGAAAACAGATAGGAGGATCAGCCATTGGCTGAGGGCTAATTATTCTTGGAGCAGGAGTGACTCCTTCTGGCCATGTCATAGTAAGATTAAACAGGGTTTCATTCATAGACAATTCCTTCAGCTCTTGCAAGGAGAGAGGTCTAGGTCTAGGCAGGAATCCGAACTGTGTAGCTACTGGGTGAGGCAAGCAGACTGCACAGCTGGAAATATTAAATCGCTGAATTAAGGAATAAATGTGTGAATGAAACACATTATAAAAAGTACCATGTTTTGCCCACGGTGCATGTGGGTCATATTCAGGAACTGTATGATCAGGGACTGTAGGAACTGGATCTGGAGGAGTAGTAACACCATGAAAGTCCCTGAGCATCTTATCTATTATTGCCTGTTGTTTAGGGGGCATTGTTGGCTTTTCTGATAATCTTCTTATCAACTCATCTATACTGTTGATACTACCACGAGGGCTGACAGACACCAAATCCAGAAGAACAAAAACAATGCCAATGCTACTGCAAATATGCATATTAACCACTTTTCAATAACCACCTCTGGATTGCGTTGTGAATGTTCAACAATTTCACAGTCACTTTCTTGATCAAGTGGAGATGAGCCTGGAGGAAATGAGTCCAGTTCTATTTCAACTAATTCTTCAGGAGGTGGTCTCGGTGGAAGTTGTCTTATCCAGGGGACGGCGCCTTCTTGCACTGGTCCAGATGTATCCACGCTTTGCGCCCCTTCACCTTCAATGCCGAATATCCCACCAGCAACACTTGGAACGGTCCCAGAAACTTCGCTGCTAAAGCTGACTTCGGTGCTGGATCCTTGATGAGCACCCAATCTCCTGGTTCCACGTCTGGGGTTGATTGTGACTGAGCTCCCTGCTTTGTAAGCTGCAAAAGGAAGGAGACACTAACGTTTGGTACAAATATTTACAATAAGATAATAAATCGCTGCGCAATAGTTGGGGATCCGGTAATTGATCTGGTGGAATTATCACATGTGCTGGAGTAGTCGCTGGACGTCCCGTCACAATTTCATAAGGGGTAAGACCTTGTCGAGTTCTCTGAGGAGAGTTACGGACTGAGAATAAGGCAAACGGCAAAGCTTCCACCCAATCCTGACTCCAATCATGAGTCAGAGACCGGAGAAGCGCCTTCAGCGTCCGATTCATCCGTTCCACTTGGCCAGAGCTTTGCGGATGATACGGAGGATGACGTTGCTGGTGAAGGCCAAAAAAGGCAGTTATGCCCTTCCATACCTCCGCCGTAAAGGCTGGACCTTGATCAGAAGACAAAAGTAAAGGCACACCCCACAAAGGAATAAACTGAGTAAGCAAGCATTTCAAAACAGTAGCAGCAGACAAAGAATTTGTCGGATAGGCCTCAGGCCATCCAGAATATAAGCAAGTAAAAACCAAAAGATGTTTCCTTCCCCCCTTGGCACAAGGCAGATCAGTAAAGTCCATTTGCAAGAAGAGGAAGGGTCCTCGAGGCTTAGGCAAGGACGGAGAAGGCGATGCACGCAAAGTGCTCCCGGACTTTCCTGCTTGCAAACACGGGAGACAAGAAATACACACAGCATGAGCAGCAGAAGCAAATGTAGGATTATGCCACAATTGAGCAAAAGCTTTTGTCATAGCCAGTACACTTAAATGCAATTTATGATGCAAAAATAAGGCAACAGGATATAGCAAAGATTTAGGACAAATAATCAAATTGTCCTTTAACCAGAGTCCAGTACCATCAGGAGATGCTCCCCAAGTGAGCCAGTTCTGTTTTTCAGTGAAGTCCGCTGAGTCCTGATGGGAACGCATCAAGTCCAAAGATATTGAGCCAGAAGGAGAAGCTGCAGGTGAACGAAGAGTTAATAAAAGGTGTGGTGGAACTGCAGGTCCTGCTGCTGCAGTTTTAGCAGCTTGGTCTACAAACTGATTGCCTTGTGACACCATAGTACCATTAAGATCATGTCCTTTGCATTTCAACACAGCCACCTGAGCTGGCTTAAGCACTGCAGCAAGTAGACGCTCAATATAGCGGGCATGCTTGATGGGCTTATGGGCAGCCGTCAGGAACCCCCGTTGAGCCCAAATATTTCCAAAATCCCACAGAATTCCGATTGCGTAACTACTGTCACTATGGATATTAACAACCAAATGCGTAGACATCTCCAAGGCCCGAATAAGAGCAAATACTTCTGCCAACTGGGCACTTGCAAATGGCAACGCTCCTGCTTCTAGTACAGAATCAACAGTAGTTACAGCATACCCCACAAGTAAATGTCCATGTTCATCACGGAAGGCAGAACCATCAGTGAATAGAACCCAATCAGGGTTTGGCAAAGGTACAGCAGATAAATCAGGCCTAGCCTTTGAATAGGCAGTTACAGAAGAAAGACAATCATGAGTTCCATCAGGGTCAGACAAATGTAACAAGGGCTCCAAAGAAGCCAAAATTTGAGCTGGTTGTAACAAGGAAACTTCATGCAAAGTTACATGTGCTTGAGAAATAGCCAAATCAAATAACAGTAAACGAGAACTAGATAAAGGTTGAGTTTTAGCTAAATGCAATAGCCTAGCTACTGAGTGAGATGTGTACACATGCAGTTCATGTTGGAGAACAAGGAAGTCAGTGGTCTGTATTGCAAATACCACAGCAGCTAAAGATTGAAAACAAGGTGGCATGCCAGCAACAACAGAATCAAAACCTTGAGAGAAAAAGCCTAGCGGCTTGAGTCCAGAAGGAAAACGTTGTGCTAGAACACATACTGCAGCCTTAGTAGATGTCGCTACATAAAGGCGGAAAGGCAAGTTATAGTCTGGAAATGAGAGACAAGGAGACTTCAATAGCGCTTGCCGTAGAGAATGGAAAGCATTATGCTGTGCTTCAGTAGGCACTATAATACCCTCTGGAGCTTCACGGCCTAGCAGGGCATAGAGTGGAGCAGCAAGTTCAGCAAAATCTGGTATCCACTGGCGACAGAACACCAGAAGGCCTAGAAAGCGTCGTATCAGAGGTACAGTAGCAGGAAAAGGCATTGACATTATAGGGCCAATTCTCTGAGCAGTAATAGAGCGTCCAGCAGCAGAAAGGCATACACCTAGAAAGATCACTTGTGGTACGGCAAATTGTAATTTTGATTGGTTTACTTTCAATCCTAAACGAGAAATATGCACAAGAGCTAACATAGTATCAGCAATACAAGCATCATAACATGGAGAACAAATGAGTAAATCATCTACATACTGGATCAGCACAGATTTGTCCAACGCCAAGTCTTGTAAAGCAGCTTTTAGGGCCTGTGAAAAATAAGCAGGACTTTCCGTGTAGCCTTGAGACAGGGTAGTCCAGGTATACTGGCGCCCTTCGAACGTGAATGCCAGTAAATATCTCGACTCCTCCCCTACCGCTATGGAGTAGTAGGCGGAGCTTAAATCTATAACTGAGAAGTGGGTGGAGTCACAGGGTATGCGAGTCCAGATATCATGAGGGTTGGGCACAAGAGGGAAGATGGGCATGACAATACGATTGATTGCCCTCAAATCTTGCACAAATCTGTAGGACTTACCATCAGCTTTTAACACCGGTAAAATAGGAGTATTGCAAGGAGAAGAAGTAGGCACCAACACACCCTGGGCTAGCAGATTTTCAATTACTGGCCGTATTCCAGCCACCGACGTTGCAGGCAATGGATATTGACGCACATATGGTAGTGGAGCTCCTGGTTGTACTTCAATCTTGACTGGAGGAATATTGAGATGCCCAATATCATCACCTGGTACTGCCCACAAGGTGGAAGGAAGGGTATCCAATGGTGGAGTAGTCGCAACAGCCGGTGTTACAGCTATAGGCTGTTGTACTTGCAGGGGACACAAGGTACATGTCAAAGTGCCAGTTTCCCAGCTTATAACAGTCTTGTTCCTAGATAAAAAATCTCGACCAAGCAAGTTGACAGGCAAAGTAGGGCCTACCAGAAAATCTGTATGATATAATTTACCCTCCACTATAATTGGCACATCTGATAACTTTTGATGCATTATAGTCTTTCCTTCAATTCCTTCACAAGGTACTTTAGGAGCTGCAGGTAGGGACTCAAACAGAGGTGGAGGTAACTGGGATAGTGCTATGGCAGATGTAGAGGCACCTGTATCTAGCAGGAAAAGCAATTCACACCCCATAACAGTAGCACGTATCTCCCCCTGTGTGTTTGGACACACAACCAGGCCTAGTCAATCCTCGCTATAATCCACATCAGTCTCTGCATAGTATTGAGTCATCACTGAAGGCTGGTTAGGGGTAGATACAGGGTATGAGACAGATGGATACCTAGCACCATCCTGTATCCCAGGCTGGGGAATATTGCCCCTTGGCTTAGTACAATCTCTAATAAAATGGCCCACTTGCCCACAACCATAACAAGTACGCTCCCCTTGCTGTCCCCCCATATAGCCACGTCCTCTTCCTCTGAAGGGGGCTGCACCTCTTCCACCCCTTGATCTACCACGTCCTCTGAAGTTGGACTCATAACTTGCTACTTGCAAATTTAAATGTTTTGACGCTGGCGGTCAAGTTTACCTTTATCAGCATCCTTTCTGCCGTTGAATTCGTTTCTCAGCATGCAGAGCCGCCTCCAGGATTTCTTGTGCAGACTTAGTAGACCAGCCAAGCAAAGCATTTTCAAGAATACTTTTTATCTCTGGCTGCAGTCCATTCACAAAAATAGAAGCAAAACCTTCCATCTCAGCATTCTGAGGAGAACAATCTCTGAACGCTAGGAAACATCTAGTGTGATACTGGTTTACCGTCTCACCCCCACACTGCTTTACTTCCAAGAGTTTGGACAGATCACGGACTGGGGTACACTTTTTCTCTATAGCTTTTAACAAATTATCCCTATGTTCTCTAAATGCAGTCATTTGAGCAACATCCGTAGCATTAATTACAGGATCTATACCAGGCCACACCCAATTAATATTATCACGCAGTTGAGGGTGGGTGACTGCCCTTAGCTCTATAGGATTCAGAAAAACTGCTTTCAATAAATTTTGTAAATCTACCCAAGTAGGATCATATGTAGTTATTAGCTGTCGCCAATAATCTACAAACTGACCAGGCTTCTCCCTGGAGTCAGGACAGGATCTAGCTAAGCTAAAAATTTCGGCTGGGGACCAGTTCGTTGCTAAGGTAACTAACCCCCCATCTCCTCTCGGGAATGCCCGAAACGGAGCCAACAAATCACCTTTATTTTGATCCTTCGTTTGTTTGTCTGAAGCCGATGAGTCACCCAATTCCAAAGTTAAACACTGTAAACTTTGACAGTTAGAAAGCAAGGGAGCCTTGGTCCAATGTTCAAGTCCCTTGGCAACAGCTGACATTGCTTCAATTACAATTTCCTTACGTGTACTGAGAGGCAACAAACTTAAAGTATGCTGCTTTACCTGTAAATCTAATGCTTCAAATACAGTTGTAATGAGTTCAACTAATGTACGAGCTTTATTCACAAGATAATCATGATACTGTGTTAACTGCTCCACAGTATTCAAGCCCTTAAGGTGGCTTGCTTCAATGCCAATTAACTGCTCAAGTTCTATAATATCCTTAGTCAATCGTTGAGCTCTAGTCGTCCGAGGTTTGGTTTATAATCTATAGGGGTAGAGGCACAGAATTCACCACCCCCAACTGCACCCTCCAATGAAGCATCAGAAGGTGATACAACTACACTGGACATGTCAATTTTAACAGGGGTAGAAATATCAGACACAGCACCCAGCCGGATCGAGGGCGCCTCTCGATCGCGACCAGGGACTATGGCTGGGACATTATTTCTAGACAGAGAAATAGCTAGTGCATTAACCTCATCTTCATAGGCAGGTGGCGCAGATGCCACGGTACAAGGCTCACAATTATTTACAGTTTTATTCACATCATTACCTCTGTTAGTTAAAACACATATTTGCTCTTCCATGCGATACACCTGATCTCTGACCTTCCTAAATGTAGAATCAATAGTATGTTTGCTCTTCTCGGCCGCTTTAGAACACCAGAAATTATAAGTAATCCATTCATGACAGGATTTCTCATCTAACGCTAGTACTGATTGCAAATATTTCAATTTAGACTCGTGAAAAGTCCCTCCAAGGGGGAACTGCAGTTTGGGGTTCGCTGCAGTAACAGAATGCCACTTGGCTACATAATTTAAAGAATTGTCCCCATATTCTCTTTTCATCACATAATTGGGACTCCCTTTCTTATCAATTGCTATAGCACGAACTTTCTCTTCCCAGTCATTCTAACTGAGACTCCTGCTTTACTTAGCAGATTTATTACCCATTGTAATATTTCAGATATCTGTCAATATACTCACAACTTGTGTCCTCAGGTTGTTTGTTTCCTGCTAAAGAACAATGGAATCCGAGTCACGGCACAAAACTGTTGACTCATATAAATGACCCCTATAACAAAATACCTGGGTTCTTATCTCCCAGTGCTTCTTAACAGGAAAGAAAAAGACACGACACAGTGTTAATTAATCAATCAATTGCTATAGAGCTCCATAGGGAAGAGACACACCGAGTCTAATTCGACTATCCCAACATGCCTCTTCAAAGATGGTTCCGAAGAGCTTAGCTTTTTATTAGGTGATATCAGCTGATGCAGTTAATTTTTAATTAACATCTGGTACTTTCCAAATTCCACGTGTACATCAATTTTGCCAACATAGACATTATTATTTATACCAAAAAGCAGAAGTTCTATATAAAAATTACATTCATTAGATCCAGCAGGTGTCGCTATACTGCTAAAAGCTAGTTAGTTACTTATTATATTTTGCTGATTTCGGTTATATTTACTAAATGGACTAGAGTCAATTTCATAAGAGCAGGGCATCCTGCCCCAGAGACAGCTTAGCCTATCCTCTTGCAGAATGATCAGCTTCACCCCTTGTTCTATTTAATTAAGGAACTTCAATCTGACCTAATATCTGTTGGGTACATAGACTGTTTGCGTAAGCTATAATGCTTCTAATTTCCCAATTTATGTCTAACTAAAAACGGGAACTATGATTTAAAGGAATAGCTTCAAAAGCAATCTTTGACCTATACTTCTTTTCAGGCCTATACTGAGCTGGATTATACTTTTGTGTCCTGTATGGTTTCATGTGTAGCTGACTTTGGTTTCATTCCAATTGAGATTATTGAGCCTGATCTGCTGTCTGTTCCTATATCTGAATCTGAATCTGACAAGTCCAAATCTGCATATCCAGGATAAATCATAGGTGTATAGATTTGTTTATCATCAGCGCTCTCATCTGCTTCATTAATTACATCCAACTTACATTTGGGGCCTAGCTGGGGTAGGCCACGCCCACACTTGTCACGAGGCAAGCAGTGGATTTCCTGGGTCCTCTTTAATAATGGTTTATGGACTTTTCCTCCAGGAACTTGTCTAAATCTTTTTTAAACCCAACTATACTAATAGCTTTTACTACATCCTCTGGAAATGAATTCCAGAGTTTGATTACATGTTGAGTGAAAAAATATTTTCTCTTATTAGTCTTAAATAGGTTACCCTGTAGCTTCATTGCATGTCCCCTAGTCTTTCTATATTTTGATGGCATAAACAAATGATCTACCTTTACCCATTCCACTCTATTCATTAATTTATAGAGCTCTATCATATCACTCCTCAGCCGTCTCTTTCCAAGTTGAAGAGCTGCAACCTTTTAAGCCTCTCCTCATAGGGGTATCCTTCCATTCCCTTTACCATTTTTGTCACTCTTTGTACCTTTTCTAATTCAGCTATATACTTTTTAAGATATGGCAACCAAAACTGCACACAATAAATATCCATTCCTTTCCTTAAGATTCCTAGCATTCTATTTGCTTTCTTGACCACCGCTGCACATTGGGTTTCTGAAAACTACTAGTCAAAGAACATTTTGAGGATAAAACATAATAAAACATAATTCTGCTTCAATCCACGTAATCTCTACATCTTACCAACACACAGTCCACCAACACTCACAAATGCACCAGATCCCACACACTCATATTAATCATACGAACCACCAATCTATGCACTCCTAAATATAATCCACACGATACAACACTGACCACTCATATTGTAGAAAGATCTTCACCGCATATTAAGTAGTTATCATTCATTCTCTTGTTCCTTAAATGTTATGCATGTTGACGTTCAGTGCTCTCTGGGGGTCATCTGCACAGTGTTTAGCTGGGATGTATGTCTGGTTTGGATGTACGTCCCCTGCTAATCGCTTGGGGCCAATTCTGCCCCATAAGCTCCCTGCACGTGCAGAGGAGATGTGCAGGGAGCTCTGGATGGGGGCAGGCTGAAGGGGAGGGCTGGAGGAGGAGTGTGTGCGGGGTGGAGGCAGGCCCATGACCCCGGATGTACAGGGCCAATTCCAGTGGTGGCTCTGTGCGTCCAGAGTTGAGGAGATAGACGAGGGACTTATTCCAGCTCAGAGGTGGAGTAAGTCCCACCCCCCCCCCCCCCCACCGAGGTTGGTGGCCATTGTGGCAGGATCCTGCCTGACCAGGTGCGCAGGGCAGGAAGATCCCTGCCACCCGATCCCGGCCTTGGCATGCCCCACCAAGGGTCAGGGGGTGGGAAAAAGCTCGTTTAATGTTGTGCAGGGCAGTGGGGCTCTTGCATGACATCCCAGTGCCATGTTGATGGGACGCCAAGGCACCGCAGCTCCATGCAGGAACATCGCCTGGGTTGGACAGGGAGTTTGCCAGATGTGCAGCAGGGCTGAATCAGGTGCAAATCCAGCCCTTCCAAATTTTGGATGTCCAGACGGACCTGTTCAGAACTGGCCTCCATATATTTCTTCCACTGTTAAATATTATTGCAGTTTTGTTCCCAGTTCTATGTAAAGTTAACTTAAATTGTTCCTTGTAAACTGTATTGACCTTAGAAAATATGGTATATAAAACTTGCTAAATAATTAAATAAACACATAAATACAATCCATCATGATGCCTAAATCTTTTTCCTAGGTGGTGGTTTCTAATGTGGTACTTTGCATCGTGTAACCATAATTATGGTTGTTTTTTCCTAGCTGCATAATTTTGCACTTGTCCACATTAAATTTTATCTGCCATTTGGATGTCCAGTCTTCCAGTTTTTCAAGGACCTCTTGCAATTTTTCACAATCCTCTTGGGTTTTAACAACATTGAATACTTGTGTCATCTGCAAATTTGATCACCTCACTCGTTATTCCTATTTCCGGGTCATTTATGAATATGTTAAAAAGCAGCGAGCCCAGCACAGATCCCTGGGGTACCCCACCACTCACCTTTCTCCATTGAGAAAATTGGCCATTTAGCCCTACTCTCTGCTTTCTATCTTTTAACCAATTCCTGATCCACAATACTACACTGCCTCTAATTCCATGACTTTTTAATTTCACCAAGACTCCTCCTCATGAGGGAACTTGTCAAAGACTTCCTGAAGATCCAGGTATACTATGTCATAGACTTTGAAAAAAATTCCTAAGCACATGCTTTTTCAACTCATGTTCAATTATGGAAACATTATACTGATGATGTTTTGGGAGGGAGAAACATACCAGCTTAAATCTTTTTTAGATTGGATCAACACTTTGGATCCCAGTCTTCAATTTAAAGCAACATAAAGTACAACAGAAGTTTTCCTATCTGGATATTAGGATTTAGAAAGGCCCTGTGGGGTTTGAAACAGATTTATTTAGGAAGCCACTGAAAGGAGCCATCTCTTGCACTATGACAGCTTTCATAATAGGGCCATGAAAGATACGTTTTCCATGAAACAACCAGGGAATAAGTCCTAACATATGGGTGATGTCACCGATGGATCCCCACATGGAATGCTCCCCAGCTTCTAAAGGAAGCTTTTAAAAGGTACACCACAAATGTGTGCCTGCGTTCTCCACCCGCCATGGTGCCGTATTCTCCAGTTTTCTTTTTTCAACAGAGTCCTTGGATATGTTCCTGTAGCCCAGAAAAAGGTTGAATTTCTTGCTCTTCTGGCTGAGCTTTTGCTTGTTTTTTCATTCGCCTGTTATCAGTTTTTTCTTTCCCTTTGGGTGTTTTTATTTGTAGTTTTTTTGTTCCTTTTGGTATCATTTTTTTTCCTCTTCAGGTACTTTTCCCATCCACAGCTGTTTTTCAGTTTAATTTTGCTAAGGTGGTATTTTTGGCATGTCTAAGGCAGTTAGCAGCTTTAAGAAATGCACCAATAATGCAAGACCATTTCTGCCATGGACCACCAATTAATGCTTGCAATGTCTTGGACACGACCACCAGCCAATTTCATGTGAGCTCTGCTTGCAGATGATGCGTGGAGGGCTGAAGAGTCTGGAAAAGCAAAAGGAGTCCCTCTTCAGCTCATCTGATTCAGCATCCTCTATCCTGATTCTGTCCATGCTTGACGTGGCCAAGGGAAAAGAGAAGAGGGCTTAGTTGGAGCAAAAGGGTTTGAGTGGGGAGGGGAGATCCTCTGCAGAGATCCTGTTGATGTCAAAAGGGGAGCACAAGGAGAAGATCTGTGCAGCGCCATCACAGCCCCTCTCGGTGCAAGATGGAGGGTCGAGAACAGCCAGCTAAGCTACCCCAGTGGGAGGATCTGACCCGGATGGTGGAGTCAACTCCCAGTGCCCAGGAGGGCAGCCAGGTGTCTCCCGATGTTCCAGTCGTCGTGGCATCCACGCCCAAGAGGTCACTGGTGATGGCTGTGACATTGACGTCGTCATAGTTGGTGGTTCTTGCAGGTATGCCTATGAGCCTTGGAAGCTCATTTGGCAGCAGTGGAAGCCCTGAAGAACATGGGCTTCTCAGCATGGAGCACAACATCACTGCACCTTTCAGCCTATACTGGAGATCCATGTCCTGCCTTTGTGGTTGGGACAGGGGAGGGGAGATCGGTATTAACTTTGGTGGCCGGAGCCATCTCCCCCTCCAATATGTCAGAGTCCGAGGGCCCCAGGGCATCTCCATCAGCATGCTGGGCGCAAGGTGGACCATCAACATCCACCTTCTCCTGAACCACACAGTCAGTGTTCAGAGACATGGCGTTACTTCTACTTTCTCTCAGAGTCCAAATTGAAATGGGAAACTGAAGCAGAATCGACGGTGTTGGACTTCTGCCCAGGATCTCCCGTTTGACCTGTCACTCCCTCTGGATCGGCATAAGTCACCCCCAGAAGACATATCCTTCCAGGATTTTCTTTGGGACCCTGGATTCCTTCTGGAGAAGGTGCTTCCAGGGCTCCATGCTGATAACCCAGATCCTGGCCTACCAATCTTACATAGCTATGTTCCTTAAGGATGTCATGCTGGTTATTGAAGACTTCACTTTCCTCATTCTGGAAGACCACCATGAGTCTTCTTGAGACCTTGTAGCTCATGGTAAGGATTGCTCAAAAGTTATGGTCCAGGGTGCCTATGATGCCTTCAAATTCGCCAGTAGGGTGGCAGCCATGGGTATCGCTGTGCGGTGGATGGCCTGGTTACATTTTTCTGACCTGGAGCAGCGAGTCCAGGACAAGATCACCATCGTCCCCTGTTGGGGCGAGGACCTGTTTGGCAAGCTCATCCAGGAGAAGGCCGAGGAGCTGGAGAAAGAGCAGGTGACTCTCACCAGGTTCTCCAGAAAGACTGTGGATCCACAGAGAAGAAACAAACCAAGAAGGCTTTCTTTCTGTGCCCTTGATGGTACTTTCTGTCCTAGTTGCAAGTGCAGCCTAAGGCCCAGGTTCCCAGCTCTCAGCAGAGGGAGGAACCCCAAGGGCACAGCCTACCCCCCAGCCCAAGCCAGGTGCAGGTTTTTGATAGGGTCTTTAGGAGCATAGCCAGTCGACCATTGTCCACTGAGGTCCCCCCGTAGGTGGGGTGTGGGGTGTGGCTTGTCCGCTTTGCCCATCAGTGACTTTCTCATCAACTCGGATGCCTGGGTGCTGCAGATCATCCAAAGCAGCTTTCAATTGCATTTTACCCAGCTGCCACCTTCTTACAATCCTGGGGAGTACCCATGGAGCTTGTGCACCGGAGCCTGCTGCAGACCAAGGTCATGGCCCTGCTGACTGACCTTGCCATTAAGCTGGTGTCCCCAGCCCAGACCGGGTAGGGCTTCTACTCCAAGTACTTCCTGGTCCCCAAAAAGACCGGGGGTTCTGCTCCATTCTGGATCTGAGAAACCTCACCCAGTTTCTGATATGTGAAAAGTTAAAGATGCTCTTGCTGGGGACGCTGCTCCCATTCCTCCTCCAAGATGACTGACTATGCTCCTTGGATCTGAAAGATGCGTACATGCAGATTCTGATCTTCCCATGTCACAAACAATACCTTTGGTTTGTGCTGGGTGGCCAGTACTATCAATATTGGATGCTACCCTTTGGATTGGCTATAGCCCCCAGGGTCTTAACAAAGTGCATGGTGATCCTAGCCACCTTCTTTTGGATCTGGAGGGTCTTTGTCTTACCATACCTGGACGACTGGCTCGTAAAGGGTCTCCCATTGGCCAGTGTACAGCAGTCCATCGAGCTCACCATTCAGGTGCTTGAAGGGCTCAGCTTTGTGATCAGCAATGCAAAGTCTCATCTGCAGCCAGTGCAGCAGCTGGAGTTCATTGGGGCCCTCCTCTATATCACTTGGGCAAGAGCATTTCTGCTGGTTGACTTCCTGCAGTGTCTCATTGAGGTTGTGGGGGCATTGCAGCACCACATCATATCCTGTGGGCTGCTGAAAGCTGTCGGACACATGGCAGCCATAGTGCATGTCACCCCTCAAGCCCATCTCTGCATGCGGCAGGCTCAATGGACCATGCATATGCAATGGCAGCAGGCCTCCGGCTACCTGCAGGACAGGGTTGAGGTCACTGTGCCACTCGTGCAGTCCCTGGAAGGGTGGCTCTTGCCTGAGAACCTGCATTGGGGCCTCCCATTCCAACTAGCAGCATCCTGCAGGCTGCTCAAGATGAATGCCCCCAAGCTTGGCTAGGGTGCACACCTGGATGGTCTCCGCACCCAGAGTCTATGGTCCGAGAGCTTCTTCAGATCAATTTCCTTGAGCTCCAGACCATTGCAAATGCTCACTGTGCCTTTTGAACCAGCAGGGGGCTATGCTCTATGTGAACCAGCAGGGGGGCACGGGCTTGCAACTCCTGTGTTGGGAGGCCATTCTCCTCTGGAAGTTTGTCTTGCTCCATGGCATGGACTTCAGGGCAACGAATTTGCCTGGTGAGCACAATGGCCTGGTGGATCACCTCAGCAAGAGGCTTCAGCTGCACAAGTGGATCCTCAAAAGGGAAGTGGTAGACTGTATTTTCCGGAATACAGTGGGCATGTGTTCAAGTGGCAGCGATTTGCTGTCTGGTGCCCTGGTTGAAACACAGAAACATAGAAAAATGATGACAGAAAAAGACCAAATAGCCTATCTAGTCTGTCCTTCCATATCAACTACAACAGTCCCCTTTTTTCCTTTAGAGTTCCTCTGTGTTTGTCCCATGCTTTTTTAAATTCAGATACCACTATACTTACTCAGTAATACACTATCTAGATCCCTCTCTGAAGCAACCAGTCCCAACTCAATTCTGATCATAAGAAGACATGGAAGTAGAGATCACAGCAACACACACCACTCACCCCAGAGTACCCCCCAGAACTCACACCCCCACCTAATCCACATACCACTTTTACACCACACCAAACCAAGCAACTCCAAGACCCACACAACCTTCGATGTGTCCTCATAAATGCACGATCAGTTCGCAAAAAAATGGCCAGTAATACCTGCCATCATATCACACCTCAACCTTGACATGCTCCTGGTGACTGAATCATGGCTCAACAACTCTGACGCAATCATCATCAACCAGCTTACCCCTCTAACGTCACATTCCACGCATGTCACAGAACTGACCGCAGAGGCGGTGGCGCATTCATCATAGTTAAAACTGATCTACACTATCAAACAATCTGTTCCAACAGCTCAACTCACCTTGATACTATCTCTATTGCTAACAAATACAACACAATTAACCTAATATACAGATCTCCTTCCTCATCTACTGACGACCTGGCAACTATAATTGACCTAGCATCTAACCCCCAAAATGCACGTAAACCAAATTGGATACTAGGCGATTTCAATCTCGCAGCTCTACAGGATACCCATTCCAGAGCCTTACTCGAAGCTCTCAGTAACCTACACTATGATCAAATAGTGGATGCCCCTACACACCAAAAAGGGAATACGTTAGACCTTATCTTCAGTCCTAGACCAGGAATAAAGCCTGACCACAAGTTCAATGTAACCATCTCACCTGTACCATGGTCTGATCATAATTTAATCAGTTTCCAAATGCCATTATACCAAGACAGAGAAAACACCCCGAACCAGCTGAAAATACAATAGTACATTCCAGACGCTTCAGACACTTTGACGCTGAGGAAATCACCAAAAACGTCCTCCCCAACATCAAGACTACTTCTCCAAATCTTGAAGAAGTACTAGACTCATGGAATACCAACCTGAATACCTTTGCTTACGTACCTTCCCGAACGAAATCACAAGCCACAGAGCAGCAACCAAATAAGAAGGGTTCTGCACCCTGGTATACCGCAGAATTGAAGACCTGTCTACGAGCCCTCAGGAAATTAGAAAGAAAGTGGCGACGCACTCGAGCCACATCAGACTTGACACTTTACAATTCCCACCTGCTAGCCCATCGAAATCCTATATCCTCTAAAGTAAAAGAATATCACTCTGAACTGCTAAACCGATCATTGAACAAGCCTCATGACCTGTTCAACATAGTTAAATCCCTAACAAAGGACCAATCAGCGTCACAACCAGTTCTGATACTCCCCCAAGACTACGCTGACTACCTGATAGCCAAAACCAACAACGTTAGTAAAGCCACACTATCTTCCCCCACCATGAACCCACCCAAACAGCTCTCCACTTTCTCAACACCGTCTCCAAGAAGCATCGAGAGCATCGTTTCCAGCATCAACGCCACAACAGCCCCTAACGACCCCTGTCCAGCTCTCTGGATAAAGGCACTACGCCATGACATCAGTCCGATCATAGCCAAAATCATCGACCTATCCTTCTCCTCTGGACATTTCCCATCAAGCCTTAAGAAGTCATCCATCAGGTCCCTCTTAAAGAAACGCCAAACTTGATGCCCAGAAGGTAGAATCATACCGACCCATATTCCAGTATCCCATTTCTAGCAAAGATAATCGAGAAGGAGGTACAACAACAGCTGCAGGATCATATCGACTCTAATGCCCCCCTTGACCCAAGCCAACACAGTTTCAGAGCATCCCATGGTGTCGATACCCTCCTCACCACCCTCATCAACACACTCATTACCGGGATTGACTCCATCAAACAAGGATATGCACTAATTTTCCTCGAAATTGCCGGGATTGACATTGTGGTTTACTCTTTAAAACCACGAACAACTTCTAATTTGACTGCATGATAAAGGGATAAGCGACCTAGCATGGCACTGGTGCAAATCTTATTTAACCGACAGATGGCAGCAAATACGAACAGGAGCTACAACCTCTCTACCATTCAAACAACACTACGGAGTCCCCCAGGGCTCATCCCTCTCCGCACTCCTTTTCAATATTTACATGCAACCGATATGTGAAATAATTTGATCATTTAAAATCTCCTGCCTGCTCTATGCAGACGACGTATTACTCTTTACTCCATTCACAACTGAGACCCCAGACTTTACCCAACTGATAAACTGCTTCAATGCCATAAACCGATTGGCTCCTCTCCCAAAGTCTCAAAATCAACTTTAAGAAGACGAAGTTCTAATTGTGACAAGAAACCAGTCCTTCATACCTCCGAAAACCATAAAGACAAGAGATGCGGAACTCTCATGCAGACCCTGCATCCGCTATCTAGGCGTGACCATAGACCAACAACTCAATTTCAAAACACATATCAACAACATAATCAAGCAAATATACCACAAGATACGAACCCTACGACATCTTCGACCCCTGCTACAAGCTGAGGATTTCAGAACAGTCTTTCAAGCTCTGGTGATCCCCCACTTTGATTACGCCAATGTCATCCTACACGGCCTTCCCAAAAATACGATAAGCCCCCTACAATTAGCAATGAATACAGCCGCAAGATTCCTGAGCGGAGCTTCCAGAGCTGATCACATCACCCCGATACTAAAAGACTTACATTGGCTACCAATATACTGTCGACTAACCTATAAAGTAACCATCATCACTTTCAAAATCATCAACAATATGGCCCCCACAGCCTTAATGGACCTCATCCACCCCATCACTGCGAACAGAGAAAGGAGACCATGTACAGCGAATACACTAACGATTCCCAGAGAAATAACAAAATGCACAAAGTCAACCAGGAACAGAGCTTTCAAGCTATATGCCCCTAGCTGCTGGAACACACTCCCTGCACCCATTAGAGGCATCAAAGACCTAACTCAGTTCAGAAGAGCGCTTAAACATCACCTCTTTCTCCTACACTATTCACAGCAATCTAACACGTCACCCCTTAACATGCTATCAAGTGTGAACACGTGAACCTTACCAATGGATGTATATACTATAAAAACAGTCTGAAAATAGATGTAAATTGTTGTACATAGTTACCACTAGTTGAAATCCAAGTTAATATACCCTATTCATTGTAAGTGCTATGCTTTAACTGCACAAATCTGTTATATGTAAACCGTGCTGATTTTTAAGAGTGCGGTATATAAGAACAAACAAATAAATAAATAAATAAATAAAAATACTGTCCTCATCTCTACCACCTCTGCTGGAAGACTATTCTACGGATCCACCACTCTTTCCGTAAAGAAATATTTCCGCATATCACTCCTGAATATATCTCCTTTCACCCTCATCCCATGTCCCCTCATAGCAGAACTTGATTTCAATCGAAAGAGGCTCTTCCCCTGTGCATTTATGCCACGGAGGTATTTAAATGTCTCAATCATATCACTTCTATCTCGCCTTTCCTCTAAGGTGTACATATTAAGATCCTTAGATCACTACACATAAGCATTAAAATGAATACCAATAACAATTTTAGTAGCCACCCGCTGTACGAAATCCATCATGTTTATATCCTTTTGAAGGTGCGGTCTCCAGAATTGCACACAATACTCCAAATGAGGTCGCACCAAAGACTTATACAGAGGCACTATTACCTCCTTTTTCTGCGAGCCATTCCTCTCTGTATGCACCCAAGCATCCTTCTAGCTTTTGCTGTCGCCTTTTCTACCTGTTTAGCTATTTTAACATCATCAGACACAACCACGCCTAGGTCCCGCTTCTTTAGTGGACAAAAGTACGTCACCCCCTATGCTATATTGCTCCCTTGGATTGCTGCAGCCCAAATGCATGACCTTGCATTTTTTAACATTAAATCCCAGCTGCCAAATTCTAGACCATTCTTCAAGCTTAGCTAGATCCCTCCTCATGTTACCTACACCTTCCTGGGTGTCTATTGCAGATTTTGGTATCATTCGTAAAGAGGCAAACCTTACCTGACAGCCCTTTCCGCTATATCACTAACAAAGATGTTAAAAAGAATCAGATCAAGGACAGATCCCTGGAGCACACCACTGGTAACTTCCTTCTCCTCAGAGTGAGCTCCATTTACCTGTACTCTTTGTTGCCTCCCACTCAACCAATTTCTAACCCAAGCAGTAACTTTGGGGCTCATCCTAGGGTGCTCAGTTTGTTTATAAGTCGCCTATGAGGTACGGTGTCAAAGGCTTTACTGAAATCTAAATACACCACATCTAGGGCTGTCCCTCGGTCCCAACTCTGTGGTCACCCAGTCAAAGAAATCAATCAGATTTGTCTGACAAGACCTGCCTCTAGTGAATCCATGCTGCCTTGGATCCTGTAATCTGCTGGATTCCAGCAACCTCACTATTTTTCTCTTTCAGTGGCATTTCCAATAATTTACTGACCACTGAAGTTAAACTAACCGGCATGTAGTTTTCAACCATATCCTTACTTTCACTTTTGTGTAAGGGCACCACATGAGCCTCTCTCCAGTCCTTTGGCACCACTCCCAACTCCAACGAGGCATTGAAAAGGTCAGTCAGTGGAGCTACTTGAATGTTCCCAAGTTCCCTCAGTATTATAGGGTGTATCCCATCCAGTCCCATCACTTTGTCTATTTTATGTTTAGCTAGTTTCTCACGAACACAGTCTTCTGAAAATTGTTCTAGATGCCCCTCGCTTCTGTTCCTGTTTGTGGGTGTTTTCTGAGTTCCTGTTCCTGGTTCTTCATCTGTGAACATAGAACAGAAATATTTGTTAAGCAATTCCACTTTATTCTCATCAGCTTCTACATATTCCTCCCCTTCACCTTCGAGTCTGACAATACCATGTTTTCCCTTCCTCTTCTCACATATCTGAAAAATGTCTTATCCCCATCATTTTATTGCATTGGCTGTTTCCTCCTCTTTTTGAATCTTTGCTTTCCTGACTACTTTGCTAGCTTCTCTAAGTTTTTCCAAATATAGATACCTGTCTTCCTCTCTCTGTGATCTCTTGTATTTCATGAAGGCCTCCCTCTTTTTCTTCACCTTTTCATTTACTTCTTTGAAAGCCATAGCGGTCTCCTTTTCCTTTTACCTTTATTTACCATTGAGCACTGGAACCTTTTAGCTGCTCTGTGGACGAGCTCTTGGAGTACCTCTTGTACCTCTCCAATTCTGGGCTCAAGTCCCATTTGGTGCGTATTCACCTCAATGCGATAGGAGCTTTCCATCGTGGCTGCAAGGGGAAACCCGTGTTGGCACATCCTTTGGTCGACCGATTCATGCGGTGCCTGCTTCTTTCAAAGCCCCCTGTGTTCATTTGGGACCAGAACGTGGTCTTCAGTCAGCTCATGCAGGCTCCTTTTGAGTCGCTGGACATGTGCCCTCTGACGTTCTTGACCTGGAAGGTCCTCTTCCTGGTGTCTGTCACATGACGCAATGCATCAGTGAGCTCCAGGCTCTGGTAGCACACCTTCCATATATCAAGTTTCACCATGTGGTGCTCCACACGCACCCCTGTTTTCTGTCGAAGGTGCTCTCAGCCTTTCACCTCAACCAATCCATCATCCTTCCAATCACGGTGAGGCAGCATTGTGCATGCTGGATTACAAGCATGTGTTGGCTTTCAACCTGGAACGAATGAAGGACTACCATTATTCCTCCCGTTCTTCATCTCCTTCGATCCCAATAGGCTGGGTGTTGCTTTTCGAAGTATATGCTATCCCTCTGGCTTGCAAATTACATTGCCCATGCGTATTCCTTGGCTGGTCTGAGCCTTGAAGGCCATGTAATGGTTCACAAAGTCCATGCAATGGCCACATCAGTTGCCAAACTCTGTTCTGTCTCTGCAGAGGAAATCTGCAGGGCTGCGATGTGGTCATTTGTCCACACATTTGGCAGCCCACTACTGTCTGGATAGGGATTCCCAACAGGACAGCAATTTTGGCCAAGCCATGCTCCAGCATATCCTTCTGTCCATCCAAGCTACCTGCTAAAATTCCCTTGGTCGATGTCGACACTGGATATTGCATCAGATGAGTCCCTTGGCGGGACTACCTCCCTGATCTTCCTGGCTTCTCCAGTTCTCAATGCCCGGTTGGGCTATTCTTTCTCATCAGGTTCCAGTAGCCTGTAGCTTGGGAGTCCCATACATGAGGACTTATTTCCTGCTTGTTCACGGAGAAAAACGTAGTTACTCATCTGTAGGAGGTGTTCTCAGTGAATAGCAGGAATAAGTTCTCACAACCCTTCCACCTCCTCAGGGAGTTGTTTTTTGGCTCCTGCTATGTTGTCATACTGGAGGATATGGTTCCGCAGTGGATGGGGAAGGCTTGCACACATGCCCGGTGTACCTCCCAAAAGCTTCCTTTGGAAACTGGAAGGGTTCCATGCGGGGCTCTGTCGGTGGCGTCACCCATACGTGAGGACTTATTCCTGCTATTCACGGAGAACACCTGCTACAGGTGAATAACTATGCTTTATCCCTTGGACAATTCCTGAGAATCAGGAGGATATATTCTAGCACTACTAATTTTGAGGACCCATGCAAAGGAAATGAAAAGGAGAATTCAGAGAGAGGGATATCCCATCTCTTGTATTAACAAAGGCCTATTCTAGGGCAGCTTCTACCAACCATTCAACTTTATTAAACAAAATTAAAAAAGCAGTAGAAAGATAACTTAGTTGTGTTCTTACTTCTTCTTACCTCATGAAGACATACAGAAAATACCTAAGGATTTATTTATCTGACATTATTTATATACCGCCTTTCATTTTTATCAAGGCGGTTTACATTGAACTCAAGGCTTTACAAGGAGCAGGTTCTTCAGAACTATTTACAATAAAACAGTAACTATAGCTTGTTAAATGTGTAACATTGTGTAACTATTACAAGGTAGCGATATATTCTAGGTTTGTGGTTGTTGAGATTGTGTGGCTGAAGTCATTGATGAGTGGCATTTTACATTACAAATGATTTTGTGTTGTTTTGAAAAAGCATATCACTGTGGCCCATATGAAAGGGCCTAATCTTAGAAATATCTTGGTCCCTTCTGTATTACCTGAATAATTAAGCCACTGACAAGAGGGACATTACAAATGTGGGCATTGCTCTGTTTGTGACTTATCCTTAACAATTAAAGATTTCTTTTGAACATCCAAACATTAAAGGACAGTATTATTTAAATCACTTTTCAAATTATGAGACTGTGTGCGATACATCTGGCTTGCCCCGTGCCTCCCACACCTGGCCTCAGGCATACTGTACGGGCAGTTGTACATATGTATGCCTGGTGGGGTGTGTCCCTCTCCCACCCCATGTGCCACATGTTTGTGCGTGTGCCATACGGGGGGAGGGGGGGAGATTGGGGGCACAGAACCATCCACATGATGTACAGTGTGTATGGGGCCTCTTCTCTGTTGGCCATGTAGGGGGCGACACATGTTTTGAGCTGTGGGTTGCACCTGCTATCACTCATGTATGCTATATGTCTGCCCACTTTATCTTGTCTCCAATGCCACTCTCACCTGGACCCTCGGGGATGTGTTCCGTTGACCTCTGCTCTGTGTGCGCTGTATCATGACTGTCACATACTTGCACAACTGTGCATCTCTGCCCCTCCCAGTATGCCGTGCTGCTGGCGGCTAGGTGCCCTCACGCAGCCACTGCTGCTGTCTGGGCACAGGTTTGGGACGTGTTTTGTGACATGGTACCATAGATGTGTATTGCCCCCATTGGCCTTCCCTGGGGCTCTGGGTATCCCAGCATCAGACTCTGGTGCACTGCCATCATGTGCAATGATGTGACGTCATATGTTTGTGTCCATGCTTATCTGCTGTCCAGTTGAACATTGACTACGTCAGTGATTCTGTGGGTCCCTCATCTCACATGTGACTGTACGACGTTTCTTTCTGCAGGTGAAGCAGGATTATGGGTGTCATGCCTGGTTGCTGACCCCTGTGCGTCTCCCTCAACCAGGTGCAGAGATGCAGTACAATGAGGCCCATGCCTACAGCGCTCAGTCATTGAGCGCACCTTTGGCGTTCTAAAGAGTCGCTTCAGGTGTCTGGATAGGACCGGCGGTGCCTTACAGTACGGACCCCTGACTGTGGCACAGATCATTCTGGCTTGTTGCATCCTCCACAACATTGCTCTCAGGTACAATGTCCCAGTCGAAATTAATGAGGATCTAGAGGAGGATCCTCTGTGCCCTCCTGCACGTGGCTTGTGGTGACACACGTGAGGGGATGGCGGCCAGACAACATCTGATCGAGGAGCTCTTCTCCTGTAAGTTCTGCATGTGTGGGGATGTGCTTCTGGGTCGCCATGTGTGAGTTGATCTGTGTGTTGCACGGCACTGTCATGACATGTCTATATATGTCTCTTGTGTTTTTGGCTCCCCAGGATAGGCTGCTGTGTTTGGGCTCCCCAGGATAGGCTGCGATACTGCCCAATGCTGTGGTGCATGTAGGGACTGTGTGTACGTCAATGCAACCTGCAGGTGACTGGGGTGGGTGGACATACAGGTAGGTGTACTGTGGTGGCAGCACCGCATGACACATATATGTGTTTCCCTCTGGGCACTGCTCCTCTGGTGTTGCACATGTCTTTGGCCTACCACTCCATCCACCATATGTTCCGTTTGACACACATGTGACCATTTCCTGTGCACATCTTGGGAGTCTACACACTGTACCTACTGCACATGTTACCGGGCTGTGTGTGTCTCCGGACACAGGAAATTGTATTGTTTGAGCGCAGCCCCCCGTACAGACTTCCCTGCCATTGTGGCATTGGACAAAATTCGGTGGCCCTAACCCATGCATGGACTGGGATGGTTGTCTCCACTGGTCCCTGATTGTCGACAGTCCAGCCATCTGCAGCTTTGCGGCATGCGTACCTTGTCTCATGGTGTATGTCTCTGTGTCTTTGGGATGTGTCTAATTGATGGTACCTTCTGCTCCCCTCAGACTTTGTCTGTTTCAGGGATGTGTCTGGCCACCTGTCCAGTGATGTTCACCCATCTCTCTACGTCCTTCTGCTTCAGCCCTTCTGTACATTGTGTGCATGTGGTCATATATTGTTCCCTGACGTGTCTCATGTTTTGATGGCAGGACACTGGCACGTAACCGTTTGGTTTCGACGCAACGCAACATTCCTCAGACATGCTCCACTGACAGCTGACCCGTGATGACGTGGTGATGTACGCAGTTCAATGACGTCTGCAGCCTCTACTGGTGGCCCCTTGTGCCCTTGCCTGACTTGGACTTTCCCCATCAGACACATTCTATACTTTTCAGGTAGGTTTCACCTTCAATCTTCTGTAACATACACCACGTGCAGATGCTGCATTTGGCCTGTTAGTATCAAACGTGCCTTTCTCTGTGCACCACCACTGCTGGACATGCTGTGGACCTCAGGGATGCCTGTGTGATATGGGCATTTACCTGACCATGTGGAGATGGTAATCTGGTCTGCAGGGCCATCTCCTGCTGTGGTCCATGTGCACTGTGCTGTGTGTTGTGGCCATGCCATGTTGTAATATCTCAGCTTTTATGATGCACATATTGTGATGTCACTGTCTCCTTTGTGACCTGATGGTGGGTGTGCCATTCCCTTACCTTTTTTCTACCCCTTTTTCATACAGGACATAGCCAACATACATGGCACATCTACTACACTGCATCTGGAGACCCCATCGGCCAAATGTGTTTGGACACGGCACCTCTGTGAAACTGTCCCTGGGTGTTGCTGCCACTGGGAGATGGACCTCTGCGAGTTGGACACAGGCCTTTTTTGGACCTCATTGTTGGCCTGCTATTTTGACTGTCACTGGGGGGACTGACACACCATCGCTGCCATGAACTGTCTGGGTGTTTCATTGATTGCAGCTGGGGGGGGGGGGGGATAACCTTTGCATTGTTGTGGAACATTGATACGTCACTGGTGACTTTGCATGGTCCCTGTTGACTTTGCATGCTTCAACCTGGGTCTGTGGCAGATTTGGGAAGGTGACTTCTGTACATACGGTGGGGGTGAGCTCACGGCATACGTTGCATCATGGAGGACAGGGGCAGAATGTGGGGCTGCCAGTAGGGGTGTGCTGCACTGGTGGTGGGTGCCTGCTTGGGCACGATGTTTTCAGGGGTGGTTGTGCAGGGAACTGTGAGATGAGGGGTGGTGGGGTCACCACAGGGTCTCTGCATCTTGGTCCCTGCACAGGGGATCTGACATGGGTTTGTTAAGGGTTGAGGGGGGGTTGACGTGACCAGACAAAGGGGTGGGGCACCCATGACTGGCATGGAACATGGTTGGATGCAGGGGGCAGACTACTGAGGTACCGATGGGATGCAATTGGACAGTGCATGGCAGTATTGGTGGTGTGTTCAGGGTGGGTGGGGCGGGTGTCACTGGTGTTGTAGGGGAGGGGGCGGGGTGCTAGCTACCACATGGCTGTGTGTCATGGACAGGGGTGGGGTCCATGGATGGGCCACGGATTGCAAGCTGGGGACACTGGGGGAGTTACACAGTTATCCACAGACACCAACAATGGTGGATGGGGCAGGGATGTGTAACGATGATGGAAGGGAGGTACAGTCATGGCCATGTCCGCTTTCTGGCCATGGTGAGCCATCCAGGCGCCAATGTCATCATGACAGGCATCACTCGTGGTTTGGTTAGCCGGGGAGGGATCAGGTGTGTGTAGATGGCTCTGTGGGCCATCAGTATCTACCTGGTACAGCCAGCCATGGGTGCTGATAGCCACACTGGGGGACTGTGTATGGTGGTATGCAGGGGTATCCATGCAAGGTCATTTGGGTACGACATCCGGGTGCGGGCCTGTGGGTGAGGGGGTAGGTGGTGTTGGGGCTTTTCTGGGCGTCCCCTAACTTTCTTTGTGGATTGAATATGTTATGTTTTGGCTGTTTGTGTGCGACCCCAACATACATCTACAGGACTTTGATTAATTTGTTCATGGCACCATACGCGCATAGGATTTGTTTTATTTAGATTTTGCCAGGCCTGTCACAACAAGCTTTGCTTTAGTAAGGTATAGATTTCATTTCCAATCCATGGTAGGACAACCACAGCACCTAGCTTAGGTATAGTCAGTCCTGGAGATGGAGGACAGCTTCACTCCAATGAGATCAGCTATGTCTATGCATCAGGAATTCTTCTCCATGTTTATATCCACAGCTTGCTGAACAAATTGATTCCTTTATTTTCTTCTTCTGCATTATTGTTAATAGAAATTTTGCTTCCCGATATGTCTCGCTGTCGCATCCTGTCTCCACCTTTGGCTGTTGAATCCTGTTCTCACTCGCTGTCGTGCTGACCTGCGAGTCATGTGTCCGCAGATAAACTCTGGATAATGATGTTCGTTCTTCTTTGTGTATGTTTCCTTTGTTCATTTGGGAGGCCAACGTTGCAATGTGATAGCCTTTCATTGGCTGTATGGTACTCAGAGATTCTCATTGTGTAAGCTCTCTGGGACAGGGTCTGGGTTCATTTCATTGCTCAATCTTTGCTGAATTTGCAGTTTCAGTGTGGTGAAGTCAGAGCAAGCTGTTCCTTGGGCCTTAGTTATAGACATTAACACAAGCGGCATTCAACCTGTAATGACGGTACCCGAGGGGAATCATTTTTATCCCCACAGTGTAAAGGTATTGCTGATGTGTACCATGTCTGGGTATGGTTACATCACATATTTTAGTCCCACTACATTCATCCCTGACACACGTACCGCACCTGCACAGTAGGGATGGTGGGCCTATTGGTTCAGACACAGTACCTCAGACCAGGGTCCATGGGTTCACATCTCACCTGGGGACAGGAACGTTGGGACTGGGGTTTGCATTCTTATTGCCCCTCCTTATTGCCTTGGCAAGGCCATGTGGCCCTACATTGGCCACTGGCTTCATATAAGGGGTACAGCGGGATGGACAACTGTTTACTTACATAGATGACTCCATACCTTTGTCTGTAAATGCCCCTGTACACAGCGCTGTGGGGACGTGTCGTGCTGACACTCTCCTCATCGCATCTTAAAGTCTAGTTGGGATGGGTGACGGAATGAGGGCCAGGGGTTGGGGAGACAACAGTGGTGTGGGGTCAGGGTGGTTAGGGTCCACGGGCGGCACCAGGTAGGTGGGCTTGCAACATGGATTGGATGTGTGTTGGCGAAGGTGCCTGCCACACAGGCCCCGTGGGTTTATCCAAGGCATACGGTGCATCAGGGTGGGCTGGATACAATGTCTGCTGTGATCTAGTGGGTGCCTTTTGTGGACCATTGTTTGCATTTTGGTTGTTAGGGTTCTTTGGGATAGTGGTCACAGACATGCATTGCCAATCCATAGGTTGCCGGTTTGATCCCCACATGTTCTGTTCCTTTTCCTTTCATGTTTGCTGATTATCTGCCCATGTGCTATCTGCAGCCCTGTCACATCTCCACACACCCTTCCATCTTTGGGCTGTGCATGACAGTGTGCCATGTCTGCAGCCTATCTGCCGCATCTTGTGGATTACCTATAGTTTTTTCTTGGTGGTGACCTTGTGACCGTTCTAATTGGTAGATTGGTACTGCTGCTGTTGGTTGGTCTGTGCCATATCACTGAGCGGGTTGGTCTGTCACATGCTCCTTTATCAGTCCATTGCCCTGGTCCACGGGCCATCCACATAGCTTTCCCTTCAGCTGGCCCCTGACACCCTTCGTGTATCACTCCATGCTCGTTTGCATGCTGGTTACACTGCGTTACATCTCATGGTGTGGGTGCATCTGTTTCTATGTGCCTCCCGTCCCACCTATAGACTGTGATATGAGCTGTGGACACCTGCTTTAACTGTGCATTGCATCATGGTGACTGTTTAGGTTGCCCTCTCCTGACACACAGCTGGTGTTTTCTGTGGTGCCGTGCAGTGTTCTTGTATGCAGCCATTGCTGTGAGCCTCAGAGTGGTGGTGTAGACTATTGGTTTGTGCAGTGCTTTCCATCCTAGTGGTCATGGATTCACGCCCTCTTTGTTCTCCTTTTTTTGATGTATTTCCTACGCTGGTACCTGTAATCCCTGTAACAGTCATATCTTGGCTGCTATGTGCTGCCTGCTCATATTGCCCTCATCACAGTTGCCAACCATCCTTCGATCCATCTATCTGCATCTGTCAGCTGTGAGGTGTCCTGTATGCCAGTGTGGGCTGTCACCCTATGTCCTGCACTGCTACCCTTTCCTGCATTGCAACCTCTTTGTGCTTGCCGCGCCTGTGCCTGATCTGCATGGCACCACCACTCCTCTGTCCACCCATCATTGTAACTATACTGCCACCTCCACATCCGCTGGGGGACACATATTCCCATCGTCTGCCACAAACTGTCTTTCCGGTACTTTACATTGCCAACACCCTGTGCTGTGGTACAGTTGCCCCATCATGTTTGTCATCGCTGCTGGCAGCCTCATGGGATGCCCGCATTTATGGCAGTTCCAGTGGCTCCCAGCTCTCCCTACTTCACTCACCTGTTCATTGCCTTCCTGTGTGCTCTATGTAGTGTTAGGGCTACATCTGTCTCTGTTCCGCACAGGTCATGCAGGTCTTCCTGACGCACTTGCAGTCCCTAGGGCACACTGACCTAGGACACCATACCCTTGTTCGGCCACCTTGAAGTTTATGGTTCTATAGCCCAGGGTGCCTTCTGCACTGCCTTATCCATGTGTACCTGATATGGCGCTTAGGCCTAGGACGCCCTATTAGACGCCTTACTGGGCACCTTGTCAGGCACCTTTTGGGCACCCTGTTGGGCTACTGTTTGTAGCTACTCTGCGCAGTAACACACACAGTCAGTTGCCCCTACCAGGCTGAGGTGCTGTGGGGGTGCATACCCCGTCTTGTGGTCATCTGTAGACCACTGATCTGGAGCCAGAGGTCATGGGTTTGATCCCACAGTGGGGTTATTTGGTAGGGCTGTCTGAGGCATTTTATTTTTTTAATTTAAATTGGTGCTGCCAGCAAAAAAACCCTCACAGTACTGTCTCCTTACGGTGCCTCATCAGGCGCCCTATAAAGTGCCCTATGAGGCACCCTATAAAGCACCCTATCAGGCGCCCCATAGGGGACATTATAGGGTGCCTTGGCGGACAGTGCACTTTATAATGTGCCCTCTGGAGTGCCTTATAGGGCGCCTTATGCAGCACCTTCGGTTATGGCCCTGTGAGGGTGTGTTTGCTGGCAGCACTAATTAAAATTACAAAACAAAATGCCTCTGACAGCACTGATTTAAAGGAAAGGGTAATATCTCAGCCAGCTTTACTCATTAGACCCACAGGGGGATTGAACTCATGAACCCTGCACCATCAGTCAGTGTATTAACCATTGTGATACAGCTCTGGATGCCTTACTGGGCACCTTTTCATGCGCCTTATAGGTCACCCTGTTGGGCTACTGTCTGTAGCTACTCTGTGCTAGTAACGCACACGGTCAGTTCCCCCTACCAGGCCGACGGTGCTGTGGGGGTGCATGCCCCATCTTGGGGTCATCTATAGACTGCTGATCTGCATGTGCATGGCACCATGGGTATGGGTGGGTTAACCCAAATCCTGGTATCCACAGCAGACAGTTTGTGTGGTGACCTGACGTCCTTCAGTAGCCAGGCAGGGGTTGGTTAGTAGCACTGGAGATGTAGCCCACTAGTTACTTCACTGCATGTGGGGCCAGAGGTCATGGGGTGATCCCACAGTGGGGTTATTTGTTAGGGCTGTCTGCGGCATTTTATTTTTTAAATTTAAATTGGTTCTGCCAGAACATACACCCTCACAGTGCTGTCTCCGTACGGTGCATCATCAGGTGCCCTATAAAGCACCCTGTAAAGCGCCCTATAAGGCATCTTATGGGGCGCCCATAGGGAACATTATAGGTTGTCTTGTTGTGGGACAGTGCACTTAATAATGCTGCCCTCTGGAGTACCTTATAGGGCGCCTTATGCGGGCACCTTAGAGTTACGGCCCTGTGAGGGTGTGTTTGCTGGGCAGAGCACTAATTTTAAATTTTACAATACAATATGGCTTTCAGGACAGCTCTGATTTTAAAGTAAAAGCTAATGTCTTTCCAGCCAGCTTTACTCATTGGAACCCACAGGGGGATTTGAACTCACATCCCCTGGCATCCATCAGTCAGTTGTATTAACACATGTGCAAACAGCTTCTCGACAACCTTGCTAGACCCCCAACCTTATCATCCATGCCTTATGGGGCGCCGTACAGGGCGCCTTGCATGGGGCACTTTACACGGCACTTTGTAATGCTCGTTGCTCTATGGCGCCTTATAACGCTACGTTATTCTGCAACGATGGTTACCGCCCATGTCACTTATTTGGTCATTTCTGTTCTACCGCGGATTATCAACTGCGAATGACACTACGCGCAGTTTAAGTAAAAACATACCCCTTTGTCTTCTCAATGGGCAATAACACATGGGATATTGATTTCTCTGCACTTCTTATGGAAATTGTGATCAAAGTTATTTTTGTTCTTTTAGTTAGGTGTTATCTGTTGTCTATATCATAAGTATATTTATCCGATTGCATATTTCATAGAAACACTTGTAGCTATATAGATGGGGTAAATTGTAGTATACTATTTTTTTTAAAGTAGGGGGTTCAAAGGCTTGTATCACGCGTACACATTTTTTAAAGTTGGTTTATAGAAAACTTTGTTGGATTTATATCTGGTTTCTGATATATGCTCCATTTGTACTCATGCACGGTATATCTAGATATGATCAATTTTTGACATATACATAATTTCTTTTTAGTTGTGCCTTAAACTTGTTTGTTTAGCCGACTTTTAATCCCTCCTTTTTAATTATTGGATTTTTTGTACATAGTAATTTTTGTTTCAAATGATAGATTCACTTTTGGTATATACGTTTTTATATGTTTTTTTCATTTCACCTTTGCC